>MU968411.1:73562000-74151096 GCA_034641835.2 Pinus albicaulis
TTCTTTATGTAAAAAAAAAAAAAAAAAACATAAAAGAAATTTAAAAACATGAAAAAAAAAGAAAAAGAAAAGGTAAACAAAAACAAAAGTAAAAAATAAAACAAAATTTTCTTAATGTAGTAAGTGTGGATATAATGTTGTTGATTTTTTTACAATACTATATATATATATATATATATATTTATTTTATTTTATTTTATTTTTTTCTGAGTAATACTAAATCTATTAATATGTAACATAAAAGTACAAAACTGCCTCTGCCTCAGCTGAGAAAGCCTGAGCGCAGGGCTTGATAGCCATGAAAATCAAGAGTTTGGAATGCCCGCAGAGGGGAAACTAGTCCCTGACAGTTAATTTTTTCCGCCCTCATAGGGGAAACCGGCATATGAGACCAATAGTTTGACAAAAATACCAGTAAAAAGACAGAACACTCTGCTAGCAAAGGGAAATTAAACAGGAAAGCAAAAACTAGCCTAGGAAACCTGGGCATAAGAAATGAAATCCGCTAAAGGTCTTCTGGGCTACTGATCATTGGCTGGAGAAGGAGGTTCCTCCACGATTCTGCATCTGTACTCATCACTGCTTTTGCCATCATCAGTAGAGGGAGTTGCAGTGTCTTTTCCCTATTCATCCTTCGTCTGAGCCTGCATAGTATTGTCACGGGCGATGTTCAGCTATGCCAAGGATACCTTGGCATTTTCTACAGACGTAGGGGCGGAGGCAGCATAGGGGCCGAACAGGCCTTTCCAAGCTGCTGGGTCGGGGGCAGCATAGGGACGATCCAGAAGGCATAAGGGACCGAGGGCAATTTGAGAGGGGGTGCGAGTGAGCGTCTCCTCCGAATAATGGCCTTAACATAAATGCAGTAATAACCGGCTTATCAAACAGACAATCAAAGCTTGAAACTTTGCCGTTGAGAGGATTACCGTAGGGGAATGGAGGCAGACGGAGGGGGGGCGAGAGAAGCACCAGAATGGAGAACCTGAGGCACAGGAGGTGCAGAAGAAGGCACATGGGGAGGTGGAGAGCTTGGGAAGGGGTGAGCATGTTCACGAAAATGAAGTCTGCCCCTGCGGCTCCGCGTTTCAGGAATGTGGTCACAGGAGAAGTCCTCAGAGGAGGAATCCGAACTAGGGGAGGACCGAGAACGGATGGCGTGGCCACGACTGCTCCTGCATCGACATCGCATCCTATGGCGCAGTATGGGCATGGTGATAGGGAAAAGCTCCCAGCGTCGCTGGTGGAATGGACAGAGGAGAATCAGCACAGAGGAGCTGGAGGAGTTAGGTAGGGAATTCGAGCAACAGAGGTGGCTTTGCGAAAAATGACAGTCTGGGATAGTTTCCAAATAGAAAAGGAGCACACAACACCTTCCAGTTTGCGTTCGAGCACTTGGCTCGGCGCAGGCAGGTGGAAAAGAGCCTCTACGCGGGACAATAAAATTGCAGACAGAGTGCTTTCCATACAACATTTAAAAGTCCAAATCG
The DNA here is from genome assembly GCA_034641835.2 of Pinus albicaulis. NCBI lineage: Eukaryota > Viridiplantae > Streptophyta > Pinopsida > Pinales > Pinaceae > Pinus > Pinus albicaulis. The sequence goes on from MU968411.1 coordinate 73,563,488, forward strand.
AGAACCATAATGAACCAGGGGAGGTGCACATGGCGTCGACGTTTTGAGAGAGTAGAGTTAATAGATCGTAGGGTGGCGGATTTAATGACTGCATTAATGCCTCTGTGGGAGGCCACATGGCCACCCCACGCCATCGCCCTTGGGATGCGGCTTGGGATGGGCATCCCATCATGTGCTGGTGTCATCGCATCCGAAGATATATATATATATATATATATATATATATATATATATATATAAAAAGGAGGAAAGAAGTAAGAAAAACACATAATTTAAGAAAAAATAAAAAATTAATTAAAAAAAAAAAAGTCAAAAACAATTTTTTTTAGAGTCGAAAAAAATCACATAATTAAAAAAATATTAAAATAATAAAAAAATAAATTCAAATAATGGAAATTAAAAAAATAATAATAAAAAACTGTTTAAAAATAAACTAGAAAAGAAAAAATTAAAAATATTTTTATTTTTATTTTTATTTTTTTTCAAATGGACTCTCACGCCCATGGGCGGCTGGGCCTAGGGGGCGAGCGGCGGTGGAGTTCCGGCTAGATCCGTCGCCTATGAAACCTAGGCTTTGACGCGGCCCATGGCGCGGGGGTGGTTCAAGGGCGGGTGTCGATTTTGATTTTTTTAAATTTTAAATATATATATTTTTTCATATATTAAATTATTATTATTATTATTGAGATTTAAAAAAAAAAAACCTTTGAAATTTTAAGTATGAGGGGTTTCGTGAGTGCATTATATTAGATATCATTTTTGGGATTCAATTGCGTTAAGTAAGTCATTCATCTATGACCATTTTCACGAGAGGTAGTCGTAATTGACTAATTTCTCATGATTTTTGAATAACCCCTTTGAATACTTGAAGGAAGCTCTTCTTCAATGGTTCATGATGCCTGATACTTGCTAAGGTTTTGCAAATGTGGTAGAGGGCTAAGTGGGCTTGGTGTGGGGAGAACTCCACAATTATGCAGCTTGTGTTAAATCCCTATATTAATAGTGTAGCCCCTTATTATGTTAGTGTAGCCCCCCTTATTGTTATTATTGTACCCCTGTAACCCCCATATTGTTATTATTGTGCCCTTACATTATTATTGTTAGGTCGGCTAGGATTACATTTTGGCCCCACTAGGATTATATTGTGGCCCCATGGACTCCTATATATAGAAGGAGGTTTTGTTCATTTGTATCATCCAAGAATTGTTCATTTATGTAATGTATTGGAGGTTTCCCCCTCAAAATGGCTTATTTATAAGGCGTTTATATCTCTTTTCTTTATTTTTGAAGCTAGTTTCACAACATTTGGTATCAGAGCTTTGGATTCTAGGGTTTTGCTACCCCAAACAGGTCATCATGGAATTTTCGCTATAATTTTTTTTCTACGAAGTTTCAGAAGCTGAAATTTTTAGAGTGCGAAGCTGAACTCCTGAGGAACATCATCGCAAAATTTCAGAGCTTGGTTCGCAATATTTTTGGAGATATGATCTGTGGAACTTAGGTCTTTTTACAGGCTCCTGAATTTAACCTAAACATGTCATCGTGGAATTTTCACTATAACGTTTTTTATACAAAGGTTCAGAAGCTACAATTTTTAGGGAGTGAAGAAGAAACCTTGAGAAAGATCTTCGCAAAATTTCAGGGCTCTGTTCACAATATTTTCAGAGATATGGTCTGTGGAAGTTAGGTATTTTTCAGGCTCATGAATTTCATCTCAAAGAGGTGATCGTGGGAAAATTTTCATAACTCTCTCTCTGAGCATCAGATTGGAATGTTATAAAAAGTGTCTGGAAGTGCACAAAATGTAGTTTCATGTCTATAAAATTCAGAGCCAAAGGAACAAACGAGTGACATGTGGCAAGTCGTACAAGTTCGCTCTGCCCAGACCGAGTCCATAATTAGGTCATTGTGGGAGATTGGACATAACATTGTGTGAAGAATCCAAATCAGGTCAGACCTGTGACATTTGAAAGAAGCTTCAGAGGGATACTACAAGGCCGAATTTCAGATATTGAGGATCTACAATTACAAAGATAATTCAATTTCAATATAGAGCTCCTCAAAAGCAAGTAAAAGGTGTGTATTTTTTTTCCCGAATTGCATAAGTCTTGTTTGAAGAATCAAGTTGAATTGATTCCAAGGCCATATTGTAGAATATATATAAGTATTAGATTCTAAAATGACCCCTAAAAATAATGCAACACCCATTAAGCCTTTAGAAGGCTCTATGACGCTTGAAGAGGAAGAGTTGCAGTATGAGATATCAAAATTATGATACCAAGTGCAACAAGTTTCAATCTTATGAAGAGCAATTGAAGATGAAATATATGGTTTAAAATTAGAAATGGAGGCTAAGTTGTATGGTTTGAAGGATCAAATAATAGCAAATATGGATGATAAATTAGTGGAAGATCACATCGAGCATCAACAACAAGTTCTCCAACTCTCAAAGGATAACCCAACTTTGGTGCAGAATCTAATGAAACAACGGGAAGATCAACATCACATCGAAAGAAGTTATGAAGCAGTCATAGAAACAAGAACTCGATAAGTACGATCAATTTCAGAGTATCTCAGCAAGTGGAAGAACTTTCCTGTAGAATATTTCACATGGGAGGATGAGAATTTTATACAGAAGCATCAAGAAATAATCAAGCGTTGAGGACAACACTTGTTTGAAGGAGAGGGGCATGTTAAGTCCCTATATTAATAGTGTATCCCCTTATTATGTTAGTGTAGCCCCCCTTATTGTTATTATTGTACCCCTGTAACCCCCATATTGTTATTATTGTGCCCTTACATTATTATTGTTAGGTCGGATAGGGTTACATTGTGGCCCCACTAGGATTACATTGTGGCCCCATGGACTCCTATATATAGAAAGGAGGTTTTGTCATTTGTATCATCTAAGAATTGTTCATTCATGTAATGTATTAGAGGTTTCCCCCTCGAAGTGGCTTATTTCTAAGGCGTTGATATCTCTTTTCTTCTATTTTTGGAGCTGGTTTCACAACAGCTTGATCCATAGGCGATCTGGGATGGGTGACCTCCCAGGAAGTCCCGGTTACCGGGTGTAAGCCCCAAAAGTGATGATTGACACTATGTGATTCATTTCACTAGTTTCAATCCCACTTCTTCACCCCTGTGTGCATCACCTGATGCAATGAGTATTGAGTGGACTATTAAAAAATGAAGAGAAATCAGTGAGTTATGACTACCTCTCATGGAAATGGTCATAGATGAATGACTTACTTAACGCATTTGAATCCCAAAAAATGATATCTAGGTTTTTTTTTTTTTTTGGTTAAATTATTATTATTATTATTTTTTAATTTTAATTAATTAAATTTTCATTATTTTAATTAATTATTTAATTATTAATTATTAATTATTAATTTTTTAATTATTTTAATTATGAGATTTTTATTTATTTATTTATAACTTAAAAAATAAATTGTTTTTGATGTTTGTTTTTGTTAATTTTTAATTTTTTCTCTTAAATTATGAGTTTTTAAAAATTCTTTCTCCTTTTATTTATTTATTTTTGTTTTTTTTTCCTTAATTTTTTTGTTTAAATTTTTTATTTTTACATGGTAATTTTGATTTTTTAGATAATTTTATGGGTTTTTTCTTTTTGACATGAAAATGCACAAACATTTAAAATTTTTCATCGACAATTAATACATTACAAAATCTAAAGTGTAAACAAAAATAGTTGATGTTGCATCAACACTTTTTAAAATTAGAATTGAAAATCACTAACATTTAAAACAAATGTTCATACTTGATACATAAAAAAATGTAAATTGTCAAAAATCAACCCTCTAAAAAAAAGGGGTTGATTCTGCATCACCACTTTTCAAAATCGACATGAAAATTAATAACATAAAAAAAATGTTCATAAGAAAATTTAAAGTGTCAAAAATATGCTAAAAAAAGTTATTCTAAATAACCACTTTTCAAAATCGGGTTTTTTTTTGCTACCTCAAAAAAAAGGAATCAATAATTTTCTCGTTTGATCGGTAACTATGTTACAAGAAAATCTCAACAACAATATCATCACTTCTTCATGACAACACAATTGTAACAATGACTATCACCGTGCATACATAACAAGCACATAGACTGCAAGCATAAATAACTCATATGCAAACAATATGCATGCATGACAAATACATTCCTCCCATCCTGTCCAAGGTTTGAACCATGCTCTGATACCATCCTGTAACACCCTCCTTCCACATTTACCCAAGCTATCCAGTCCACTAGGGTAAACATGTGATGAGAGGCTACTATGATGTGATTCAACTCCCCATGTACAATTAAGGAAGTGGAATCGACATAACGAAACCAATACGACCTTTCAGACATGCTACAAAACCTTCAGGAGCCAACTAACCCTTTTAGGTGACCAACCCCTGAGACAACTTGACATTTTACTGATATGGACCCTCTACCGCTCCCATGATAGACCATGCGTGCGACTGAGGTCTTCCATCTTCTCCCACAACAAGGCATGCCAACAAATGTAGAATTTTCTTGAAAGTTGTGAGCTAGCGACCCCAGATTTTGAGCCAATTTCTAAGGCCACTACCCATAACTTCATGAAACCTTTAGAAATGAATAATAACAATGGAAAAAAGCTACTAATGCAATCACTGGTACAATTACTTGATCTGAACCCTACTAGCCATGGAAAACATTTCGTCAATCATATCACAAATATGTATTCTACAAGTCATAACAACATATCTAAGCATGGGGGTCTCATACTTATCTGAGATTTGTAAATAACAATTGATGTATTATCACAATAGCTGCATTATCATCTATTAGGTCATATATTCATTTTACATTCATTTTCTAACCAAAAATGGATGAGAGCCATACATCAAGTTTGTCATAAAAGATATTCATAACCAACATATAACCAACAAAAATAACAAGGATTAACAATCTTAGAGACCATATATGAAAAAGTACATTTACATGTGAAATACCAAGGAGAAGGAACTCTTATTAATGAATACATAAGTCAACAAGGTCTGGGACTTCCATGAACCACCCGACCATAGATTGGGTTGAACCAAGTCTTTCTTTCAGTCAATCACTCTCGTATCATATTCTAAGCATGGATGTGGGACTCACAATAAAACCAACCAGGGTTTCCTCAGATTTTACCGCAATCCCCACCGGATCACTAGGCCCGAACCCTCATCAATATAACTAGGATTTACCCCAATCCCCACCAAATCATTAGGCCCTAAAAAAGCATGGATGCCTCTAGGCCTCTCCATCTAAACCATGAGGAATTTATCCATCTCAACCTCTTGGCTTTACCATGTATCCATCCATTATCGGTCAAAGGATTCCTAGGCCTACGTAGTCTCCACCCTCTGGGATTTACTGTGTATCCCGCCATCAATGGTCAAGGGATTCCTAGGCCCAATCAAGGGTACTCCCCTATGAGATTTACCATGTATCCCATCCCAGGATTCCTAGGCTCAATCAAGGGTATTCACTTATGAGCTTTACCGTGTATGCCATCCCGGTATTCCTAGGCTCAATCAAGGGTATTCACCTCTAAGCTTTACCATGTATCCTATCTCGGGATTCCCAGGCTCAATCAAGGTGTTCACAACTAGACCTTACCTTATATCCCATCTCGAGATTCCTAGGCCTTGTGAATAATCCTGATACCACCTCACTCAGATTCGAGTCCATCCATCATTCCATCTCAACTAAATACAAGAGAATCCATCACACCATGGCTATCCAAAAATGGCAAGGCAAGGTTGAAAAACATTGTCACACCTGACAAAACCCATTCTAATGACAACAAGAGAACCAAAACCACAAATGCATGAACCATGCACGCCAAATATAGCAAGGAAACCACACATGCAAGTCGATACCTGCAAGTAATCCCACCGTAGCTGCTTGATCCTACTCTTCCTTGATTTATATTTGCTTCCATTTTCCTTATTTTTCCTTCCTTTGCTTTCCTTGATCTAATGCTAGATTTCTCCAAGAATGCCCTAAGTGTCTAAGAGTGAGAGAGAGAGAGATTAAAGAGAGAGAGCACCAAAACCGAATTGACAAAATGTTACCAACTGATCCTCAGAAGCCTTTTTATCAATGAGGCCTCTAATTTCTTCATTTTCCATTATTTTTCTTCATTTTTCTCCTCACATGCAACCTCTAACCTTTCACCTTCCTTTTCTCCTATTTTCATAAATAAATTGTCAATTAATGCCATTTTGCCTTTCCAAAGCCTTTACCATTGATTTTTCCAATTTCCTTAGCCATAATAAACCAAATTAACACCCACACTAGGATGTTTCACCCAACATTTAGCTTGGAATACGTGTCCCATGAAATTTGTCTTATTTTTTCCTTTATTAACTTTATTACATGGATTTTTAACTAGGGTTGTTACACTGAAGGTTCAATTGCCAATATTACGACGAGTCCTTTATATGAGGTCCTCCCATGAAGTGACCTTGTTGTGATGCAAATCTAGAGGTACTCCTAAATACTTGGAAGGCAAGTGGTGTCTACTGAAACCCAAACTTCGAGTTAATTGTAACTAGACAACCTTTGGACAACTGAAAAATAAAATATTCGTATTATCTATATTTATAACCGTACCTGAGGCATCCTTAAATATTTGCGGAAGTATACTTATTATTTTAACCTCTTTCCAAGTAGGTAATCCAAATAATATAACATCATCAACAAACTGTTGATGGGATATGGGAAAATTGGTCCCATAGAAATGGAGACCATAAAGATGTTCCAATTCACAGGATTTCTTGAACATTCACTCAAATCCTTCCATAGCTAGTATAAAGAGAAATGGTGATAAATGATCAACCTACCTCAATCCTCTGGAAGGGTGAAACGTGGAAGAAGGTGAACCATTAATCAAAATAAAAAAGAACACAAATGTTATAATATACAACACCCATTATAACCACTAATATGAAAATCAATAAGCTCGAAGAACCTGGAATAAGTATGACCAACTTAATCAATCATAAGCCTTAGGTAAGTCAAGCTTAATAATCATACCTAGACGTTTTGACACCCATAGTGAATGGATGATCTCCTGCACCACAATAATACCATTTGCTATATATCGTCCCTCTTCAAAGACGGTTTGAGTGGGATATACTAAGAGTGGAAGTAGTGGTTTCAAATGATTGACAATAACTGTTGAGATAATTTTATATAACACATTACATAAAGCAATAGGAAGGAAACCGTTTGGGCTCTCCAGAAGACCTACTTCTGGGATAAGTGGGAGGAAAGTTGCATATAGTGTTGCATGAATAGATCTGGTTTGTCTTGACTTCTGAGATAAGTCATGGATTTCCTTACATAAGAACCCCCAACACGCCTGGAATAAATCTATCGTGAACCCGTGAGGCCCTGGTTCCTTATTCTTTGACATATCCATAACCACCATTTCTACCTCTAGAAAAGAGATTGGTCTCATCAACACAATATTTTTCTCATTATTAAGTATCCTTGGAATGTGTTATAGAATTGCGTTTATTGTTGGTTGTCTCTGGGAGGATTTCTCAGTCAAAATATCATTGAAATAACTTACCAATTCATATTCAATGCTTTTAGTTTGAGTTGGAAGGTATGCATTTTATTATTACCTTGAATGTCTATCTCCAACCACCATTTTTTTAATAGTTCTACAAAACCTGAAGACTGTAGCCAGAAAATATCAAAATGGAAATGTCGATTTAGTGGGGCTTCCTTCAAGTTTAGTTCCAGTCGAATGGGTCAGTGGTCTGACCCCATACAAGGCAAAATTGAAGCTTCGAAAAATCTATCCTTTTGTACAACTTCCTTTGATAGCAAGAAGCAGTCCAAACGATATGCTATTTGGTGTGTTCCTCCTCAATGATTATTCCATGTGAATATCCCATTAATGGTTGGGATGCCTACGAGATTCAAACTCTCAATATACCCGTCAAAGGCAGTTTATTCTTGGTCCAACCTGCGAACTCCTCCTTTTTTCTCCTCTACCGATTTTATAAGATTAAAATCGCTATCAATCACCCATAAGGAGTCCCCTATCATTTGTTTAATCTCCTATATTTTCTGCAAAAGATGCATCTTATTCGTAGCATAAGAAGGACCATAAAACCTTGATAAAAAAATGAGGTCTTTCGTCCCAACATATCTAAAACTGCATGTGAGGAATCGAGCAGTGGCCATCCAGTCTTGAAAAATTACCTCATTTGGATTCCCTGAAGGGACGACCATGTAGAAATTTTAAGATAATGATTAATTATCCACCGAGACTATCCTGATCACATATCAATTCGAATTCATATGCAACACATAATCTCTTCCACTCAGATCATCACACATGCGGAAATAAAACAAGCGATAGCACATCAAATCATCATACACATTAACACGGTATGTATGGGGAAAGCTTATAGCTGAAAACCCCGCAGCTATTGTGTATATTATAATGGAGAAAACATGTAACAAACTCAGTACAATACTCCTCACAAGTACTCGGTACTATCTCATGAAGTTACACACAAACTAGCTTGGTTTTGAACAAGTCACAGGTTCAAAACACATCCACTAATTGCCTGCCTCTATTGCGCAATCAAGGCTGGTCTAATGAGAGATCCAAGGTTCGAATCTCCTTGGCTTGACAGCGCAATCATCATTGGAAATTCCTCCAAGTGTGGTGCAAATATCATGCACAACTGATGTCACAACTGATAGCTATCTCAACCCTTTCATCTACCTCTTTCACTGGTCTCCACTGAACTGTCCATGCACTGTAGTGAACTGATGTGTTCTTGAGTTGAATAATGAGTTACTAATTAATGAATTAAATAGTATTTAATTCACTCCACTCATTACTAGTTGATTAGCTAGTTAAACTAATCTCAACTAGTTCAACTAAGTTAAACCGAACACAACTCCACCATCTGTCTCATTAACTCCACCAAACTTCTGCCACTGAAGTCCTAACTGAATTCAACCATGCATGTGCTCACCAAACCCTTAGGAATAGCGTAATTCCTCTGTCAGATGCATGAGCCACTTCCAAGGCTCGAACTGAAGTGCTCCAAGAGAGTAAACTGAAGTTTATAGTCAAAATATTATTAAGGGTAAATAATATTTGACTTCCCTATTTTAGGATAGGAAATCTAAATATAGACATCGACCTATAGGTCAAAAAATAGAGGTCCATCTATTTTTACCAACATGACCAATACTCCAAGAATAACATACTGCAACCCCTGGACCATGCTCCATATGTCTAAAAATAGACATAGTCTAAAACTAGACTTTGCGCCAGAATTTGCCTGCGGGCCCACTTAGTGAAGGCGACTTCATTTCACTAAGCTCCATCATCTTGCTGCATTCTCAACACTCCCTCTCAGCAAGATATGGATTATCTGCAACCCCTATCCTGCCTCTATGGAATTCGAACTTGCTCTTGGTGAGCGCCTTCGTCAGGATGTCGGCATCCTGATCCTCCGTGGGAACATATGAAAGCATCATGATTCTCCGCTAAACACAATCTCTGATATGATGATATCCCAGGAAATAATGAAGAAGGCCCAAGTCCTTCATCTCAAACTCCTTTGCAAGATCAGCCTTGCATGAGTGTATCAACAGTTCATCAACTGTCAAAATCAAATCATCTACATAAAGTACAATGATCAGCAACTTACCCTCCACCACAATCTAGTATAGGTTAGGATCCGCCTCACTCTTGGACAATCCAAGTCCGGTGAAATAATTGTCTATCCGTGTGTACCAAGCACGAGGTGCTTGTTTCAACCCATACAACGCTCTCTTGAGCCTGCACACATGCGACTCGCTGCTGAAGATATCGAAACCTTCGGGATGCTCTATGTACACCTCCTCCTCAATCACCCCGTTGAGGAGCACGGTATTCACATCCATCGATGAATGTGCCACCCATCTAACGGCCCGAGAGAGCAGGATCGTCCATATGGAAGAGGTACCTTGCGACGGGTGCAAAGGTCTCCTCATAATCGATCCTTCGATCTGTGAAAAGCCACGGGCAACAAATCTCGCCTTGTACTTCTCCACACTCCTGTCAGCCGCCTGCTTCACTTTGTAGATCCATCGCGAACCCACCACTGATTTCCCCACCGGTCTTGGGACAATCTCCCATGCAATGTTCCTGACGATCAAATCATATTCTTAGATCATGGCATCAACCCATGCAGGTTCCTCCACAGCTTCCTCAAAAGAGGATGGCTCCGTCACGACACATTGACTCACAAGAGCCATGTATCCGGTGTACCGATCCGAGTGGCCTACGCTACACTTATTTGTCTTGTAGGTGGTCCTAGGGCATACATCTCGAGCCGTGGGTGGCTCGAAGCACGCCGTGCGCCTCGATGGTTGGCTTTCCATGGGTGGTTTCTTCCACCTCCTGAACTTCCTCTTGTCGATCCACATCCAGGAAGCTCCTCCTTAGGAACTAATAGCTCCTCATCGCATGCAAGTGTAGCTCCCTCTCAGCGAACAACTTGCATGGCTTTCTCCTCTTTGAAATTTTATATATCTCGTCTTTACTTGATCTTGCGGCGCAATACGGCTCTACCGTGGTTGTGAGGTATCAGTGTGCCTCGGCGGTTGGATCAGGAAGCTTCCTTCTCGCATCTTCGTCATGCATGTAAACGAGAGGGCAAAAGATCCTCAAATGGGAAATATCGGGCCTCTTAACAGAAAATGCCTCCTCCGGTGTACTCATGCCAAGTATCTTGTGAGGACAACGGTTCTGCACATATACTGCAGTATTGCATGCCTCCGCCCACAAGTGAAGGGGTAGGCCCTGATCATGCAACATCGCCCGTGCAGCACCCACGATCGTTCTGTTCTTCCGCTCAGCAACCCCGTTCTTCTGTGGGTTATGGGGTGCGATGAGCTCTCTCTGAATCCCTTACAACGCTACGAGGCTCAGCGAATCGACGAGGATGAATTCACCACCGTTATCACTCCTTAGAACGTCACCTTCACCAGAGCTCCTTCTCGACCGGTCTTTAAACTCACGAGAACTTCGCGGGTGTGTCGCTCTTCTTACGCATGAAGAAGATCCAGCACTTTCGAGAGAAATCATCAACAAATATCACATAATACCTGTGCTTTGTTGTCGAAGCAACTGAGAAAGGACCACACACGTCTGTGTGAACTCTCTCAAGGATCGTCGTGGCGCGACTATCCTTCTCGTGAAGGTGGCTTTCACATACTTCCCTAAAGTACACCCCTTGCACTGATCTGATTGCGCAAGGGTGCCCTTAGGAAGCCCAGTAGAAATCTGCTACAGAATATTCAAAGCTCCATAGTGAAGGTGGCCCAATCTCCTGTGCCACAGTTCACCCTCATCATCCCGGCTCACCACTTCTCCCGCCTTGCATGCCATAGCTGCGCAGCCATCTACCTGAAACTGATAAAGGTTCTTGGTTGGACCCTATCTCCCGGGTCTCATCCGGTAGTCTTCTGCGCGGGGAAGGCTTTTCCTTCAATAAAGACCACATCATACCCCTTATCCTCCAACCTCGCCACAGAAATCAGGTTCTTCTTCAATCCAGGTACATGCATGACATCCTTCAAGACAAAGGGTTTACCAGACTCCCTCTGAAAGGATATGGTACCGATACCAGTCGCACTGTATCTACCATCATCGCCCATCTCGATGTGCACACCCAAATCTTTGTCCTCCAGATCTAAGAACAAATCCCGATATCCCGTCATATGAAATGACGCACCGCTGTCCAAGAACCACACCGATCCCATCACACTTGAAACCAAGCATGCGATCATTGAAAAGTCAAGCTCGAACTGTGAAGCCAAAGCTTCTCCATCTGCAGATCTTCCCGCTTGCTTGTTTTTCTTCTTCTTTGGACAATTTGTAGCATAATGTCCGTGATCATGACAGTGAAAACACTTCACTTTCGCCATATCCTGCTTCTTTCCCTTTGCACCGGAATGAGAAGTTTTCTTACCCTTCCCCTTCTTTGCTTTGGCAACCAAAGCGCAATTTTCTTCATCAGCTCCCTTTGATGAAGATCCATCCCAAGTAGTCCTCCTTATCTCCTCCTGCATGAGATCCGCCCAAAGGCGCTCCCATCCCGGTAGCTTCTCCTGACCATTGACCTTTGATGAAGATCCATCATGAGTAGTCCTCCTTATCTCCTCCTGCATGAGATCCGCCCAAAGGTGCTCCCATCCCGGTAGCTTCTCCCGACCATTGACACTATCTTGATATGAGTGCCAAGCCTTCGAAAGACCAAGGAGAGCCAGGTCGACCATGTCCTCGTCTTTGACAGTCACCCCCACACTTCCCAGCTCATCTCTGCACTGAGTGAACTTCGTGAGGTATTTGGCGATACTGTCGCCTTTCTCCATCTTGATGTTCCTGAGCTTATCTTTGAGCGCCAGCTTCCTTTGGTCACTCTTACTCTGGAATAGATCTGTCAAAGCTTTCCACATTAGAAATGGAGAAGCCTTTCCATGCAGGCTGGATACAATATGATCCTTGACGCCCTCCAACAAGATCCTTCGACATTTCGCCATCTTCTTTTTCCATACTTCGACTTCAGCAGGATCAGTGGGCTTTTGGACATCCGTATCTACGAACTCCTTCAGACCATTATCTTCTAATACTGCCTCCATGCAATCCTTCCATGCAACATAATTCGAACTGCCTTCAAGAGCATATTCGAGTCGCAAACCGTTGAAAGACATTTTCAACACCGGCACCAAGAAAACAAAACTGCTGCAAAATTCGAATTCCACCTCAAAGCTCAACAGCTCTAGATCTGTGAGAACAAATTATTTCTAGCACAAATATCGACTGCAAGGGGCGTTTACTGGATATATTACCTTTCAAAGAAAGGATGGATCCAGAGGCTACCTGGCCCGCATGCAGACTCTGTCTACCGAAATAAGTTTGTAATCACTGTGATGATCAATCTCTGCTTCAATAGCTCCAATACCATGTATAAATTTTCTGAATAATGATTAATTATCCATCGAGACTATCCTGATCACATACGATTCGAATTTATATGCAACACATAATCTCTTCCACTCAGATCATCAAACATGCGGAAATAAAACAAGCGATAGCACATCAATTCATCATACACATTAACACAGTATGTATGGGGAAAGCTTATAGCTGAAAACCCCACAACTATTGTGTATATTATAATGGAGAAATCATGTAACAAACTCAGTACAATACTCCTCACAAGTACTCAGTACTTTCTCATAAAGTTACACACAATCTAGCTCAGTTTTGAATAGGTTACTGGTTCAAAACTCACCGCCAATTGCCTTGCCTCTATTGAAAAATCCAGGCCTGTCTATATAGAGATCCAAGGTTTGAATCTCCTTGGCTTGAAAATGCAATCATCATGGGCAATTCCTCCAAGTGTGGTGCAAATCTCATGCACAACTGATGTCGCCACTGATAGCTAACTCCACCCTTTCATCTACCTCTTTCACTGGTCTCCACTGAACTGATCATGCACTGTAGTGAACTGATGTGTTATTGAGTTGAATAATGAGTTACTAATTAATGAATTAAATAATATTTAATTCACTCCACTCATAAGTAGTTGATTAGCTAGTTAAACTAATCTCAACCAGTTCAACTAAATTAAACCGAACACAACTCCACTAGCTGTCTCATTAACTCCACCAAACTTCTGCCACTGAAGTCCTAACTGAAGTCAACCATGCATGTGCTCACCAAACCCCTAGGAATAGCATAATTCATCTGTCAGATGCATGAGCCACTTCCAAGGCTCGAACTGAAGTGCTCCAAGAGAGTAAGCTGAAGTTTATAGTCCAAATATTATTAAGGGTAAATAATATTTTACTTCCCTATTTTAAGGAGAGGTAGTCTAAAAATAGACTTCGACCTATAGGTCCAAAAAATAGAGTCCCATCTATTTTTTACCAACACGACCAATACTCCAAGAATAACATACTGCAATCCCCGGACCATGCTCCATATGTCTAAAAATAGACATAGTCTAAAAATAGACTTTGCGCCAGAATTTGCCTGCGGGCCCACTTAGTGAAGGCGACTTCATTTCACTAAGCTCCATCATCTTGCTGCATTTTCAACATAGTCTGGTAGTATGTATGAAAACATTCATGATTTACAATGCCCAAGCCAACTTACTGCAACTCCTTCTGGTTATCATTATGCATATGGTGTAATTGGTACATTTAATATGACAAAGAGTAAGAAGAAATGATTTAAATCTACTTCTCCAATCATAACTCTACCATATTAACCTAAAGGAGACCCTTCCCTACAAAATTCTGCCGAGATTCACGTCGTAGACTCATCTACAACCAAAGCTAAATCATCTCGCAATAAGAATAAAGGGAAGGGTAAAAATAAACAAAATACTTCTCCCAAAGAGAAATATGAATAAACCAAATAGTTACATGAAAAATAGAAACCTCGTTATCCTTGTCTTATCTGTGATGAGGATCACTACACCAAAGAGTGCCCACATCAGGTCGAGGTATCCAAATTTTTCAAAGGTTCACCCACACCTGATGTCTTGAAAGATCATTTTCCATCTCGAGATAGAAAAATGATTGGATCTTCTTCCAATTCATCGATAGATATCCTAATGATGTCCTAGTTCATGATTGAGACACAATCTCAAGACTATGGATCTAAGAGTCTTGTAATTGGTAAAGAAACTGAATCATCCAGTCAACCACAAGTATCAACTCCTTTGGTTTTCGAACCATTTCAAATCGAGAAACCTAATGCTAATTTAGTGATTAAACTGCCTTCTAAAGGTGTAATTTTAAAACCAGCTTTCAATCCACATGCGAGAGCCGCTCAAAATTACAATATTGTTTAAGATTTGGCCATATCCCCTTCAGCAATGTTGACCTCGAAGTGCTGCATTCTTGTCTAGATTAGAAGAAAATACTGTTATCAGCTATAGGAGTGATTGATCCCCACGAATCAAATCTTATTGTATTTGATCTCGAAAACTTTGTACCTAGACTCCCACATCCAATGGATTTTCAAATTCTGGTATTAGTCAAATCAAGGTTATTTTTTCACACATTGATGAGGGAGCATCTATGTGCATTATGTCCTTAGCTTGCTGGAAAACTCTTGGTTCTCCGACAATCAACCAGTCACCCATCATTCTTAAAGCATTTGATGGAATAGGTTTCTCCCATTCAAAATACTCCAGGATCTGCCTATAGAAGTAGAAGGAAAAATCATAACACTCGAGGTGGAAGTTGTTGATGCCCCTCTTGATTACAACCTTTTTCTAGGTCAAAGTTGGTCTTATGCTATGACTGTTCTTGTTTCATCAGTCTTTTGAATGATAATGTTTCCTAATAAATGAAATATTGTTAAAATCGATTAGTTTTCTTACTTCTCTTCATACCCTACTTCTACAGATAGTATCGAGCATGTCGTGAAAACGGTTATCCCTTACAAAGATGTCGGGGTAGGACTAGTAAAGGAGTCTGCTCTTATGGGAACTTTATCTATACCTTCTCCCAACGTATCGTGAACTATTTCCAATATCAATATGATTACATAGAGCACAATGCCATTTGATGACACATGGAATGTGCCTTTAGAATCAGAATTGGACTCCTATGGTGGTGAGATGCCTTTAAGTCCTTTTGAATCGGCATATGTAGCAGTACAATCATGTTTTGACACACCATCAACTTATACTGATCAAATGAATGTGGTGAGTGAAGAGTATTCTTCTTTATCAAGCTCAACTTTGACATCATTTTCAGATCCTTTTCGACAAGCGTTTTCAACTGATGAAAATATCCTAGAAATATTACCATGGGACAAATTACAATGGGACGATCTCCATAATTGATATTTTTTCTACTTGACCTTGATAAACTTGAGAATGAATTTTCATCCATAATTTCAATTGATTATATCAAGGAACCTTGAAATCCTATGTCCATTCTTCATTTGGATTCTGAGAAAAATTGCAGAAATATTTCCACCACAATTCCTATTGACATATCAATTAAACCCGAAATAATTGAGATCATTCATATAGGTGCTTCTTTCTTGATTGAATATATCAAAATCTACAAAGCCCTATTTCAAGAATTCGAGACATTTCTTCCTGGTCTTATGAAGAAATGATAGGTATTGATCCTAAGATTATTATTCATGAAATTAAGACATACCCAGATGCTAAGCCTATTAGATAGAGATTACGTCTGATACATCCATGGAAAGTTCTTGCAATTAAAGCTGAAGTTGAAAAATTACTACGTGCATGATTTATTTATCCAATTTCTTTGACTAATTGGGTATCTAATATAGTTCCTGTAACAAACAAACAAGGGACTATGAGATTATGTGTCGATTATCGGGATATTAACAAGATCGTAAAGGAAATTATCCTACCCCTTATATTGAAAAAATTATTTATGATTGTGCCGGAAACGAAATATTTTTGTTCATGGATGGTTTTTCTGGTTATAATCAAATCAACATGCTCAATATTGATCAGCCTAAAATAACATTTATATGTCCATGGGGAACATTTTCATACCGTAAATTGCCATTTGGACTAAAAAATGTTGGCATGACATTTCAATGGGCTATGTCTTATGCATTTCACGATATCAAACATATTGTACAACCCTACCTGGATGACTTACCTACTCTTTATTTACACAAACAAGATCATCCTACACACTTACGTGTTATGTTTATGAAATGTATGCATTACAACATTCATTTGAATCTGCACAAATGTGAATTTTGTGTACAATCAGGATGTGTACTTGGTTTCATTATTTCAAAAGAAGGCATTCATGTTGATCCATCAAAGGTTGAGGCTAGTATTAATCTACCTCCTCCTTCCATTGTTCACCAACTCCAAAGTTTGTAGGCGAAAGCAAACTTTCTGTGTTGTTTTATCCCCAACTTTGCGGAGTTAACTAAAGGTTTTACCTGGTTGTTAAAATAGGATGTTCCATTCATTTGGGATGAGATTTTCGATAATTCTTTTGATGCGCTTAAACACTTGTTGACTCATTCACCATTGTTGCATCCGCCCGATTATCACCGAGATTACTTTTTGTATTTAGCTGCATCTGATTCCACTATCGGAATGGTTCTAGTTCAAGAGGATGATTATAAAAATGAACATGTGATTTATTGCCTTAGTCGGAATCTCAGTCCAATGGAAATCAGTTATTCACATGTGGATAAATTGGCCTTGGCAGTTGTTCAAGCTGTCCAACTTTTTCGTCACTACATATAGTTACGAAAAACCATAGTGATATGTAATTGCAACTGGATGATGTATATTTTGATGAAACAATTGCTCAGGGGAAAATACTCTAAATGGATTATTATCCCAAATAATTTGATTTAGAGTTCGAGAAATCCAAGCCTAAGAAATCAGTGGTATTTGTTGATCTTATGTGTGATTTTCCCAATATTATATCTGAAACGGTGGTAGAAAACCATATCGTTGATGAATCTCGATTTCTAATCAGTACATTAGATCCTTGGTTGAGGGATATCATTATATATCTCCAGACCCAAACCTTTCGACTGGATATTTCACGATCAGATCGACAGATAATTCAATACCAATATTAGCAATATAATATTGTTGGAAATACTCTTTATCGTCGTGGGGCTGATTCTATTTTTTGATGTTGTATAACTCATGAAGAATCTGAAAGGGTTTTGAAATACTACCACTGTGGAGCATGTGGTGGTCATATGTCTAGGTTTTCCACAGCCCAAAATATATTGCACACTAGTTATTTCTGGTCGTCACTATTCAAAGACGGTATTCTTGTGGTTAGAAAATGCCACATTTGCCAAAGTTTTGATCGAAATATGCATGAACCTCCAGCTCCTCTTCACGCAATCATTGTTGTTGGTCCTTTCGCCAAATCGGGCATCGATTTCGTCACATGTAACCCTCACTCGACCAGGGGGCATGGGTATATTATTCTCGCCATAGATTAATTTACCAAATGGGCTAAGGTGATGCCTACATTCACGGTTGATGAAAAAACTACAACAATTTTCATATTCAGTGAAGTGATTGTTGAGTTCGGTGTCCTCAAGCTATCATTACGGTCCATCGAAGTCATTTTTGAAACATTATGATAACTAAAATTTCTGATCAACTCGGCCTATGCCATGATATTTCTACACCATATTACCCAAAAGGTAATGTTCAAGTTGGGGCTGTCAACAAGGTTTTAACCAAAATGATTAAACAGATTGTCAGAACTCATAAAACAAATTGGAATACCATGCTTTTTTCAGCATTATGGGCATATCGTACCTCTAAAAAAACATCTGCAAGGTTCACTCCTTTTTATCTTTTTTATGGTTTGGATGTTGTGTCACCCATTGAATTTGAAATCCCTTCACTCAAATTAGCCATTGAATTATTATCGTCTCCCTCTAAAGAGGAGAAATGCTTCCTATACCTAGCATAGTTAGATAAAACTCATCGCACCACTGCATTAGCTATCGAGACTCATATAAAATGTGTTAAAGCTTAGTATGATCAAAGTGTTAACCCTCGCATATATTTAAAAAGGTGACCTAGTTCTAGTATATGATCAATCTCACAAAAAACTAGGTGTTGGTAAATTCGAGCCAATGTGGCATGGTCCATATATTGTTAAGAGCGTGCTTGCAAAAGTAGCCTATGATTTAATCGATTATGACAACGTCTCTTTAGATAGACATAGAAATGGAATTTATATCAAGAGATATTTTTCATGATTCTTCGTATGAATATCCTCTTTGTACATTAGTTATAGTTTAGAACAGTGTGCCTTAGATTAGAAAAGTGTGCCTTAGAATTAGTTATTTTTGCTTGACGAATTTTCATTGCTTTCGCTGCTTATCTTTATTACTCTTCATACTATATATTTTGAAATTACTTAAAACTTACATTGGTTTTTTTGGTGGTGCCTCTCGTAGTACACAAAACATATCTTACGCGTCATGGGTCATCTATTCACCCACCAATGAGTTAGTCTCTATTCATGGGATATTCCTCGGTCAAACAATGAAAAATATTGCAGAATATAGCGCATTCATTGAGCTATTATTTGATGCCATCACATTTGGTATTCGACGCTCGATTGTTAGGTTAGATTCATAGCTCATTATATTACATTTAAATGTCATTTACGCTATCAGAAATCCAACTTTGTTAAGAATGTTTTTGAGTGTTCGTCTCTTGGAAAGATAGTTTAATTATATTGAATATCAACACATTTCAAGGAATTTAAACACATTGGCTGATGCATTAGCTAATTAGGTTTTAAATAGACATCTGCAACATTAAAAGTAAAAAAAAAAAATATTTAATCCATATTGAATAAGATAATTAGAGATCAGAAGTAATAAATATCATTAGGGTAAAAATACTTGTGTGTAAAAAAATATTACATCGTCTATGATCATAGGTTTCAAACACCTTATGATCTAAAGATACTGATACAAAAAAAAAATTCAATCTGAATTGACCATCAGTTATCCATGATGATGATCATGATAAAAAACTATGGCACATGTCACCCTGCGCAGATATCTTCTGAATGGACCTGAAACACCAGTCACATGTCTCTGGAGCCTGAGAGGTATATCATTTTTCCCTGTCTCTGGAACATCAATAGTCAACCTCTCTAGGTTGTGCTCCAACTCTGTAAGGATCTCTGCCACATCAGTCTGTGGTGGGCCCATTATAGGCTTCATGTCTCACCTATCAAAGCAAGGAAGAGATGTTGGTTGTGATGGGCCGACCAAAACCAAATAAAAATTAGATAACATAAAAACTCCAAAATTATTTTCTTTACTTGATGCATCCCACTGTACCCCTAGTGGAAGTGATGTGTAATGGTCACCTCTGAAATCCATCCCCGCGTAAGGAAAATCTTCAATCATGAAGATTAGGTTATTAGGCCATATAAAAAACTGAGTATAGCGAACCACTACACCACCATCACCACCATGGCGAGCCATCCATGCTACCCATATCAACATACATGGTTCCCTAGGTCTTGCAGGATCGACTGGAGGCTGCTGAGGTGCGAGGAGTCGGATCCTCTCCAAATTTAAAGAGACAAGAATGGCTCCATAGCCGAAGTTTTTCAACTTCCCATTCTTATCTCTCGTAAGTTGGCCCTTCATATTAACCAATATTCCTTGACACTAGTTGAGAATAGTTCCCCCGGAACATTCAACTGTAGTTTGCATTTGTGCTTCAGTAACCATGTTTGGAGTTGCACTCCCACACAACCTGGTAAATATGAATGCAACGATCTTTAGGTGTAGTCGCACAATAGTTTTGATATCAATGCGACCATCCTTCAATTATGAATCTTGGCTACAATATTGAGCCATATAAGATGCAGTGGGAATACCACTTGGTCTTGTCCCAAATAAGGAAATTTCTCTCCCTCTACAAGGTAATCTAGTGAGGAAATAGATATCCTCTAACTCAATCAAAAGCCTATGGTCTCTAATGATGAAGCATTGATCTCGAACATCCCAAACATTCACTAGCTAGGTCATCAACTCAACCTGTGCTTCCATACCTTCCATCACGCAAAATTTATACAAGCCACAATTTTTCAATGTGCGAATTGTTGTCGGATCATCCATAGCTACGTTATCTACAAGTTCATGCTCTCTTTCTTGTCATTCCAACAAGATTGATAAGCTATAAACCATCAATTAATATCATTAGAAATTAGTTGGGATGATTTGAGGCATTTTTTATGGATAGAAACATGTTTTTCAAAAACCAATGGTGCTTTTTCAGGTTTTATGTTTACATAGTGTATTTTTGCACACGATCTACACATAAAAACCATGATGGCATGATTATTTTTTCTATTAAAAAATAATCGAGGTGCGCGTATTTCACCACGAAAACCTGCGCACCCCCGAGGGCATATTTTATAACATTGTTTCCCCCTAAAAAACTCCCTAAAAACTTAAAATAAAAAACTAAATGGATGAAAAGAAATATATTGATGATGTGGAATACCTGGCATGGACAATTCTCGAAATGGTTGGTCAGTTTTCCTAATATTTCCTCCGGAAGGTTTAGGGAAAAAAGTATTTCTACTCTACTCTGAAAACTAAAAGGTGAAAATGATTTGTTTTAACTTATTTTTATAATTTTAAATGGATAAAATAATATTATTTTGTTTATTTTCACTTTAGAATTCAAAATCAAAATGTTTTTCATATTTTGAGAGTAAATATTTGTGATCTTTTTGATTTTTTGTAAAGGAAATAGGTTATGTTTGGAAAGAATCATTTTGACATTGAGTAGACTTTATCACTTTTTTGGGCTCTGTAAAAATATGAAAAAGAAAAACTCTGGAATCCTCTTTTAAGCCCTTTTCATACTCTCTAAACATGAAAAGGTTGTCGAGTACTTGATTATTCGAACTCGTTAAAGTGAATGAATAGTCGTCTATTCAATATAAGTTTACCCCTTTTCCGGACTGAATTAGACTATATACGAAAAATGTATACATTGACTAAGCATGGTAAATAGAGTCATATCCTACATTATTTTATCCTTTTTCTGGTTTGAGAGACTAAATTTACGAAAAAGAACAATGCGGAGTTCTCTTATGTTTTTCTTCTGACACCTTAAAACTCAAAACCACTGAGTTTATCCTATGCTACACTTGTTAAAATTAAATAGTACAGGACCCGTCGATCAAAATGGGACTGAATCCCTCCTTCTTAGGGTTCGTTTAAAAAATACTAAGATGGACTCATTCGAAGGATGAGCTTACACGACAAGAAAATGTTATCCTCCTCAATCTTGACAAAAATAAAGAGGTACTTGCTTGTAATGGTGGGGGAAAGAGTGAGAAAAAGAATCCATTCATTGTATTTGTCTTAGAAAGCAGCATGCCTCTCTTCAACATGACACTTTGTTGCACTTGTACCTAGGTTGGGTAATCCTTTATCTTATATTTAATCAAACCACATTGAAAGTCTTCAGTCAGTTTCTGGGTATTATATTTGAGTCAAATGTTGCCAAACCATTTACAGTGTCGTTATGTGTTCAAGATAAATTTCAACTTACTATTCATTACGAAACATGTGTCTCCATTTGCGTTAATCATCCCTGAGTCAATCCTTGCAAATCATTTCTTCAAAACTTCATCTAATGGTTTCCTGTCCTAGGATTTCCTTTGACTGATCAATTTCTATCGGCACGAGCTCATTATCTATAAAATTGATTTATAATCCTATCAGTACCTTGGAAACTGCATGCCCTAATGGTATATTTATTGCCTTAGATGATAGGTTCTCATAATTGACCTTCGATCGAATGATTGTAGCAGTGTTCGACTACATATCATTCATTCAAACTTCATATATTGTGCTCACGTATTTTAAGAGCCATTGTCATTATTGGTGGTTTCTCCCGCACTTGTTAACAGTTCTCATCATTGAACGATAATCAAGTGGTTTCTACCATTTTCGACTTTGACACAATCAATCGCATCTATAGATTCATACTAGTTCAAGAAGCCGAAATCAAGACCCTGGATCTATTTTCCACAATCCAGTCTACTAGGAATTACGTATTCATGATACAGTAGACATTTTATGACAGATGGTTTCATCCATATTGTGTCTACTCTTGATGTAATGCTAAAATCATATCTGTACGAGAACATTTAGTTATTTTTTCTCTGAGTATGGGAATTTCTACCTCAGTTATGATATATATTTTCATTGAATTTTATTACAGGTTTTCGATTGGTATCTCCAATCCAATCCTTGGAATGATAAAGCACTTCAATCTTTAGAAAAAATTTCTCAGACATCACACTTTAGGGGGAAATATTTTGCATGTCATTTTGTCACCATGACATTTGACTGCCCATATGGCTCTATCAACATTCATATCATCTTCCCTTAGAAGTAAAAAACACTCATGTTCCTAAACCAAGTCTTGGAAATTGGAGAAAATCTCTTTAAAACTTTTAAAATATTACCTGTGCACTTTTTATAGCCTTTTCTTGCACATGCGTTGATGCTTCTTCCATTATCCATGACAATCACCTATATTTTTTCCACTAAAACGTATGCACCACCATAAAAAGCAATTAAATATAAAAAATAACTTCTGGAAGCCTAGTTGGTCGAATATTCTCCCAATTGGAAGCCTCTAGAGTCACACCAGTTAGAGATTTATCTCTCTACCCATGGAGCTTATCCCTTGGCTAAAGGAACCAAAATCCCTTCATGGGAGGAACTTGTCCCTCTCTTAATGGATCTGAAACTACCTCAATCCCTCTATAAATTGAGTTGAAGTTTCAGGTTGAAGGCTAGATACTGATTTGTACAGATTCTAAGCTGGAGAGAGTTCATAGCTTCTAAACTAGTAAGTTATTGTTGCCACATTGAATATTACTCCTTTGTGCATGTGAATTCATGTTGGTCATTCTAGAGAGGAAAGCTTATCATATTGAAGGAAACAATTGCACAGACACACGGGAGAAATTTGTACAACATAAAGGAATGGGTTATAATATCTCTCTTTTCAATTTCTGATAATACATATGGATCTCTTTTTCTAATTGTCTTATTTCTAAATTCATGGAAATTGTGTCAATAATTAGTTTCCTTGATCACTAGTTTGGATTAGTATTTATGATTATTATATACTGCAGGCGCTTTTATCTTTTGCATTGTTTGTGATTGCGGGTTCTTCTTAGCAGTGAAGAATTTCTTCGAAGCGAAAGAGAAAAGGCTACATCGAATGTCTCAGTTGAAAGCTAGGAGCATAACCTCCTCATTTCAAGGTTTTAATAATATTAGATATAAATAATCTAGAGAAAGAGATATTCAATGGATTTTTGTTTCTAGTTACTTGTTAGAGTACTAGCAAAATCGCTCTTGTCCGAAAGAGGGATTAATCTGGGTAACACCTGTTGAAAATTTTCTCCAACATTTTTAAGGCTAAAAGGGATAATGTGATACTTGAAATTACTGTAGGGGGTGGTGAAAGAAGTTTTTTACGAATTTTTGTGATATATCTAAATTTGATTATATTCTAATAAGTTGCCCGTAAAAGATAAGGCTTCATTCCCTATAGAAGTGTTAATGACTTGATCAATGAAGGGAGTGGGATACTTATCCTTTGGGTAGGATTTTTATAGTTCCTTCTTTTTTCATTATAGGTATAGGGTTATACACCCAAGAGGTGTAGTAAATGGGATGAATGAAACCAACTTTATGGAGCTTGTTGATTTCCTACTTAATGGCGTCTGCATTGGATGGGTGAAGTTGTTGTTTCGTTTTCCTAACATTGTAGGCATTAGGCCATGTGTAAATGTGGTGATGTACTATGATAGGGATAATGAAGGGAATTTGAGAATACAATCATGAAAAAATGTCCCTATATTCTTGGAATAGATATTTATAAGAAGTACCTTCTTCGAGAGAATAAGATATGACTAGTGAGGATTCTTCTATGAAATTGGGATTGGTTGAGATGTCTACTTTAACGTTGGGTGAGATGTTGAACATGTTTCCCTCTTCAAACCCATAAATTCTAGGCTTGAAATTCCTAAAAAAATCTATATGGCATCTTGTAATATTTCAAATTTAGCATTCAACTAATTGGAATATTGATTTTTGTCTTTTACACTTAGGAGATGAATAAATGGGTAAGGAGGCCCATACATTTTAGAAATAGGAATAAAATTCCTTATGATGTGAAAAGGGATCATTATTATTGTTGGATTTCACATCCTTATGTGTGAAAAGGGAAATTTGCATGTGGACAAAGTCAAGTTTGACCAAGTCAACAACATAAATCTAGGAGGAGTGGATCATCAATAAAAACAACTCAATATGAATGATGATTAGTTTAGAAAACTGTATGAGAGATATATTGAAGACCCTTAGGTGTGAAAAGGGTTGAAGTAGGTTGAAGAGGTCAACCTTGACCAAATCAAACAACGTTGTTATGGAGGAGTGGCATTGATGAAGGTACAACGTAGTTTTGGAGGGAGATTGTTTGTGTGATGGTGGAAACCCTAATGAGTGGGACCCAAGGTGAGAAGGCTCACTTAGTTTATAAGGAAGAGGATGGAAGCCATTGGAGGTTATCTTATGAATGATATTTTGATATTTCTGCTTAGACTTTGCTCTCTTCAGCTGTTTAGACAAGATTGCTGGTGCTGTTTAGCACTAAGGTATTCATGTTCAGGAATTCCATCTCTTTCCTTTGAGTAACTCTTGGGAGAGGCCTGATCTATCATTCCACATATCCAGCATTGGTGCCAATATTTATTCTTCAGCTACAAAATTATCTCTACATAAGTATAATGTTGTGTTGCAGGGTGTTGCAGTGGAGGGTTGAGAACCCCACTTTCTGAGATGATTTTGCATAGGAGGAAGGATTCCTTCTTATGGGAGATCGGTTTGGAGGGTTCTTGGGCTGATTTCAGATATTTGGAAGTAGGCCAACATATTTCCATCACTTACAGTGTTATTCTAGCATGTAATTGTGTTATTTCTGGAGGGCATCTTTAGCAGTGTCTCTTGTGGCTCGTTTTGGGAGTTTTCCTGTCATTGGGGGGTTGATCCTTCCATGGGGGAATACCTTTGATCAGATCTACATCAGATCTATATTATTTCAGCCTTTTTTACTCCTGTGCTTCAGTTTTCAATGATTATTCAGTCTTAGTGCTGAACATCACCATTTCTACTTTGGTGTATTCCTAGAAACCCTTCCCGGGTTCTCTAGATTTTGTATAAAGGAGACTAGATCTCAGTTCTTCAGCCATATTGTTTAATATAATATCATATCTATTTGTTTCATCTCTTTCTAGGCATAAATTCTCAATATACTATGTTGTCTCTTTATGCAGTAATTTCATGTTACAGGATTTTTGGGGTTTTAGCAATTTTGAGCCATACTAGGTGTGGGAGGTTTGTTTATCTCACCTAGTTTGATTTGTTTATAATATATTCTTAGATTTAGATGGTATATTGTCATATCTAAGAAATCCAAGTGTTGATTTCTTTTTCTGTAGCATATATTTCTAAAAGCATCTTTTATGCATGCATTGTTGTGCAGTCCCATTTTGGGATATTACCGTGGTATCAGAGCAAGATCTTTGGCTCGGCCTGTGGACTTCAAGCCAAGATGCTATAAGAAGAAGGAAAGATCAGAATGATGGATAAAATGAGCTTTGTCTTGTCCTTTTTTAGATTCATGAATAACCGCTCCAAGGAGGTTAAACAGAAAGAATAAAAGAAAAACAGTGAAACTTCTAGAGGGTTTTAAGAAAGGGAAGGGCCATGTACTTCCTATTCTCAAAGGAAAGAACCAATGCTGCAGAAAGCTCCAAAGCATTGCACCTTTCCTTTTCCTTTTTAGGAATAAAATTAAAGGCATGGAGATGGAGGGCACTTGGAACATGAGATCCTAAGTGGATACCTTGCAGAATACAAGTCACAATCTAAAGCTTTCAAGGAGACTCTAGCTCTTCCTCAGTTTATTCAGCTGGAAGAAGAAAGGAGACCCTACAGAAATAGGAGGATGAGGGGAAATATATTTCTATTGTCTAATTTTGATGGATCACCCACATGTTCAGCAAAGGCTTAGGTGATGAAGCTTGATGCATTCTTCCTACTACATCCAGTGGTAGAAAGAGAGGCTATTGAGATATCATCCCTGCACCTTGTGGGCAAGGCAAGAAACTGGTGGTTCAGCCATGTGAGTCATGCAAGAGTGTCTACTTTTTCTGATTTCACTTACAGGGTTATCAAAATATTTGATAACAAGAAATCAGAAGGGAAGAAGCCCTCACAACCATTGGAGGAGACTTGTACCAGTGCTGTCACAACCATAGAGGAGCAGCCATCTTCTTTAGCAATTGGGGGAGCCAACACATTGGAAGGAGGAACCCTTGAAACCATACAAGATGTTCCCAAGCTTCACCAAGGAATGAATTAATTTACACTTTATATTATTGCAACAAATCTTTTAGAGGGTTGTGGAAACCTGCCTTTGCATGATCTAGGATCAACACATGATGTTGATTTGGAGCAGCAGGATTGCACTACACTATGCAACCTTGAGTTGATCAAGGAAGGGATGAACCATCATCCTAATGTGCCACTATTGAGCTACACACCACACTTGAGGTTGGGGTGTGAAATTTTGGAGGATAGGATGAACCTTGTTCCAAACAAGCTTATGCAAAACCATATGTTCATCCTTGAGTGGGAGTATGAGACAAAAAACACACCATTGAGGAGATTAACAACGCTATAATTAAGCAACAGTGAGGAGGTTTTTCCTCCTGCACACTTGGATCCTTATGGATTCAAGGTGGTCATCGGTATGAGATCTTCTCTAGGAGATATCCAAGGAGTTGCATTTCAACATCCCATGGAATGCAAAAGGATAAATCTGATTTAGGACGATGGTAGTCTTCATTGGAGGAGTACCAAGGTGGAGCATGATGGGGGGCCCCCAAATTTGGATGAATGGGTGTGGATGGAGATCAAGAGGCCGGTGATCCACTTACATGTTTATGACAATGGGCAGCAAGAGTCATGGCTACATTGGTTACTCTTGAAAGAGTTTGGCCATCATGTGACATATCCTCTTTCAAAGGGTATGTGGGTGGAAGAAGTTTGGCAAGATACTTGCATCATAGGGCAGCAAGGAGTATGGATGAATTTTGTTGATATGACATTCTTCATATCAATCATTATGTTTTCACCACATGATTTGTATGATGGAGGTATGAGGAGGCAGAAAAACTTTTTTTTCTTTGGTTGTTCTTGGGAGAGTAGGGGAAGATTTACTCTCACACTTTGCATGATGTTGCAGGATTAGGAGATGGAACTATCATGGTGCAAATGGGCTACTCCTTAGCCTTATATGATCAGGAAGTACTTCCACTTTGGAAGGAATTTCCTATATGTAGCAGCATTAGGGGAGATTTCTTTGACAATGAGCATGTCAAAGAATGGAGCTATGAGTTCGAAGGAGCCTATTTGCATAGGCCAACAATGCTGTCACTTGGGAGCTTTGGTTTATTGATGGAGTGTCCCCAGGATCACTTCATAATTAATGCACTTGGTGAACAAGGAGGAGGTGAGATTAATAAAGTAGTGGATGGAGACATCTGTTACCGAGGTATGATCTTCTTAACTTGGATTTCCAAGCATAAGAAGGAGGATCTTCATGTAGCACATGGTTCATTACTCTTCATGGGAGTATGTCATACCACTATGGAGGGCTTATTCATGTATGTTGAGTAAACACAGCGGAAACATAAATAAATAATCAAAAGAACGCAGCATAAAACATGAGACAACAGTTTAACATGGTTCACCCAACCAATCTGGGCTACATCCACCAAACAGAGGTATCGACAGTCTTATTTCTAAACAGGATATTTACAATAGCAGAGTTTCTCATATGCACTTCTCTTCCTCTCAGCTCACATCCCTCATGCTCATTTGCCTCTACGAGCTTACATTTTATAGCTGGGAGTAGAAACTGAATAATAAATTTAATCACACCAAAATATGATGCAATAACTCTACATTAGGATTAGATGCAATCAATTTAGCAAAAAATCCTATTGTTTCCATATTCATGAGATTTTCTCCAAATTTAATATACGAAATCTCAACAATCTCCACCTTGACAAAAATTATCCTGATGCCCTGTTCCATTATTTTTTTTTTTTTTCCTGCAAGCCAAGAGAAGCTAGACACCATCATAGCTTCTCCAATAAAACTGGTTTCATGAAAATGTTTGCATATTTTTCCTTTGTATGCACCTTTTCAAGAGAGACACCCCATTCTCTGATAAATTGTCTTACAAAATGGTACTTGATAGGTATATGATTTGATTTACTATGATAGGCCGGATTTTTAGCCAAGTGAATTGCACTTTGACTATCACAAAACAACTTTATGTTGTCCTGCAACCTACCAAACTCACCAAACAAACCTTTCAACCAAATCTCTTCTTTGCAAGCATGTGAAGTAGCTATATATTCTGCTTTAGCAGTGGATAAAGCAACAATGTTTTGTAGCTTTGAAATCCAACTTATAGCTCTACCTGCAAGAGTAAAGACATATCCTGAAGTTGACCTTCTCTTATCCAAATCACCTGCAAAATTGGAATCAACATATCTGCAAACATATTCACTACTTCTGTTATAAGTGATACTATAATCACTTGTGCCTCTCAGATACCGAACCACCCATTTCACTGCTGACCAGTGTTATTTTCCTAGATTTTCCATATACCTACTGACAACTCCAACTGCATGTGAAATATCTGCTCGTGTACAAACCATCGCATACATCAAACAACCTACTACATTGGCATATGGAATTTGAGACATATATTCCTTTTCTTCATTTGTGTTAGAACATAAACTTGAAGAAAGCTTAAAATGGGAAGCTAAAGGGACTGAAACAGGCTTCACATTGTTCATACCAAACCTCAAGAGTATTTCCTCAATATAATTCTGTTGTGATAACCACAGCTTACCATTTCTCCTGTCTCTGAAAATCTCCATGCCCAAAATCTGTCTTGCTACTCCTAGATCTTTCATATCAAACATCCTAGCCATCTGAGCCTTTAACCTGTTGATCTCTGTTATGATTTTTCTTGCTAAAAGCACATCGTCAACATATAACACTAAGATAATGAACATGCCATTACTCAATTTCTTAAAGTAAACATAATGATCATATTCACTTCTTATATAATTTTGACTCATCATGAAAGAATCAAATTTCTTGTACCATTGTCAAAACGACTGCTTCAAACCATACAATGATTTCTTGAGCCTGCAGAAAAATTTCTTGTTTCGATTTTGAACAAACCCTTTCAGTTGTTCCATATAAATCTCCTCATCTAAATCTCCATGTAAAAATGCAGTTTTAGCATCTAGTTGTTATAATTCTAAATCAAGTAAAGAAACTAATGCTAACACAGTCCAAATTGAAACAATTTCTACAACTGGTGAAAATATCTCGTGAAAGTCAATTCCTACTTTCTGAGAAAAACCTTTTGCAACCAACCTTGCTTTGTACCTGTCTTCTGTATCATCAACACCCCTTTTCAACTTGTAAACCCATTTACATCCCACAGTTTTTCTGTCTTTAGGAAGTTCCACTAGATCCCATGTGGCATTCTTGTCTAATGCCTTCATCTCATCCTTCACAGCCTCTTTCCACTTATCACTATTAGAACCTTCTCCAGCTTCCTGATAGCACAAAGATTCATCATCATTAGCAATTAAAGAAACTGAAGTAACATAATCATCATACCTTTTAGGAGGACGTCTAATTCTCGTGGACCTCCATAAAGATGTCTCTGGTTCTTCCACAATTTGTTGATTATTATATGTAGGAACTTCTTCATGATCTGCATCTAAAACATGTTCATGATCTACATCTGAAACTTGTTCATGATCGACATCTGAAACTTGCTCATCTGGACTATCATGAGTATTTGAACTGGTTTCAAACTGAATATGTTGAAACTTAGGTACATTTTCCTGTTTCAATTTATCATCTACATCTGGACTATCGAGTGAATACTCATTGAATTTAACATCTATGTTAATGACGATCTTGTGAGTAGTAGGATGCCACAACCTATATCCCTTAGTCCCATCACCATATCCAACAAATATATATCTTTTTGATTTAGGATCTAATTTAGAACACTGATGTTTTGGAATTAGAGCATATGCATCACAACCAAAAACTTTTAGTTTAGAATAATCACAAGGATGACCTTTCCATACCTCTTGAGGAATTTTTCATCCTATTGCAGTTGATGGTGATCGATTTATCAAATAAAAAGTTGTAGATACTACTTCTGTCCATAGTTCCTTCTGCAAATTGGCATTACTTCTTGCTCTGTCTAAAAGAGTCTTGTTCATGCGTTCAGCAACTCCATTTTGTTGTGGAGTATATATAGTAGTTTTATGTCTTTGATTCCCAAATTCCTTGCAATAATTATCAAATTCCTTTGAAGTAAACTCACCACCATTGTTAGTTATTAAACATTTAATGGTTCTTCCAGTGATGTTTTCTACTAATGCTCTAAACTGTCTGAAAACTTTGAATACATCAGACTTTTTCTTTAACATATAGACCCACACTTTTCTAGAGAAATCATCAATAAAAGATACAAAATATGACGATCCTCCATATGAGGTTGTAGGAGATGGACCCCAAACATCAGAATGGATATAATCAAGGATTCCCTTACTAGTATGTTTTCCAGTTTTAAACTTCTGCTTGCTTTGTTTCCCATATAGACAATGTTTGCAGAAATCTAACTTAGAATATTTTAAACTAGGAAGTAACTTACGATCAGATAAAAATTTTAATCCTCATTCACTCATATGGGCCAACCATTGATGCCATAGACGAATAGAATTACTGTCATTTTTAGATACTGTGGAAGCATGATATGACTATGTTCTTCCTTCTAACTGAAAAATATTTCCAACCTTCTTTTCTTTCATTACTAGTAAAATTCCTTTATAAATTTTCATTACTCCACCTTGAATAAGGGTTTTATATCCATTTGTGTCTACCACTCCTAGAGAAATGAGGTTTGTTCTGAGTTCAGGCACGTGTCTTACATCAGTCAATATTTTATTTGTCCCATCAAACATTTTAATCTGGATGCTTCCAATTCCCACAATATTATATGAGACATCATTTCCCATGTAAACCACTCCATCATTGATTGATTTATAAGATTTGAACCACTCTCTATGAATGCACATGTGATTTGACACACTATAATCTAACAACCAATGTTGATCATGATTAGACAAACTAACTGATAACACTTCATCACTCATACCTGAATCGGATGCCGAACCTGTATCTGTCGTGTTTGCTTCTTTCTTTTCTGTCGAAGAATCTCCTTTGGATGTTTGTTGTCTCTTCCAATAGTCCTTCTTCAAATGTCTTGATTTGCCACAAAACCAACACTTTACCTTAATATTCTTCCCTTTCGATTTTGGCCACGAGTTGTTCTACTTACTGAAGCATATTTATTTAGAATGACCTCTAACCACCATTGCTTCTGATGTAGAGGTTTCTAAATTTGACATTTTCCTTGTTTCTTAAGATAACAAAGCTCCAACAACATCATCAAATTCAAGGGTTTCTGATGAACTAAGACTTATAGATGTAACAAAATGATCCCATGACTCAAGAAACGAGCATAATAAAGTTACACCTTTATCTTCTGAATCAAATTTTACATCTATACTATATAACTACACCAGAAGAGTATTAAAGGTATTCCAATGACTAGTTATTGATATACCTTCCTTCATGCGCAAGCTATACAACTGTCTCTTCAGAAGAATCCTATTGGTTAAGGATTTTGTCATTTATAGATTTTTAAGATTTTTCCACAAACCAAGAGCAGTTTTCTCTGACACGATGTTAAACAAAACATCATCCGCTAAACACAAACGAATGCCACTCAGTGCTCTTTCATCGACGTCACTCCATTCTTCATATGTCATGGCGAAAGGTTGTTTGGTTTTGCCCAAAAGTGCCTTCACCATGCCCTGTTGTACGAGTAGATCGTGCATCTTCACTTTCCAGATTTCGAAGTTATTACTTCCATTAAACTTCTCGATCTCAAATAGAGCACTTTGATTTTTTGACATAGCTTAATTTTCCTTCTCACGAAGAACAAAAAACTTCACACAGAATATAGTGTTAACAATAAAATGCTTCAAAACATTCAGTGTTCCACATCAATCACAAGCATGACCAATAATTTTTCAAATGCATAAGTCAAAAATCTTATCCGACCAACCTGCAATCCTTCGCCTTCCCACAATAGCGAGGCAAAGCCCAACCCTATCACCTTATTAGTTATTCTTCCAAGCTTGTGTGCATATTTGACATTAGTTTAAAGAACATGCTATAAAGAAAACATGCATATCAAACGGCTCCTTCGACAATTAAGTCCTCCAATTGGCATTTAACTACAAACGAATTCAATAGCAAAGTCCTTATACCAACGCTATATAAACCAATTTCCATCACAAATAATTCACCACGCAGACTTTAATAGCTCACGAAAGACTTTAATAGCTCACGCAGAAATAGAATTCAGCAGCAGAAATTAATTGAGCTCTGTATTATGTATTGCAGAAACTAAACAAATCAATAACTAGCTCACTGTACAGAAATCGACGCACAACTCACGATTCAACGCACATACTAGCTCACGGTTCACGGTTCAACACTCCCAAATGGCTCTCGGACTTTGGCATTCATAGCTCACAGCTTACAGAGATTGTCATGGTTTACTCAACAGATTCGGGCCTCACAGCAATTAACGTACCAGACTTACGAATACCAATTGAAAATGCTAACGTAGAGCAAGGGTAGGTATAACCTTAACCTCTGCCTCAATTCTCACAATGGCATAATTGCTACTCCAGCTCAAGGCTTACAACTGTTCTGCGGCTTCTTTCTTTCACAGTAAACTAGCATTGAAAGAAAACAGTGCCCGTTGTCCACACATTCAATGCAGATCTTAGCCTCCTTCCATGAGCGCCTCAACGCTATTCCCTACTCTGCCATTAAAGTTCACGACGGGATCCTTGATCGAGCTCATGCGCAGTTCAACGTGATACCTCCAGGTCCCACCGTTGTTCAAGCTCTGATACCAATTGTTGAGTTAACAAAGCGGAAACTTAAATAAAAAATCAAACACACACAGCATAAAACATGAGACAACAGATTTAACGTGGTTCACCTAACCAATCTGGGCTACGTCCACCAAACAGAGGTATTGGCAGTCTTATTTCTGAATAGGAGATTTTGTTGTGTAACCAGCTCCAAAAAGAGAAGAAAAGAGATATAAACGCCTTAGAAATGAGTCACTTCGAGGGGGAAACCTCCAATACATTACATAAATGAACAATTCTTGGATGATACAATTTACAAAACCTCCTTTCTATATGTTGTAGACAATTTTTTCACCCCTAGAGACAGCCTAGAGTTTCCGTAGACCAGTGCCTAGGACATCTTATCATAGCAAGGGAACATGAAATATAGCTTGGGTGTCAATCCAAATGCTCTCCTGCTATCTCTTGTTAAACAAGGAAAATGATTCAAATGGGACCAGAAATTACAGAAATTTCCACAAAGAAAGTAAGATTGCAGAGACAAGATGCAGAGTCCTAATATAAAGGCATCAGATAGTTAACAGACAATTTACTGCAAAGAGGGCCGATTCAACTAATATATCACAGAAATTAGATATCAGAAAGCTATGCAGGGAAAGAAACATAAGAAGATATTAGCTAACCTTGGACTGATACCCAGATACACAACAGAACCATGCATGGGCTTAATGTTCTAAGAATCCATATATGACAATGGCATTTTAAAAGCACCCTCCCAAAGCAACCAATATAGCAGAAAAT
The DNA here is from genome assembly GCA_034641835.2 of Pinus albicaulis. Classification (NCBI taxonomy): domain Eukaryota; kingdom Viridiplantae; phylum Streptophyta; class Pinopsida; order Pinales; family Pinaceae; genus Pinus; species Pinus albicaulis. The sequence continues at coordinate 73,598,078 of MU968411.1, forward strand.
ATAGATGAAAGGAATAATGAAATAGTATGCTATGCCTGAGCCATATTTAAGGCGCTTGACTGATCTAAGTATGGGCATCAACTAGGATGAATCCTTACCAGATCAGTGAGCCACCCGCATTCCAGTAACATAACACAAGAAGAAAGATGAAATGGAATTATGTATTAAACACATGAAAAGAAGTTTACATACTGTGAGATATCAAAGACCAGAATCCTCATTACAGTTATAACTCCTCCTCACTGAGACCCTACGGGCTCTGAGCCTTCATACAGAAACTTTACAAGATGTATACAAAGCCTTTCACTGCACAGTTTGCTGATAGAAATCTGGAACCTTTACAATGTCTTTTTTCTGGGTTCTTATAGAAAAGATAGAGAATTCTAGAGAAGGAGGTAGATGGAGCACATTTAATGATTTGATTCAAAATGGCAGAAAACATTCGTGCCCACACTGTGAATGACTAAATATAATTAACTGTACTTTGCAATCTACCTCCAGAAATAAATGTTGCGGATGAAAATCTCCTTATAAACAAGACACAAATAATAAAATATACAAATGTTTTTCCCTTTGCTGAAAGAGAAAAATCTGCTGCCATGAAACCTTGAGATTGCTTGTGATTGTGCATAGTACTCTCGGCCCTATAACTTTGAATTTAAACCCCAGATCTTTAATGCAGGGCACTGTGTCTCTTGATCTTTCGATGATATTTCATGCTGCCCCATTAATGTTCTCGCCTACCCAAATCTGTCTCTTGATTTTCTCTGGAGGGTTCTATAGATTCAAATCCTGGCTTTCTTTAATGGTGGTCACATCATAGCAGCTCTCGGATCTTTTCCAACCAATTCTGCTCCTGAAACATGGTTCTGTCGTGCATTCTCAGCCTCTGTAATGGCAATGACGAATCATGATAATTTTTTCCATGGTTATCCTGCAAAAACAAAAACCCGTTAAATAAAACCCATCACAGGGATGGCGTACATGGTGGGGTTAATGGAGATGGTGGAGCAGGTTTACAAAGAGGTAAAACAATGCAGGGTGGCGGAGAAATTACAGTAGGGTGAAGAAAACGTAATAGCATAGTGAAAAATGAACTGGCGGAGGTTTGTAACATAAAACGCTAAAATATGGCATGTGAATGTAATATATAGATGGTGGAGGTGAAAGTGGGCGACACGTGGAAACTATGACATGGAGTACGGGCTATGAGGCTTGGTCAACTGTGACGGGTCAAATAAATCTTAGCCACCCAATTTAGAAGGTGATCTACGGTGAAGATTGTATCTAAGAGCGACAGAGCAGTGGGCCATGGACACGACAAACACGAGTTAGAGCGCGTGCAGCTTCGGAGGATATCCACCGTTGGATGAAAGGCGCAGGATTGGACGACGATGATTGATTCTGCTGCACATCCTTTGGCCGAAAGTTAATGCGCGGGGAGAGTGGAGGCCAGAGATGGGCAGATCCCATGACGCTAGTGAATTGCGCTGCCCATCTTTGTTCTAACCTTTAATGACTGAAATGGGCGGTTTCAGTCATCATACATTTGGACACTTGTCCAGCAATGTGTGGAATCATTGGCTCTATGGAGGATACTGCCCGCCTAGCAATGGTGATGCGGAATTAACCATCGGTTTTGGCAATGCGCGTGGGTGCGGGGACCACGATAGAAAACCAACTCCGCTCCGTCGATTGAATTTGATCAGACGGCTCCAGATCAGCCCGAAACTTTGAACATTAAGCCCCTTTCCCTCAGGCATATGGTTTTGCACCCGCGTCACATGGAAGACAAAATAAGAGTGGCTAAGGCTAAAGGGCTAGGCCCGATATGTTTTTGAATGCGGGTTTTTAACCTTTGAAGAGTGTATTTTTCGGGCGGAAAGGGTAATGGTAGACAGAATATGAGGGTTTATGGCCACGATGGCTGATTCAAAGGGTTCCTAAGGAGCATTAGGCCAAAAATTTAAATGAGGGGGAAACATGGACAACACTATATATAGGAGTCCATGGGGCCATAATGTAATCCTAGTGGGCCACAATGTAATCCTAGCCGACCTAACAATAATAATTTAAGGGCACAATAATAACAAAATGGGGGTTACAAGGGGACAATAATAACAATAAGGGGTTTACACTAACAATAATAAGGGGCTATACTAGTGATATAGGGACCTAACATGCCCCTCTCCTTCAAAAAAGTGTTGTCCTCAACACTTGAGTAGCTGCGGGTGCTTCTGTATAAAATTCTCATCCTCCCATGTAGAATCTTCAGTGGGTAAGTTCTTCCACTTGATGAGATACTCTGAAATTGATCGATTCCGTAGTTGTCGAGTTCTTGTTTCCGTGACTGCTTTCGGTTCCAATATGATTTTTCCTTCCTCATCAAGTTCTGGCAATATTGTTTGAACTGGAATATTTTCACCTATAACCTTCTTTAAGCATGAAACATGGAAAACCGGATGTACTCGCGAAGAAGCAGGAAGCTCCAATTTGTATGCCATAGTACCAATCTTTTGCAACACCTTGTAAGGACCATAGTACTTTGGCGATAATTTATTATCCTTCTTAGCTTGCTTGAGGGACATTTGTTTATATGGTTGTGGCCGTAAAAATACCCAATCTCCTATATCAAAACTTCTCTCGCTGCGATGTTGATCTGCCTGTTGTTTCATTCGATTTTGTGCCAAATTCAGGTTATCCTTTAAGAGTTGGAGAACTTCTTTCTGATGCTCGACGTGATCTTCCACTGCTTGAACCTTCGAATTTTCCCTTAAAGATGATGTGATCGATGGTGGATGATATCCATAAAGTGCCATAAATGGGGTCATTTTTGCTGCAGTATGGAAGGAAGTGTTATACCACCATTCGGCGAGAGGTAACCACTTGACCCATTGTGTTTGTTTATCAGATACAAAACAACGAAGATATCCTTCCAAACATTTATTTACTATCTCTGTTTGACCATCAGATTGAGGATGATACGATGAGCTATGAGCTAATTGAGTACCCAAACAAGAAAATAACTCCGTCCAAAAAATTCCCGTAAAAATGGGATCTTTGTCGCTCACAATAACCCTTGGGCTTCCATGTAGCTTTTGAATTCTGTCCACAAATGTAGTAGCAACTGTACTTGCTTTAAATGGATGAGATAATGCACAAAAGTGTGCATACTTGGTAAGTCTATCAACTACCACCATGATGACATTGTTTCCTTCAGACTTAGGTAAACCTGTGATAAAATCCATTGAAATCTCCTCCCAACGCTGACTTGGAATGGATAAAGGTTGTAGAAGTCCCGGGGTCTTAATTGTCTACACTTTATTCTGCTGGCAAACCAAACATTCCGCCACAAACTTTTTAATATCAGATTTAAGGCCATCCCAAAAAAATTCTTTCTTCACCCTGTGGTAAGTTTTTAAAAATCCTGAGTGTCCTCCTAAAGGAGAAGTGTGCAATTCCAGAAGAATATTTTGTTTTAGTTGAGAATTCTTACAAAGATATAAGCGATCTTTGTACCATAAGGAATCATTTTTCCAACTAAATGTATCAGATGTACTAGGATCTTGCTGCAACTTTTGAATGAGTGTCCATACATCTTTTTCCTTCTTCCATTCATCTCTTGCTTTGGTTATCCAATCTGGTTGGATAATAGAAATAGCACAAAGCAATGCTTCCACCTCTTCATTCTTTCTTGAGAGTGCATCTGCAACAACATTAATCTTTCCTTTTTTGTATATTATTTCAAAGTCATAACCCAACATCTTTGTGACCCATTTTTGCTGCTCTTCTGAAGATAGTCTTTGTTCCAAAAAGTGTTTAAGACTATCATGATCAGTTTTTACCTTGAAGTGTATTCCCATTAGGTAAGTTCACCATTTCTTTAGTGCATGCAGTATTGCTAACATTTCCTTCTCATAAATAGGTTTCTGTAAATACTTTCCTTTGATTGGATGACTTTCAAAAGAAATGGGTCTTCCTTCCTACATTAAAACTGCACCAATTCCATTTCCCGAGGCATCACATTCCACAATAAAGGTTTTTGTGAAGTCTGGCGTAGCTAAGACCAGTGCTAGGCACATTGGCTATTTAAGATGTTCAAAGGCCTTAGTTGCTTCAGGAGTCCATGAAAATGCATCTTTCTTCAATAATGTTGTTAGAGGTGCTGCTATTCTCCCATAATTCTTAACAAACTTGCAATAATAGCCTGTTAACCTAAGAAATCCTCGCAACTGCTTTATTGTCTTGGAGACTTTCCATTCCTTAATGTATTTAATTTTGTTAGGGTCTACTTTAACACCCTCGTGAGATATAATATGACCCAGATATTCCACCTCTTGTACTCCAAAGAAACATTTGGATTTTTTTGCATATAATTGTTTCTCTTGCAATAGTTTGAGCACCCTGTCAACGTGTTCGACATGATCCTTCCAAGACCTGCTGTAGATTAGTATATCATCAAAAAATACTAGCACAAATTTTCTAAGGCAGGGTTTGAAAATGGAATTCATAAACCCTTGAAATGTAGAAGGTGCATTGGTAAGGCCAAAAGGCATGACCAAAAATTCATAATGACCCTCATGAGTTTGAAATGATGTTTTTGGAATATCTTCAGTCTTAATTCTAATTTGATGATATCCTGAACGAAGATCCAACTTGGTAAAATAAATTGCTCCATGTAATTCATCCAATAATTCATCAATCACAGGAATGGGAAATTTATCTTTAATGGTGAGCTTATTGAGCTCCCTATAACCCGGACACATTCGCCATGATCCATCCTTCTTGTGTACCAATACTACAGGAGCAGAGAAAGAACTTTGACTAGGTTGAATTATACCCGCCTCTAACATTTCTGCAATCATACGTTCAATTTCGCTCTTTGGAAGTAAGGATATCTATAAGGCTTGATGTTTGGAGGAACACTTCCTGGAATCAAATGAATAGCATGATCATCATCATGAATAGGTGGGAGTCCTTTGGGAGTTTCAAACACCTTGGAATGATTGTCCAAGACTTGTTGGAGATCTGCAGAAATAGATGATTTTGATGACGGAACTTCTAGTGAGCATAATTGTGCAATTACGCCTCGTTGTTCTTTCTTTAGAAGCTTTGTCATGCCATTAGAGCTTATTATCCTTCCTGGCTTCCCTTCAATACCCCGTAATTCGACTTCCTTTCCTTCTGAAAAAAATTTCAATAAAAGTTCTTGAAAATTAAAAGCTACCGTCCCCAAAGATTGTAACCATTGTACTCCTAGTACAACATCAGCACCTCCCATAGGAATGGAAAGCATTGGACTAGTCAATACATATTCCCCCATGGTTAGCTTGATATTATGGCATTTTCCAGGAGCAATTTATAGTTCCTCCATTTGCAACCATCACTTGACATTCTGGTGCTGGGTATAGGAAACAATTTAATTCCTTGGCTACCTTACAATGAATAAAATTATGGGTGCTACCTGAATCAATCAACACTATTACCTTTTTCTTCTTGATTTTTCCTTCTATCTTGAGAGTTTGAGGAGTGGTAATTCCTGCCAGTGCATTACATGATATGGTTGGATTCATTTCTTCCTCTTCTAGGGCTGGTTCCTGGTGTATATCCTCTTCTTGTTCATTTTCTTCTTCCTCTTCACAATCTATGTAAAATAATTTCTTCTCAACACACTTATGACCTTTAGTGTATTTGCTATCACAACTGTAGCAAAGCCCTTTTTCTCTTTTTTCTTCCAATTGTTGTGGTGTCAACCTTGTAGGTTGTGGAAATCTAGGCATAGCCACACTTCCTTCTTTATAGAATTGAGTGGTAGGCTTCCTTGTTGCCATAATTTTACATTCAACTTTTCTTGCCAACCTGAATGCCTTCTCCAATGAATCAGGTTCCAGAACGCGAACTTCATGTTGAATGTTATCCTTTAAAGTGCCTACGAAGAGATCAATCTTGTGTTCCTCTGGAATATCAGTTACCCTTATATTCAATTTTTGGAAGTCCTCAATGTGCTGCCCCACTAAACCCTTTTGTTTGAGATTTATCAATTGGCTAAAGAAGGTGTTGCTCTTTGTATCCTCATAATGTGCTATCATTTCCTCCGTAAAAATCGACCAAGTGACAATTTTTTTATGGGAGCAAAGCCATCGATACCATACAAATGTATTTTGTTCTAAATGTAAAGTTGCAATGCGTACCTTTTGTGTGTTTTGCACGTTATGGAGATCAAAATATTGCTCCATCCGTAGTATCCATGTTACAGGATCCTTTCCATAAAACTTCCTCATATCCATCTTTGGAATATGGTGGTTCTTCCCGCCAACATTAGAGTTTATGAAATCACAATTAACATTTATTTTGTTCTCATCATGAGGTTCTTCTACTATCTTTTCACCATTAGGAAACCTTTCTTGTATAAACTTTGTCAAACCTTCCATGTCCGCTTTTAGAAAATTCTTCATGTTTTCCATTTTCTCATCGATCTTAGCTTCCATGTCATCCATCTTAGATTCCATGCCAGCCTCCATGCCATCCATCTTAGCTTCCATGCCATCCATCTTAGCTTCCATGCCTTTCTTCAAACCTTCCATCTTCACTTCCACGCCATCCATCTTAGCTTCCATGCCTTTCTTCAAACCGTCCATCTTCACTTCCACGCCTTTCTTCAAAACTTCCATTTCATTTTTTGCTGCTTTTTGCGAGAGTGAAATTTTTTGCACTTGCTCTTGTAATTTTGATAGATCATGTTGCAATTCTTCATCTTCATGATTCATGGTAGAGCCTTCTGAAGGCTTAATGGGTGTTGAATTCTTTTTAGGTGCCATTTTAGAATCCAATATTGATACCTTTTACTTGCTTTGAGGAGCTCGATATTGAAATTGAATTATCTATGTAATTGAAAATCGTCAATATCTAAAATTCATCCCTGTAGTATCCCTCTGAAGCTTCTTTCAAATGCCATAGGTCTGATCTAATTTGGATTCCCCAAGACAAAGTTGTGTCCAATCTCCCACAATGACCTAATTTTGGACTGGTTCAGTAGAGCAAACTTGTAGGACTTGCCACGTGTCATTGTTTCGTCCTTTGTCTCTGAAATTTATAGCCAAGAAACTACAGTCCGTGTACTTGCGACCACTTTTTACGGCACTCAAATCCACTGCCCAGAGAGAGAGTTATTGAACTTTTCCCACGATCATCTCTTTGAGATGAAATTCAGGAGCCTGAAAAAGCACTACCTTCCACAGATCATATCTCCAAAAATATTGCGAACCAAGCTCTGAAATTTTTTGACGAATTTCCTCAGGATTTCAGCTTCGTACCATACAAATTTCAGATTCTGAACCTTCGTAGAAAAAAATTTATAGCGAAAATGCCACGATGACCTGTTTAGGAGCTTGAAAAAATACCTAACTTCCACAGATGATATCTCCGAAAATATTGCGAACTAAGCTCTGAAATTTTTAGACAATCTTCCTCAGGATTTCAGCTTCGTACCCTAAAAATTTCAGCTTCTGAAACTTCGTAGAACAAAAGTTATAGCGAAAATTCCACGATGACCTGTTTGGAGCAGCGAAACCCTAGAATCCCAAGCTCTGATACCAAATGTTGTGTAACCAGCTCCAAAAAGAGAAGAAAAGAGATATAAACGCCTTATAAATGAGCCACTTCGAGGGGGCAACCTCCAATACATTACATAAATGAACAATTCTTGGATGATATAATTCACAAAACCTCCTTTCTATATATAGGAGTCCATGGGGCCATAATGTAATCCTAGTGGGCCACAATGTAATCCTAGCCGACCTAACAATAATAATTTAAGGGCACAATAATAACAAAATGGGGGTTACAAGGGTACAATAATAAAAATAAGGGGGTTACACTAACAACAATAGGGGACTATACTAGTAATATAGGGACCTAACAGATTTACAACAGTAGAGTTTCTCATCTACACGTCTCTTCCTCTTACCTCACATCCCTCATGCTCATTTTCCTCTACGGGAATAAATTTTATAGCTGGGAGTAGAAACTGAATCATAAATTTACTCACAACAAAATAGGATGCAATAACTCCACATCAGGATTAGATGCAGTCAATTTAGAAACAAATCCTATTGTTGTCATATTCATGATATTTTCTCCAAATTTAATATAAGAAATCTCAACAATGTACATATGCATCATCTTACTTTCAACACATGGTAAGAATATTTATTTTACATCTATTGATTATCTAACATAGTATTTTCATTCTCTTACCATTTCTATACAGGGCATTTCTCCACAAGAGGGCAAGCTTCTTATTGAGCTCCGTGGGAAATTTTTGGCCAACTATTATGATGGAGATGACCATATTTCATATGAATTTGGGCAAGTATTTTGTTACTTATTGTATGCTCAGTTGATACACTCAGCCATTTACTATTTACTAGTAGATGTGATGACTTACACAACTAGTAATTTGTCAAGAAACAATTTGCCATGCTATTTTCTGAAGCTGTAGTGGGGAAAACTATGTTGTGATCACTTGGGAAGCTGTTGGTACCTTTCAGCGCTATATGAAACCTTCAACCATTTTCTCATTGGATGCCATATGATTATCATGTCCTATCCATCATATATGGGATTGTTTGGGCCAGCTTGATTCACAACATTGGAGAGAGGATCTTTGGAGATCTAGTCTTGTTGCCACTTGAGGGAAACCTTGTGGCAGCCCAAGATCAGAAAATAATCCACACTTATCATGAGTGGAGAGGAGGAAAACATGGGGTAGGCTACTTTGTCTACCATGTTTAGATTTTCAGCCCACCAACATTGCAGAAGCCAAAGGTGGAGGAGAATTTTCGGGAGTTTCTATGTTGGGAGGTAACTCGTTTTGTATGGATGATAGCTTGGGGATGGGAAATTCATATGGGGATGGTAGATCCCAATCTATATTAGATCTCATGCCTCAATAAGGCCTTTATACATCCCATTGTTTCCTCCATGGATGTTTTACTTATATAGGATGATATTTATTTGGGATGCTCACCAAAATCTAGCTTGCATACTTGGGAGGGGCAACCTGGAGATGTATTGATGAGATAGCATCTAGATCCTTGGATTATTTTATCATATGAGGGTGATACATAGGTAGAAGAGGAGGCTCTTCAATTCTATCCTTGTAGTTTCTTTAGGACAAGCAACATTTGGGAGGGGAGGACTTTAATATTCCAAATTTAGCATGCAGCTAATTGGAATATTGATTCTTGTCATTTACACTTAGGAGATGAATAAATGGGTAAGGAGGCCCATACATTTCAGAAATAGGAATAAAATCCCTTATGATGTGAAAAGGGATCATTATTATGGATGGATTTCACATCCTTATGTGTGAAAAGGGACATTTGCATGTGGACAAAGTCAAGTTTGACCAAGTCAAAAACATAAATCTAGGAGGAGTGGATCGTCAATAAAAACAGCCTATTATGAATGAGGATTATTTTAGAAAACTATATGAGAGCTGGATTGAAGACCCTTAGGTGTGAAAAGGGCTGAAGCAGGTTGAAGAGGTAAACCTTGACCAAATCAAACAACGTTGTTATGGAGTAGTGGCATTGATGAAGGTACAATGCAATTTTGGATGGAGATTATTTGTGTGATGGTGGAAACCCTACTGAGTGGGACCCAAGGTGAGAAGTCTCACTTATTTTATAAGAAATAATATGGCATCCATTGGAGGTTAGCTTATGAATGATATTTTGATATGTCTGCTTAGACTTTGCTCTCTTCAATTGTTTAGCTAAGATTATTGGTGTTGTTTAGCACTAAGGTCTTCCTGTTCAAGAATTCAATCTCTTCCCTTTGAGTAGCTCTTGGGGGAGGCATGATCTTTCATTCCACATATCAAAAATTGGTACCAAGCCTCAGTCTTCAGCTACAACATTATTTATGCATAAGTATAATTTTGTGTTGCAGTGGAGGGTTGAGAACCCCACTTTCTGAGTTGATTTTGCATAGGAGGAAAGATTCCTTCTTATGGGAGATCATTTTGGAGGGGTCTTGGGCTGATTTTAGATATTTGGTAGTAGGCCAACATATTTCCATCACTTAAAATTTTATTCAAGTCTGAAATTGTGTTATTTCTAGAGGGCAGCTTCAGCAGTGTCTCTTGTGGCTCTTTTTGGGAGTTTTCCTTTGATTGGAGGGTTGATCCTTCCATGGGGGAAGAAATTTGATAAGATATACATCAGATATATATTATGTTAGCCTTATATACTCCTATGCTTTATTTTTTAGTGATTATTCAGTCTTAGTGTTGAAGATCACCATTTTTACTTGGGTGTATTCCTAGAAACCCTTCTCGGGTTATCTAGATTTTGTATAAAGGAGACTAGATCTCAGTTCTTCAGCCATATTTTTTAATATAATATTAGATCTATTTTTCTCAATTATTTGTGTGCATAAAATCTCCATATACTGTGTTGTCTCTTCATGCAGTAATTTCATGTTGCAAGATTTTTGGGGTTTTAGCAATTTTGAGCCATACTAGGTGTGGGAGGTCTGTTTACCTCACCTAGTTTGATTTGTTTCTAATAAATTGTTGGATTTAGATGGTATATTGTCATATATAATGGATCCAAGTGTTGATTTTGTTTTCTGTAGCATATATTTCTAAAAATGCATTTTTTATGCATGCATTGTTGAGCAGTCCCATTTTGGGATATTACACATCTAGGAAGAAAAATTTTAGTTTCTACCATGCAAATGTTATTAAGTAGGGTGTCAAGAGGTGTGGATTCTCTTTTTGGGAGGAAGAAATAGTGGTGATGCATGGCATCCCATGGAAATTAAATTTATGTCATAGCCTATAAGATATCCTTGTTAGAATGAAAAAGGTTTGTAAATGGTGAAATTGTGGAGATGGGTTATGAAATATTGATCTGAAAATGAAATTATTTTTTTTGCTGTTAAAAGTATTCATTTCCATTAAATTAAGTGTGCAAAGTGTTTGAATGGTCTTGCAAGTGAAACAAAGTGTTTTTGGTAACTTTTTATGAATTTAGGTGTGAGGGAGTGTTGTTTAATTTACAGTTTAACAACTTAAATCTGAATAACATAGCAGAGTAATTTCACCATAAACACACAGTAACATGATGAGGCAATTCACCCCTCCTGGGCTACATTTGTCTGGTCCAAGGCTCCCAATGGGCATGTCCTTGATATATTATGATGCTCAAATTGTTAATACATTGAGAAAAGGGCCTAAACAGACCAAACCAGCTGTGAAAATGAATTTAGAAGGTATAAATAAGCTAAGATTGAATCTTATTACACCTAAAATAGTGAAGTGTAGCCCAATGCAGCTCCATTTCCCTCAAGGCCCTAATGGCTCTCCAAGCTTCTATGAAGTAAAAATGGTTGAAAGACACCTTTGTTGGCTCTGCAACCTATTCCAATGGCTCTATAATGCTAAGAATAGTTTAAATTGACTAAAATTTCATCCAAAAAGGTTTATTAATGGAGAATTTATGACCAAAAAAACATTTGTCCAGTTTGGCCTAAAAACATTTCCACCAAAATTAGGGAACTGGAGTTAACTCCGACAATTTTGGCAAAGGCCACCGAATTAGGAGGCACGCTCCAAATAACTGGGCGGTTTAGATGGCATTAAATGTCAAATTCGGGCGGTCAAATGAGTTATCCGCACCCGTCGGCTGGTTTATTGTTAACCGCTCGTATCACAAAACTGTGGCATTAAGTTTATAAGGTGGGGCGGTCACATAACTGTAGTTTATGGGAAGTTACAAAAATTTTCTATTCCACCGGCTACAATTTGTTTAGGCCCCGATTCATCGCGTAGGATCATGTGGAATGGGGACTGACCCCTAGGGGATGGCCCTCTTTTTCCGCCAAACAACTTTACAACAAACTTCAAAACAAACCGTTGCACTATGGTTGGTAAGAACCACTACAAGCCCAGGTGGTCAGGCCTATATGCTGCTAGCCAAAAGGTCCAAGGTCAAAACCTGTAACGTTGCAAAATTTTTTCCATATAAATTCTTCACCAGCCTAGGGCCACGTGGTGGCCTCTAGGCAGGCCACATGGCGCCCAATGATTGGTCCAAAAATGAACAAGTCAACCAATCCTCCAATCTGAGTGTACCACTTGTCAACCACTGATTGGTCCACATGGAATATTGCATGGAATATTGCATGGAATATTCCAAGGAATATTCCCAGAATATTTCGAGGGATATTCCTAGAATATTCCTTTTTTAATATTTGCCAAAGTCAAAAGTCAACCCTGGTCAAACTGATTTTTGAAGGAAATTGTAAATTTCAAACCTACATAACTTTCACATAAAGTGTCGGGTTTAAGTGTCGTTCACAACACTAGGATCGTATCGATGAGGCCTATCCATTCATTCTGGTTTCAACCAATTCTGAGCAATTCCAATTTTGAGCATTTTTTCAACTTAGGACAGGATCACCTGATCACACCTCCCCATTGGAAAGCTTTTGGACCCCAAAAGCCTGCAATTAATTGTTAAGAAGATTAGGATACAGGTCCCTCACCTTTTCCACCTCAATCCACTTTTCCTTACTCGGTTTGCCACCTTTAACACCAACCCGAATATAATCAACATTTCTCCTCAAAGTGTGTGTCCTTCTGTCAAGGATAGCATCCTCTTTCAACTCATCCAAAAATTATGGCGAGAAATCCTCTATGGATGGTAGCTAAATGTCACTTTCATAATCAAAAATTAAAGGAGGTTCATAAAAACGTAAATTTTCACATTCACAATGGAATACATTTGCATATATGAAGGAAAATCTAATTGAAAAGCATTATTTCCAACTTGTTTAAGTATCTTGAATGGATCATAACAAATAGGCTTCAGCTTTTTACCTTCTCCTTGCATTCTTTCCTTACTAATATGCAGCCATACCTCATCCCCTTCTTGAAACTGATGATCAACTATGTGCTTATCATGCCTCTCCTTGTACTTGCCTTGACTTTTTTCAAGCTGTTCTTGAACCTGCTGATGTATGAGCTGAATTCTTTCAATGAACATGCGAACTTTTTCAATATCACTATGCCCATCAATGGCCACATATTTCTTAAGAATGAAATCTAAAGGTGACTTAGGCAAATACCCAAAGCAAGCTTCAAAAGGTGAAGTATTTGTAGAAGAGTGCTTGGCCTGGTTGTAAGCATGTTGAATGTAATGCAAGTGTTCATCCCAAAACTTGGGATGCTTGCTGCAATAACCTCTCAAAATATGTACACTGGTTCTGTTCACTACCTCTGTTTCGAAATCTGTTTGTGGATGGAAAGTAGTACTCTTCTTCAACTTGGTGTCCATCTTCTTCCATAAATTGGACCAAAAATTCCCAACAAATCTGGAATCCCTGTCACTAACAATAGAAGTAGGCAAGCCATAATGAACCCATACATGTTGAAAATATAAATCAACAATTTTTTTAGCAGTTATAATTTTCTTACATGGCATAAGAATACACATCTTGCTAAAACGATCAACTACTACATAAATATAATCATGTTGCTTTCTAGATAAGTGTAGACCTCCAACAAAATCCATAGAAACACTTTCCCATGGTCTAGAAGGTACCGGCAATGGCGTATATAAACCAAGATTCCTATTTCTAGGCTTTATTGTAGCACATAATGAACAGCCTCTAAGGAAATGTGAAACACTATCTACCATGCGAGGCCAATAACAATACCTCTGTAAATGTGCCACCGTTTTTCTTACCCTGAAATGTCCAGCTATAAGAGAAGAGTGACCTTATCTCATGATGCTTAGTCTCTCCCCCTGTGGTATACATAAATTTCCCATATGAAACAAAAAATTATTATGCAAATGATAATCATTCTCTTCAACATGATTCCCTTCACTCAAGTTAGTATACACATCCTTAAAATCAACATTTGATGCATACTATTCTATGTAGCTCTCATGTACAATAGAATCATTCTTAAGTAAAGTACTAGAACTAATAATAGGCCTTGAAAGCATATCAGAAACCTTATTGTAAATACCTTTCTTGTACCTTATTACCAAGCGAAATTGTTGTAGGAAAACCTTCCATCTGAAATGTCATGACTGCTGCAATTTACATTGCGATTGCAAGTACTATAAAGGCTGATGGTCAGTATGAACAATTGTTTCTTTGCCCATCAAATAGTGTTTCCATTTTTTGACACTTTGTACCAATGCATACAACTCTTTATCATATGTACGATAATTCACAACAGCACCATTAAATGTCTCAGAATGAAATTTGATAGGCTTACCATGCTGTAAGAGAACTGCACCCATGGCATAATCACTAGCATCTTTCTAAATCTTGAATGGTTGTCTCAAGTCCGGTAATGCAAGGACTGGAGCTGAACTTATATTCTCTTTCAAATAATCAACAAATTTCTATTTCTTTCCTCCCCATTGGAAAGCACACTTCACACTAGTCACTGCATGCATAGGATCTGCTATGGTAGAGAAGTTAGAAATAAACTTCCCACAATACTAAGATGCACCCAAAAAACTTCTTACCTCTGTAATGGATTTGGGAGTAGGCTGATTCACAATGGCTTCTACTTTGGAAGGATCAATTCTCAAAGCACCTCCTCCTACTATGTGTCCCAAATAAACCAAAGAATTCTTTCCGAACTCACACTTTGACATTTTAAGAAAATACTGATTTTTCTTCAAAATATCAAGTACTATCTTAACATGCATGACATGCTCTTCTCTAGTCTTGCTGAAAATTAAGATTTCATATAAGTAGACAATAAAAAAATCATCAAAAAAATGACGTAAGATATCATCCATTACCCGCAAGAAAGTTTCAGGTGCATTGCATAAACCAAACAGCATAACAAGCCACTCAAAGAGTCCCTGTTTGGTTTTAAATGTTGTCTTCCAAATGTCACTTTCTGCAATTCTAACTTGATGATAACCACTACGTAATTCTAACTTAATGAAATATTTAGCATCTTTCAGTTGATCCAACAAATCATCTATCTTTCGAAGTGGGTAACGATTCTTTACCGTTATCTTATTCATTGCCCTGAAGCCCACACACATGCGCCAAGTTCCATATTTCTTTGGAATCAACACTATCGGTGACCCACATGGCGAAGTGCTTGGTCTTATGAATCCTTTGTCGAACAAGTCTTCAATTTTCCTCTTTATTTCAACATTCTCCAAGATAGACAAGCGATACATGTCGATGTTAGGAAGAGGACAATCTTGATGTAAATGGATTTCATGTTGAATCTTCCTTTTAGGAGGTAAACCTGTCGGTTCCTGAAACATCTCATGATGTGCATCAACTACATCATATAAATCTGATTTAAGCTTGGAATCACAATTTTCAAATGACTCATGATTCATATCAACCTTGGGCTTAACCATAAGAATTACAAAACTCTTACTATAATTTACTAGCCTTTTTACCTGTCCTACATTTACCATCGCTATATTTGCCTTCTTGCGATGTGCTCTGACAATGAACTCCTTGCCATATTTAAATAGATGATACTTATTTTCATGGCGATGGAAGATTTATTTCCTGTCAAATAAGTAAGGTCTTCCCAAAACAATTCCTGATATATCAAGCAATACTACATCAAGTTCAAATGTGTCAATAAAGTGTGCAGTTATGGCGAATCGCAATATGCACTTTCTTGAAACTTGTAAGTTTCATCCTTGCATATCCACCCAAGTGGATAAGGCTTTGTATGTGGAATGGTCTCAAGTTTAAGTTGTTTGATCAAGTCTTCTAAACTGAGATTTTCTTCTGACCTGTTGGAACACCTAATCCTACATGGGTAGGTGTGGAATGCGAAAAGTCACAATGGAGTCCAAGTGACCTTGGAATGTGAAACCAAGAGTCACACCATTGTACTATAAATGTACATCTTTGTATAATAGAAAATAAGAAAGCCTCACGCTTATCTTTCATTGTGTGTTGAGTCTTGTGTGTGTGCATTCTTATTCTCATACACCATGTGTGTTCTTCAACATGGTGTTTAACATGGTATCAGAGTGGGCGATTTCTGGCCCTGCTTCAATTTGAGTGAGCCATTTGTGTTTATGGCCAGTGCATATCTGTAAAATTCTTGACATTTTTGCAGCATCTAGAGAGTTTTTGCAGGAGACATTTTGTTGGATTCGGAAGGTGTTTTGAAGAAGAGCAGCATTTTTTTTTAGAAGGATCAGCGTTCAAAATCTGTGGCAGCACTCGGAAATTGGTTTTGAAGAGAAGCATCATTGTGCACCTGAAGGTTTCCTCACTACTTATTTTTCCTACAATTTCTGCACTTTTAAATTCTGCATTTTAAGCTGCTGGAAAATAGTTTAAAGAGGGTTTTTGAAGATATTTCTGAGTTTTCACTGAAAATTTCTGAGTTTCTGGACTGCATTTCTCTACTGTTGGGCTATTGGAAAAATTTCGAAGTTTTATTGGCAATATCTGCAAATTTTTCTGCAGTGTATTACTACTTGAAATCCTGCATTTGTGATGAAATTTCCTGCTGCTGCTTCAAAGTTTTGAGTCTCAGTTTTATTCATCTACTGCTGGAAGAAAATCTACACTTTCTGTTCTTCTCTGCTGTTATATTATAAAAATAAATAAATAAATAAATAAATTCTGCAACATTCCTGGCCTCACGGCCCCCATTCCCCTACACAATAGCACAAACTCTATACTTACCTCAACCCCCTTGCAGAACACTCCTCACATACGCTCAACTCTGCGCACTCTCGGCTCACGATTCCTGCTATCCTACACTACAGCGCACAACGCTCCCCATTCCAATCGCTCTACACCTCACCCCTCGGCCCTTTCAACAAACCCTCGCTCTACAACACTTCCAAACTCTGCATTACCCTGCTGCCCTCCATACCTCACGCTCTATGGCATCTGCACCTACGCTAACCCTTACACTCCTCTCCACCCAACGCACCTGTCAACGCGGCCTCACTCCTTTCCCTGCGGTCACCAGACTACACACACTGTTCTCCACGGTGGTCTCCAGCCCTTGTATCTCCCAATCCCCCTACCAACTGTTACTCTCGCTCAGTGGATCTGCAACTCGCTCCCCACGGCCATCCAGCCCCTTCGACCCTCCTCGCTCTGCAAATTCCCTTTCAGCTTGGCCCCTCCCTTTCAGTTCGACGTTCCAAGTGTTTTAAAATTTTTAAATTTTTTATTTACCTCCCATACAATACGCCTTACACTACCTCCTTTTTCGATTTTTAATATAAAATACTCCCCCTCCCCTTTTAATAAATCTCCATCCTAATTTTAAATTCGATTTTTTTTTATTTATTTATTCCCCCCCATTAATAAAACCTCCCCACCATTTTAATAACCCCCCTCACCGATTATCCCTCTTCCTTTTATATTTCCCATTCCCTAATTTAAATTCACTCCTCCTCTTATTTTTTAATTAATTCCCTATAATTTCCATTTTTAATTAATTTATTTTTTAATTAATTTAAAAAAAAAAAACCAGCAAAGAGAGAGAGGAAAAAGAGAGTTATGAACAGCAGAAAATGGAAAATGGCATATGAGGAGCACATGGACTAAAATTTGCAGATTTACATTGTGATTTGTGGCATTGATTTGAAGGGTGTTTTTTTGAAGAATTTCACATTTGAAGACAAGTTTGCCATCATTGAAAATAGCTCTTTGAAAAGAAAATTCAGCTGCCTTAAAGGCCTTTTGCATAGTGTTTTCAGCTGCACATATTTTGCAGAGATATTGACATTGTATTTTCCTCTTCATTCATAGCCGCAATCAAGATTTGAAGTGTATTTGAGTTGTTGGATTGTTGATTTTCCTCCATCATTTGAGGAGCACACTGTGTACTTTGAGATTTCCATAGTTGGAAGTTCTCTTGAGTCATTTGTATTTCTTGTTGCATCATATTGTAAACGGGTGCATTTTCGGTTGAAGCCGACACCCTTTCATTTTTGAGCCTAAGTTGTTGAAAATGGCCAAAATCAATGAGGCATTAATGTTGTTGAATGACCTCATTCATTCAAATGTTGATGACATGATAAAAATGAGCAAGGATGCTCTTTGTAAAATTCACAGTTGTTTGTTAGATGCACAAGAAAAGATTGAGTTTTTTCAATAGGAAAATCAGCTTCAACAAGACGAACTTCAGCAAAGGAGTCACCATTCTGAACCTGTTTCTGTTCAGAAGATTGAGAAGGACTCTCATCAGAAGAAAGAAGATAAAGTTCCAGTTGATTCACATTCAGTTCCTTGCACTAGAGCAGATTTTCATGCAGATGCAGCAACTCAGCCTGCACTTCCTAAGCCCATCATCAGACCTTGGGAAGAGCTTGTCCACAACAAGCACCGAACTGGTCTTGGATATGACAAGGATGTGTCCTTTCATATTCCGGATTACACAAAGCCCATCATATTTCAGAGTGCCGGATTCCTGTATGACAGTTCACCTGTAGCTGTTCCAGATCCTATTCCACAACAACAACAGATTGAGAAATGCCAACGTTATGATCCAGTTGGCCATATGAAAGATCACTGTTTTGATCTTCATCCATGCAAGCACTGTGGTCGGCACACTCATTCTTCAGACAGATGCTTCAGACACAAGCCTCCTGCGAGAACAAGGATTCATCTTGGATGGATCGCTTCTTGGCAATGGGCATCAGCAGCCAAGAAGATGTTTATGACACATGTTAGAACTTGTTCACGGATATTGAGCAAACTTGTAGTTGAGTTTTCACCATCATCTCACCTTGTCCCTGACAGGGGGGGAAATGGTGGTCATGTACAAGCTTCGACAACAGATCAAGCGAGCCTGAGCCACAATCTCTCATTCCATGTTCAGAGTTGCAGCCAGCAATTCAAGCGAGCCTGAGCCATAATTCATCATTCCAGATTCAGAGATGTAGCCAGAGTCACGGATGCCCATGAGCATGCCTTCGGTTGGTGGATAACCTAAAACCATCATCTTTGGTTTTAGGTTATCCACCAACCGAAGGCATGCTCTGTTGGAAATATGATGCAGAGTGTTGTCCTTGATGGCAACCCATTGAAGGAAGATGAAGACATGCGACTGTTGACATGTGTTGTCCTTGATGGAAATCCACCTGATGAAGTTATTCTTGACTTGATGGGCTTAGTAAATGATGTAAATCTGATGTGATATGATGATGTTGAGTGTTGTCCCTGAAAGGCAACCCACTTGATAAAGATGATGGCAACTTACTTGATGAAGTTGTGCTTGCTAGAATATGTTCTTGATGAAGAAAATATGATGTATCTACAGTATGTGCAGAAGGTAATGAAGGAATTCAGAATGTGCTCAAAGTATTATGAAAAGAGTATGTCTCTATGCATACGCGGAAATGTCTAGGGGAAGTCGTGTATGCACGCGGAAAAGAATGTGCCAAGTCGCGTATGGGCTAAAGCGCTCTAAAAGTGCCAAACCAGGGGTAATCACCATGGTATTGACCCATTGTATTGGGTAATGATCCACCTAATTGACCCTGTCTAATGTAGTTTTGGGCTCATGGTATTGGTTTGGCTCATGGTATTGAAAAAGGGGCTCATGGTATTGAAAAAGGGAAAACCTATATAAGGAGAAGAATTTCATTGTGCAAATCATGAGTGTGGTGCAAGATGTCTGAGCTAGAATGAATACTTCTCTCTGAAGTATATCTGAATGGAAAGGGTTACACTTGAATGATAAATCTGAATGTATGATGCACCAATGATGAAGAAGGGGATCTAGATCTGAAATGTACTTGTATCTACTAGATCTGCTTATGGAAGGCTTAGATCTGTGATGAGGCGAACATCTAGGTGAACATCTGTCTGAAGTGAAAGGGTAAATCTGAACTGAATATCTGATCTGAAGAAGTATGCTGCTCTGTAATAATTGAAGATCTATACGCTACTTCGACGCGGAGGAAGCGCGTATATACGCAGCTTCAGCGAAGAGAAAGCGCGTATGCACAATAAAATATACACTGAGGTATACGCCGGTTTGTGTGGACGGAAGCGCGTATATACGTGAAATCAGTGAAGTAAAAGAGCGTATGCAAACTAGGGTTTGCTGAAGCAAGGGGTATGAAATATCTGATCTGTTCTGCTGTGTTTCTGCTATCTGATCTGTGTTGATATGTATCTGTTGATGATGTATGTTTGTACTTAAAAGTATGGAAAGGGTTCGGTCTGGAAATATGATGAATTGTGGCCCGCAAGTTGTGTTCTATTGAAGAGGTTGGATCCAGTGTGAAAATTGATGAAACGTGGTCCAAGGTGGTACTGAAGGTTGTAGCCTTCAGTCAGGGGGTCGTAGCTCCCTTCCAGGTGAGGCTGGTAAACGAGATCGGGGGGTCGTAGCTCCCTTCCAGGAGAGGCTGGTAAACGAGTCAGGGGGTTGGAGCTCCCTTCCAGGAGAGGCTGGTAAACGAGCGCAGGTGGGTGCCTGCGTGCTGGTCAAGTCTGCGCCAGCACATATGTTGTAAGATGCTTTCTCTATAATAAAATATTGAAGGCTGAGCAACTGC
Source organism: Pinus albicaulis (assembly GCA_034641835.2). Classification (NCBI taxonomy): domain Eukaryota; kingdom Viridiplantae; phylum Streptophyta; class Pinopsida; order Pinales; family Pinaceae; genus Pinus; species Pinus albicaulis. Next base: position 73,618,639 of record MU968411.1, read on the forward strand.
AGCGGTGGTTTTCTCCCGATTTGGGTTTCCACCTAAAAATCCTGGTGTTCATGTGTGATGCTTTGTGTGATGGTTTATTTTGTTCTTACTGCACATGTTTACTGTTTATTGAACATCCGATGAATGAATGATGGAATAATATAAGTGAAGATTTAATGACAGATCTAAATCTCTGTGTATACGCTAGTTTCATAAAGGGGATCCGCGTATATACGCTAGTTTACTGAAGGAAAGTAGTGTATGGGTTTTAAGGAATGAAAAAGTAAAAAGATTTGATTATGCAGTAAATACTGATTCACCCCCCCCCCTCTCAGTATTTTTCCCAACAATTGGTATCGGAGCCAAGTTCTTCTGCAGAAGCTTGATCGCTTGAAGGAGATCCGTCGTAATGGGAAGTCAAGAAGGAGTGATGTCTATAAAGCCACCTCTATTCAATGGAAGCAATCTGATATTCTGGAAGGTACGAACAAAAGCATATCTGCAAAGTCTTGGTGCAGATGTATGGGCAATCGTGGAAGAAGGTTATCAATACCCGGCAAGTATTCCTACCGATGCAGCAGAAAGGAAGAAGTATGAAACCAATGCCAAAGCAGTAAATGTCTTGCTAGGAAGCATGTCTGAATCAAAATTTGCTAAAGTGATGCAGCTACATTCAGAAAAAGAAATATGGGACAAAATCATTCTAAGCTATGAAGGAGACACAAAGGTAAAAAGTGCAAAACTCCAAACTCTTAGAATTGAATATGAAAATTTGAAGATGCATAGTGATGAAAGTGTTGCCAGTTTCTTTCTTCGTCTAGATGATGTTGTAAATCGAATGAGAAATTTGGGTGAAACCATAACTGATACTACTCTGGTTGAAAAAGTCTTAAGATCCTTGACTTCAAAATTTGACTCTAAAGTCTCTACTATTGAAGAAAGGCAAGATCTGCAAACTCTTACTATTGTTCAATTACATGGTATTCTAACGGCTTTTGAAATGAGACAAGGAGGTCCTTCTCAAATCAGAGAAACTACTTTTAAGGTATCTGCAAGAGGAAAAGAAAAGGAAGTTGTCAAAGAATCCAGCTGCATATCCGATGAAGAAGAAGCAAATTTCGTAAGAAAACTCCAACTAGGAACCGGAAGATTCAAAGGTAAGCTTCCTTTCAAATGTTTTGAGTGTGGAAAAGTTGGTCATTATGCTGCAAAATGTCCTTATAAAGGAAAAGAAGTAGTAAGAAGGAATAAGAACCGATCTAGCTCTAAGAAAAGTTACTATACTAATGAAGATAGTGATGGGTCATCTAGTGAGGAAGAATGTGAAGAAGATCTTAGACTTCTCATGGCATTTGAAAAAAAAGAAGAGAAGGATAATTTTATGGATGCTCTAGAGGAAAATGATTTTCTTGAAGAAAATAATCAACTCAAACTACGCTTAGAAAATTATAAAATTCTCTTAGAAGAACAAAAGATAATCAGAGAAACTATTGAAAAGCAGCTTGAAGAAGCAAAGAAACATATTGAAAAACTGGAATGTGAAGTGGTAAGTCAAAGAAAGGAAGTTGAGAAAGCAAAGACCTTGAATCTTAGATTTGCTAAAGGATCTGAAACCTTAGATGAGATTATCAAGGTACAACGTTCTCCTCTTATAAAGACAGGTCTTGGATATACCGGAGAGTCTTCTCAAACTTCAGCACCAAACTATCTAAAAGCAGTTACAGGTGGTTTACTACATTCAGCCACTCAGTAAGGGAATAAAGGATCTCTACAGGGAAAGCAGGATCATCTCAATCCAAGGAACACTAACAGGGATAGCTCTCAAAGACACTACAACCAATAGGTAAATTCAAATAGAAGATTCCATGATCGCAGAAATTTCTACTTCAATGGGCAATGTTTCACTTGTCACAATTTCGGTCATAAAGCTATTCAATGTGTCGCATATAAAACCATCATGACAAGAGAAGCACGAAAGAAAAGGTTGGATACTGAACCAAAGAAAAATACCTATAACAATTTTTCTCCTCTTCAAAGTGAAGTTGAATGTACTTATTGCAATAACTTTGGCCATGAAGAATCTGAATGCAGGAACAAGATCCAGCCTAAAGAACATGTTCCCTCAAGCTCCAAAGTGTGGAAGAAGAAAGAACCGCCGGTTGAAAATTGTGGGATAGCACTATTTGCAGAAGGTGAAGAAAATCAATGGTACATCGATAGTGGGTGCTCAAGACACATGACAGGTGACAAAAGCAAACTTCATACTTATAATGCTCTGGAAAAAGAAAAGAAAGTTACATTTGGAAATGATACTCCTGCTGTAATTAAAGGAAAAGGGTCGGTATTTCTAAAAGAAAAGGTGAAGGCTAAAGATGTCATGTATGTGGATGGATTAAGGCATAACCTATTGAGTGTTAGTCAAATGTGTGATCAAGGAGCAGAAGTGGTCTTCAGTTCCAAAGAATGTGTGGTTCGTGATCTTGATACAGGTAAAATCATTATAAAAGGAAAAAGAAATCCAAGCAACCTGTATGTACTAAATGGCATAGATCAATGTTACTTGAGCAAGTCTTCAGAAAATTGGCTATGGCATAGAAGGCTGGGGCATCTGAGTTTCTCTCAAATCAACAAAGCAAGCAGACTTCAAGCTGTTCGTGATCTTCCAAAGGTCAATCTTCCAGAAAGTACCATATGCAAATCTTGTCAATTTGGTAAGCAGACCAGAGTACGATTTAATGCCAAAGAAGGATCATCAAGTAAGCCTCTTGAACTCATTCATACTGATATCTTTGGACCTATGAGGAAAAAGTCATTACGTGGGGAAGAATACTATATCTTATTTATTGATGACTACTCTAGAATGTGTTGGATCGGGTTCATTAAACACAAAGATCAAGCACTTGAAAAATTTCAGAGCTTCAAAGCTTTGGCGGAAAATGAATCAGATCTAAAAATCAAGTGTATTAGATCTGATCGAGGAGGAGAATATTCATCAAATGAATTCTTTGAATTTTGTGAACAACATGGCATTAAACGACAGTTCTCTGTAGCAGGCACTCCTCAACAAAATGGTGTAGAAGAAAGAATGAATAGAACAATTGTTCAAATGGCTAGAGCTATGCTTGCTGATTCTGATGTTCCTGACATGTTCTGGAGTGAAGCAGCACATACAGCAGTTAACATTCTCAACAAGGCTCATGTTCGGGTAAATAGTGACAAAACTCCATATGAACTCTGGTATGGCAATTCTCCCACTGTGAAGGATTTTAAGGTGTTTGGAAGTAAATGCTTTATCAAAAATAATGATTAAAAGCTTGGCAAGTTTGAACCTAGATCAGATGAAGGGATATTTCTTGGATACTCATCATCAAGAAAAGCATTCACATGTTACAATAAAAGGCTTCGAAAGGTTGTTGAATGTATTGATGTTGTTATTGATGAGTCTCCTGTAGCTCCTAAAGAAGAAAAACAAACAACAAAAGAAGATGATAGCGACATATGGCCTTCTACATCAGATAGCAATGATATAGACAGTGGATCCAATGAAGAACCTGAAGATGATCTATCGGAAAAAGCTCCATCCAGATATGTTCAAAAGAATCATCCTGAATCTCAAATTTTGGGTGACAAGGAATCTGGTGTACAAACAAGGAGAACTCTTGTAGGATCTTCTAATCATTTGGCACTCATATCCACAATTGAACCACACAATGTCAATGAAGCTAGCAAATATGAATGTTGGAGGCAAGCCATGGATGAAGAACTTGTTCAAATTGAGAAGAACGACACTTGGGATTTGGTTCCAAGACCTCATGATAAAAATGTCATTGGAACTAAATGGATTTTTAAGAACAAGTTAAATGAGAATGGGGATGTTGTAAGAAACAAAGCTAGACTGGTTTGCAAAGGGTATACTCAACAAGAAGGTATAGACTTTGAAGAAACTTTTGCTCCTGTAGCTAGACTTGAAGCCATCAGAATGTTTCTTGCTTTTTCAAGTTATCAAAAAATCAAAGTTTATCAAATGGATGTTAAATCTGCTTTTCTTAATGGTGATCTAGAAGAAGAAGTATATATATAACAACCGGAAGGATTCATTTTGGGAAATGATGAAAATCTTGTTTGTAGACTTAAAAAGGCTCTATATGGTCTCAAACAAGCTCCAAGGGCATGGTATTATCGTCTTGACAAATATCTTCATCAACAAGGATTTTCAAAGGGGTCTGCTGATAGCAACTTATACACAAAGTTGAAAATGATAAACTATTGATTGTGGTTGTATATGTTGATGATATCATTTTTGGGAGTAACGAAGAATCTATGAGTCAAAAATTTGCTTCTGTCATGCAGCAAGAATTTGAAATGTCCTTACTTGGGGAACTAACATTATTTCTTGGCTTGCAAGTGCATCAAACTGCAGATGGTATATTCCTATCACAAGCAAAATATCTTAAGCAAATTCTGAAGAAGTATGGCATGGAAGAATGCAAACCTGTAAGTACTCCAATGATAACCGGATGCAATCTCAGCTCTCATGATGATTCTCCCACGGTAAATCAACCAGATTACAGATCAATGATAGGAAGTCTACTTTATCTCACTGGGACTAGACCAGACATTATGCATGCAGTTGGGATTGTTGGACGATTCCAAGCCAATCCAAAAGAGTCTCACCTTCAGGTTGTGAAAAGAATTTTCAAATATCTACAAGGAACTCAAGACTTTGGTCTATGGTATCCAAAGAATGCTGATCTTACTCTTCATGCTTACACTGATGCAGATTGGGCTGGAAGTGTTGATGATCGGAAAAGCACTAGTGGTGGTGCATTCTATATGGGACCCCGGTTAGTATCTTGGTTCAGCAAGAAGAAAAATTCTATTGCCTTATCTACAGCAGAAGTAGAATATGTGGCTGCCACATCTTGTTGCACTCAACTCCTTTGGATGATGCAAACCTTACAAGATTTTCAAATCAAATGTACACCTCCTATTCCCATCAAGTGTGACAATACAAGTGCCATCAGTATTTCAAAAAATCCTGTTATGCATTCAAAGACCAAGGACATTCCCATCAAGTATCACTTTTTACGAGAACAAGTGCTTGAGCAAACAGTGAAGTTGGAATATGTTCCCTCCAAAGAACAAGTTGCTGATATTTTTACCAAACCTCTGCCCAGGGAAGCGTTCGAGTATTTAAGACAGAAGCTGGGAGTGTTCTCTGCCAGTCAAAAGAACAAATCTGCATAAATTTAGTAGATGACATTTGATACGCGGGTTTCCTGAAACACAGTCGCGTATATACGCGAGTTCCTGCACAGAAAACCGCGTATGTCTGGTTGCTGACAAATTTTTGGTTGGAGTCAGCTCTCTTCAGCATAGCTGTAGTGCTGTTTGGTATATCTGATACTGTTTAGTATCTCTGGTGGTGTTCCAGTTCTCATAATTCTTTTTCTAATGATTTGATGAAGATGCCTTGATGATTTGATGATTTGTTGGTGAAAGTGTTCAGGATGCACAAACTAAGGGGGAGCCTTAGTCATATGAAAAGGATGCTTGGATGCAGGGGGAGCATTAGCGTTGCTGAGTTAATGCATTGTTGGCATTATGATGGTTCTGAAATATGTTCTCATGCTTGAGGACTTTCTGATGTTGGTCTTAAAGACATATATGTAATTTGATGAAAAAGTCATGTTGAGACCCATGATGTAAAATTTGTAATATTCAGTCATGTAAGGACTTTTCATTTTTGTAAACCCACTTGGTTGGGTAGCTGAATCAAATTTGTAAACCCACTTGGTTGGGTAGTTGAGTCTCATATGTAAATTCACTTGGTTGAATATTTGTTGTAAGTATGAGTCATTGGTGATAGGAAAGTCATAGAGTCATGTAATTCATTGAAAATATGTTTGAAGATTCAGCATGAACTCAGGGGGAGCTTGGTCACTTCAGTATATATCAGATCTGCAGAACGCTTCTTCCACATGAGGAGAAAAAGGGGGAGATTATGTTGGCTTTTGGTCCGCCCTTTGCCCTTGATGTCAAAGGGGGAGAGTGACATGGTGTTTGAATGCAGATAATGGTGTCAAAGAATTGAGAGAGTGACATGGTGTCAATGTACTTATCTGTTGTGGTAACCAAACACCATCGTGGTTGCCATCAATTCGAAAGGGGGAGATTGTTGGAAATATGATGCAGAGTGTTGTCCTTGATGGCAACCCATTGAAGGAAGATGAAGACATGCGACTGTTGACATGTGTTGTCCTTGATGGCAATCCACCTGATGAAGTTATTCTTGACTTGATGGGCTTAGTAAATGATGTAAATCTGATGTGATATGATGATGTTGAGTGTTGTCCCTGAAAGGCAACCCACTTGATAAAGATGATGGCAACTTACTTGATGAAGTTGTGCTTGCTAGAATATGTTCTTGATAAAGAAAATATGATGTATCTACAGTATGTGCAGAAGGCAATGAAGAAAGGAATTCAGAATGTGCTCAAAGCATGATGAAAAGAGTATGTCTCTATGCATACGCGGATATGTCTAAGGGAAGTCGCGTATGCACGCGGAAAAGAACGTAATAAGTCGCGTATGGGCAAAAGCGCTCAAAAAGTGCAAAACCAGGGGTATCCACCATGGTATTGACCCATTGTATTGGGTAATGATTCGTCTAAATGACCCCGTCTAATGTAGTTTTGGGCTCATGGTATTGGTTTGGCTCATGGTATTGAAAAAGGGGCTCATGGTATTGAAAAAGGGAAAACCTATATAAGGAGAAGAATTTCATTGTGCAAATCATGAGTGTGGGTGCAAGATGTCTGAGCTTGAATAAATACTTCTCTCTGAAGTATATCTGAATGAAAAGGGTTACACTTGAATGATAAATCTGAATGTATGATGCACCAATGATGAAGAAGGGGATTTAGATCTGAAATGCACTTGTATTTGCTAGATCTGTTTATGGAAGGCTTAGATCTGTGATGAGGCGAACATCTAGGCGAACATCTGTCTGAAGAAAAGGGTAAATCTGAACTGAATATCTGATCTGAAGAAATATGCTGCTCTATAATGATTGAAGATCTATACGCTACTTCGCCGTAGAGGAAGCGCGTATATACGCGGCTTCGCAGAAGAGAAAGCGCGTATGCGCAATGAAATATACACAGAGGTATACGCTGGTTTGTGTGGACGGAAGCGCGTATATACGCGACATCAGTGAAGGGAAAGCGCGTATGCAAACTAGGGTTTGCTGAAGCAAGAGGTATGAAATATCTGATCTGTTCTGCTGTGTTTCTGCTATCTGATCTGTGTTGATAAGTATCTGTTGGTGATGTATGTTTGTGCTTAAAAGTATGGAAAGGGTCCAGTCTGAAAGTATGATGAAATGTGGCCTGCAAGTGTTGTTCTATTGAAGTTGTTGGATCCGGTGTGAAAATTGATGAAACGTGGTCCATAGAGGTGCTGAGGGTTGTAGCCTTCAGTCAGGGGGTTGTAGCTCCCTTCCAGGTGAGGCTGGTAAACGAGAGCAGGGGGTCGTAGCTCCCTTCCAGGTGAGGCTGGTAAACGAGTCAGGGGGTTGGAGCTCCCTTCCAGGAGAGGCTGGTAAACGAGCGCAGGTGGGTGCCTACGTGCTGGTCAAGTCTGCGCCAGCACATATGTTGTAAGATGTTTTCTCTATAATAAAATATTGAAGGCTGAGCAGCTGTAGCGGTGGTTTTCTCCCGATTTTGGTTTCCACTTAAAAATCCTGGTGTTCATGTGTGATGCTTTGTGTGATGGTTTATTCTGTTCTTGCTGCACCTGTTTACTGTGTATTGAGCATCTGATGAAGGAATGATGGCATAATATAAGTAAATATTTAATGACTGATCTAGATATATACGTATCGCTAGTTTCATAGGGGATCCATTATATACGCTAGTTCTTGCCCCGGAAGAGCTGGCGTATTGGGTTTCAAGGAATGAAAAGTAAAAATATTTGATTATCGGTAAATATTGATTCACCCCCTCTGAGTGTTTTCCAACATGCTCATGGGCATCCGTGTCTCTGGCTACATCTCTGACTCTGGAATGATGAATTGTGGCTCAGGCTCACTTGAACTGCTGGCTACAACTCTGAACATGGAATGAGAGTTTGTGGCTCAGGCTCGCTTGATCTGACGTTGAAACTTGTACATGACCACCATTTTCCCCCCTGTCAGGGACAAGGTGAGACGATGGCGAAAACTCAACTGCAAGTTTGCTCAATATCCATGAACAAGTTCTAACATGTGTCATAAACATCTTCTTGGCTGCTGATGCCCATTGCTAAGAAGCGATCCATCCAAGATGAATCCTTGTTCTTGGATGGATCGCTTCTTGGCAATGGGCATCAGCAGCCAAGAAGATGTGTCAACTTATGACACATCTTAGTATGTTTTGAGACTACCCTCACATGGAACAATTCAAGATGTGTCAAGATGTGTCAAACAGTGTGTCAATTTTAGTATGTTTTGAGACTACCCTCACATGGAACAATTCAATTATTTCTTCCTCATTAGGAGCTTGTACATGATAGTTTCAAGTACTAGTGCTTAGCTTAGTTTCAGTTTCCTTTCCCTTCATACTTTTCAAACCCATGGCTGCAATTTTGGTTTCATCACCTGAATCATGATCACCTAAATCTTGAGGTGTAGTTGTAGTAGCTGCAGTTTTCTTCTTTCCTTGTTTTGTTAAACTGAGTTATTTTTTCAGGATGTAATTTCCAACAATTTTTCTCTTCATGGCCCTCTCTTGAACAATGTTTACATATAAAATTTTCACCCTCTTGTTTGATAGATGCATTCTTTTTGCCTTTTCCCTTAAAGTTTTTATCCTTCTTCTTCCCTTTGAAAGTCTTGTTTCTACCCTCATCAAAAGTGTTTTTCCCTCTAGCGTCTAAATGCGTAGCTTGTACACAAACTTCCTTTAGACTAGTAGGATTGAACATAAGGATAGTATGTTTAACGTAACTGTGCAACCCACCTATATATTTCAGCAAAGTATCTTGACTTTGTAATTCTACCCCTAATAAGAGTGCTCTTCTCCTAAACTCTTGGGTATAGTCTTGCACATTTTGTCCCTTAATCTGTCTAAATTTTTTCCACTTCATTATAGCCTTTTGTAATTGAGCTAATGGATAAAATTGCTTCTTGATTGTAGTAATAAATTCAGCCCATGATAAAGTAATTTTACCATGTTTTTTAATTTCATCCTTGGTCTTGGCTTCCTACCATACCAATGTTGCTCCATCCATTCTTAGCAAGGCTAATTGTATCTTGGTGTCATCATCATGAAGGTTTTGAATCCTTAGATAAACTTCCAATTTTCTGATCCAATTGTCAAGTTTCTCTGCATTGACTTCACTGTTAAACATAGGCAATTCAAATTTGACATCAAGCTTTCAAAATGGGCTTTTACCAGTGGTTTTAGACTTGTGAGATTGATTCACTGAAGTCGAGGAAGACAATGTTGAGGAAGAGGATGAATATGGGGATGGTGGATCACCATTTCCTCCATGTCCTTTCTTTGACTTGTCATCACTCTTCTTTCCTCCTGATGAACCCTATCCTTCTTTCTGGTTTTTAGACCCTTCTCCAACAAGCCTATCATTTCTTTCATGGTAGATAATCCTCACCATCTTAGTCATATCCAAGAAAGCTTTCCGGAATACCCGTTCTTCTTCCTTGGGATAAATCTCTTCAGGAGATTCTCCCTCTCTTGAAGACATGCTTGAATTTGCTTCTATGGCTCTTGGAGGTGGTTCTCTGACCCTTCTTGGTTGTGGATTAGTTTGTGCACTAACCAAGTTTCCTTCACCTCTCTTGAGTTTAAGCCTAGTAAGCATCAAAAATTGCAAACAAATAACTTTATCTTCACACAAAACAAATGCTGAGTAAAAAATATAGCCTATAAGGCTCTAATCCTGAGCTTTGATACCAACTGATCTGAAAATGAAAGTATTTATTTTGTTTTTCAAAGTAATCATTTCCATTAAATTAAGTGTGCAAAGTGTTTGAATGGTCTTGCAAGTGAAACAAAGTGTTTTTGGTAACTGTTTATGAATTTAGGTGTGAGGGAGTGTTATTTTAATTTACTGTTTAAAAAATTAAATCTGAATAACACAGAAAAATAACTTCACCATAAACACACAGAAACAGGATGAGGCAGTTCACCCCTCCTAGGCTACATCTGCCAGGTCCAAGGCTCCCAATGGGAATGTCCTTGATATATTAAGATGCTAAAATTGGTAATACATTCAGAAAAATGCCTAAACAGACCAAAACTACTGTGAAAATGAATTTATAAGGCAGAAATAATCTACGATTGACTTTTATTTCACCTAAAACAATGAAGTGTAGCCCAATGCAGCTCCATTTCCCTCAAGGCCCTAATGGCTCTCTAAGCTTATCTGAAGTAAACAAGGATGAAAGAAACCTATGTTGGATTTGTAACCTATTTCAATGGTTCCATAATGCTGATAATAGTCGAAATTTACTAAAATTTCATCCAAAAAGGTTCAGTAATGGAGAAGTTATGACCAAAACAACATTTGTCCAGTTTTGCCTAAAAAAACTCCACCAAAATTGGGGAACTGGAGTATCCGACAATTTTGGCAAAGGCCACCGAATTTGGAGGCACACTCCAAAATAACCAGGCAGTTTAGATGGCATTAACTGTCAAATTTAGGCAGTCACATGAGTTATCTGCACCCGTCAGCTAGTTTATTGTTAACTGCCCGTATCAGAAAACTGTGGCATTAAGTTTATAAGGTGTGGCAGTCACATAACTGTAGTTTATGAGTAGTTACATAAACTGTCTATTCTTTTAGTTGAAATTTTTTTAGGCCTCGAGTCATCACATACGGCCATGTGCAATTGGGGTTGGCCCCCTTTTGCCACCAAGCAACTTTACAACAAACTTCAAAACAAACCGTTGCACTATGGTTGATAAGAACCACCACAAGCCCAGGCGATCAGGCCTGTATGCTGCTAGCCAAAAGGTCCAGGGTCGAAACCTGTAACGTTGCAAAATTTTTTCCATATAAATTCTTCACCAGCCTAGGGCCACATGACGGCCTCCGGGCAGGCCACATGGCACCCAATGATTGGTCCAAAAATGAACAAGTCAACCAATCCTCCAATATGAGTGTGCCACTTGTCGACTGCTGATTGGTCCACATGGAATATTCCATGGAATATTCCCAAAATATTTTGAGGAATATTGCTGAAATATTCTTTTTTTAATATTTTTCAAAGTCGAAAGTCAACCTTGGTCGAATTGATTTTTGAAGGAAATTGTAAATTTCAAACCTGCATAACTTTCACATATAGTGTCGGATTTGAGTGTTGTTCATGGCGCCAAGATCATATCGATGAGGCCTATCCAGTCGTTCTTGTTTCAACCAATTCTAAGAAGTTCCAATTTTGAGCATTTTTTCAACTTAGGATATGATCACCTGATTAATTATGGGTTGAAATCTAGAGGTACTAGTTGATAGGAATTAATAAAGATTCTATTATTACAGTTGTAGAACCAATGAATTATTATATCGCATATATTGTTGGGAAAAATGCTGAGAGGGGGGTGAATCAGTATTTAGATCTAACTGAAAACTTTTTATCAGAGATCTTATTATGCATTTAATTCTTTACTTAGATTATTGCATCATTCATTCATTAGACATTTAGTAAGAAATAAGCATGTGCATTAACAAAAAAATAATCCATCACACATAAGCAACACACATGAACACCAGTATTTAAGGTAGAAACCCAATTTGGGAGAAAACCACCACTGCTGTCGTCTCTGTCTTCAATATTTATTATAAAAAAAACTTCTTACAATTTTATTTTTTTTGTGTTGGTGCAGACTTATACCAGCACGCAGGCACCCACATGCAGAAGGCTGCAACCTTCTCTCCTTCTCCAGTCACTTCTGGAAGGTAGCTCCAACCCCCTGATTTTAACACCAGCTTGTACTGGCAGAAAGCTTCCACTTTTATGCTGAAGACTTCAACCCTCAGATCCACCAAATTTCTTCAATTTCTTCATCAAACTTACGTCAGGTCTTCATTATTTCTTTGCAGATCTTCCTATAGATTCATCATTTCTAGATATAGAGATCTTGAACCTTCATCAACTCCATAGGTGCATCATAGATTCAGCTTTTTCAGAGTTCAATCATGTAGATATCTCTTAAAGAGATTTATTCATTAACAACGCCTCCGCACACACCCTTTGTACTATAATCCTCTTCTCCTTATATAGTTTTTTCCTTTATTAAAATCATGAGTCAAAACCACCCAACCGCTGATGGTATTCCTGGACGGGATCAATTAGATAATCCAGTGGGGTCTACCCAAGCCCCAAAAAATTTCTTATTGCTCTATTTTCTTGGTTTTGCAATTAGATAATTAATCTAAGTCTTTTTAATATCTCAATTTGAGATTGAGATATTAATCCAATTCCTCCTTTAGTTATGAACTCCCCAAGACATATATATATAACGACCCCTGGTTTATGTGTTCGTGAGATCAATCGCATATATTAACCCATGTATATTTCATCACATGTTTCATATTTCGCCAACTTCACATATTCAACATCCTTTATTAACCCCGCAAACCTTAGATTAATTAATATAATTTAAACTGGGTCCACATATATAATCAATGACCCAATCACATACTCGCACCGTACCATGGTTATCCATCATGCACCTTCCTCATACGGCCACCATCTGATGGCTCACTTCCAGATCGACGGCGCACAACAATATTGCACGGCGTCCTTGGTTGGAATTTAACGCGCGATGGCGCGCAGTGGAGGCGGTTTTCAAAAGTCGCTCAGGGACACGCGTCGGTCGATCTATGGAATCGCTCCCCCCTCCTCAATTACCGTTTTCGCTGCAAAGGTGGTGCGATAAAAACCACTTCCAGCCTTAAACCACGTTCACTGTTCATTCGAAGGTTCTACCCCTCTCCTCCAGGTTTCTTCAGCGTACTTTCGCTAATTCGTTTCTCCGCGTTATCAGTTCATATAACCATAATTATTGTTATACAGCTTCGATGAAATCCTTACGAAATGTTCGACTCGGCTCTCTGTGTGCATTCAATCCACCATTCGAAATATGAATAAAAACCTTACTCCATAATACAGAGGGTTATCACGCGTTGATTCATTGTCTAGCAGTTGGGATACACAGTCGACCGTATTAACATTAGTACCTTTAACTGTATACAGAGCACCATCAAACCCAACATTAGGTTTCTTAACTATCTCGTATTTCAATTATCCGTCTTCAGGATGCATATATAAACACCGAACTTATTCAATAAAAGCATATATACATTCAGTCTTATATTCATCTTGTATAGAACTGTTGATGGATTTCTGAGTTCTTCATACAGTCAGTATCTGCATCCTTTGTTAAAGAGTTGCCATCAAGGACAATCAATTCAATATAATAGGATACCAAAAACATATTGCCAACAATTTCCCCCTTTGGACTTGATCGCAACCATGACTAGAAAAACATTCAGCAATATTCTCCCCCTTTGACATCAAGGGCAAAGGATAGATGAGAATCCTTTGTACCGACAATACCATGCTCCCCCTGAGATCATGTTGCATATTCAAACATAATATTCAATGAAGTAACAGAAATGACTTATACACTCAAGATCATGAGATCAGATTACAACAAATAATTAGAATGCCAACAATGCATCCTTGCCACATGACCAATGCTCCCCCTTAGCCTATGCATCTCGAACACCTTCAACAGGAGCGTATCCAATTTAATATTCTGAAATTAAGCAGGTCTGATCTTCTGCATGGCAGAGACTTCTCCCAGTTTCTGTCTGAGATATTCGAACGATTCCCTGGGTAGAGGTTTGGTAAATATATCAGCAACTTGTTATTTGGAGGGAACATACTCGAATTTCAACTTTTGTTCAAGCACTTTTTCACGTAAGAAGTGATATTTGATGGGAATGTGCTTGGTCTTGGAATGCATAACAAGATTCTTTGAGATACCGATGGCACTTATATTATCACACATAATGGAGATAGGAGGTGAAATTTTGATTTGAATGTCTTGTAAGGTTTGCATCATCCATAGAAGTTGAGTGCAACATGATGCTACAACCACTTATTCTGCTTCTGCTATAGATAAGGCAATAGAGCTTTGCTTCTTGCTGAACCAAGATACTAACCATGGCCCCATATAGAATGCACCACCACTAGTGCTTTTCCGATCATCAACGTTTCCAGCCCAATCTGCATCAGTGTAAGCATGAAGAGTGAGATCAACATTCTTTGGATACCATAGTCCAAAGTCTTGATTTCCTTGCATATATTTGAATATTATTTTGACAGCCTGAAGGTGAGACTCTTTTGGATTAGTTTGGAATCGCCCCACAATTCCAACTGCATGCATAATGTCTGGTCTTGTCCCAGTGAGATAAAGTAGACTTCCTATCATAGATCTGTATTCTGGTTGATTCACCGTGGGGTAATCATCATTAGAACTGAGATTACATCCAGTTATCATTGGTGTACTTACAAGTTTGCAATCTTCCATGCCATAATTCTTCAAGCTTTGCTTAAGATATTTTTCTTGTTATAAGAATATGCCATCTGTTTCTTGTTGCACTTGCAAGCCAAGGAATAATGTTAGTTCCCCAAGTAAAGAAATTTCAAATTCTTGATGCATATCAGAAGAAAATTTCTGACTCATAGACTCTTCATTACTTCCAAAAATGACATCATCAACATATACAACCACAATCAATAGTTTATCATTTTCAGTTTTTGTGTATAAGTTTCTATCAGCAGACCCCTTTCAAAATCCTTGTTGTTGAAGATATTTGTCAAGACGATAGTACCATGCCCTTGGAGCTTGTTTGAGACCATATAGAGCCTTTTTAAGTCTAAAAACAAGTTTTTCATCATTTCCCAAAATGAGTCCTTTTGGTTGTTCTATATAAACTTCTTCTTCTAGATCACCATTGAGAAAGGCAGATTTAACATCCATTTGATAAACTTTGATTTGTTGGAAGCTTGAAAAAGCAAGAAACATTCTTATGGCTTCAATTCTAGCTACAGGGGCAAAAGTTTCTTCAAATTATATACCTTCTTGTTGAGCATACCCCTTGCAAACAAGTCTAGCTTTATTTCTTATGACATCCCCATTCTCATTTAACTTATTTTTGAATATCCATTTAGTTCCAATGAAATTTTTGTCATGAGGTCTTGGTACTAATTCCCAAGTGTGATTCTTTTCAATTTGATCAAGCTCTTAATCTTGAATCCAACATTCATCTTTGCTGTCTTGATTGACATTTTTTGTGGTTAAATAGCGGATAGAAATGCCAGATAGCTAGAAGATCCCACAAGAGTCCTTCTTGTTTGTACACCTGATCCCTTTTCTCCCGAAATTTGAGATTCTGGATGGTTCTTTTGAACATATCTGGATGGAGCTTTTTCAGATAGATCATCTTCGGGTTATTCATTGGGTTCACTATCTATATCATTCCTATTTGATGTAGAAGGATATATGTCATCATCGTCTTCATCTGTTGTTTGTTTTTCTTATTTTGGAGCTGCAGGAGACTCAACAATAACAACATCAATACATTCAACAATCTTTCGAACTCTTTTATTGTAACATTTATATGCCCTACTCCTAGAGGAGTAACCAAGAAATATCCTTTCATCTACTCTGGGTTCAAAATTGCCAATTTTTTCATCATTACTTTTGATAAAGCATTTGCTCCCAAAGACTATAAAGTGCTTCACAGTGGGATGATTACCATACCATAGTTCATATGGAGTTTTATCACTATTTACACGAACATGTGCCTTGTTAAGAATATTCACCGCTGTATGAGCTGCTGCTCCCCAAAATGTGTCAGGTGTCCCAGAATCATCAAGCATAGCTCTAGCCATTTGTTGAACTATTCTATTCATTATTTCTGCTACGCCATTTTGTTGTGGAGTGCCAGCTACAGAAAACTGTCTTTTTATGCCATGTTGTTCACAAAATTCAAGGAATTCATCTGATGTATATTCTCCTCCTCGATCGGATCTAAGACACTTGATTTTTAGATCTAATTCATTTTCAACCAGTGCTTTGAAGATCTGAAATTTCTCAAATGCTTCATCTTTGTGTTTAATCAACCCAATCCAACACATTCTAGAGAAATCATCAATAAATAAGATATAGTATTGTTCACCACGTGGTGATTTTTTCTTCACAAGTCCACATATGTCAGTATGAATGAGTTCAAGAGGCTTACTTGATGAACCTTCCTTGGCATTAAATTTCACTCTGGCTTTCTTACCAAATTGGCAAGATTTGCATATGATACTTTTAGGTGGTGTAATATTGGGAAGATCACGAGCAACTTTAAGTCTGCTTGATTTGTTGATTTGAGAGAAGCTCAGATGCCCCAACCTTCTATGTCATAGCTAGTTTTCTGAATTTTTACTCATGTAACATTGTTCTTTGCAGTTCTTTAATACATACAGGTTGCTTGGAGCTCTGTTTCCTGTTATAATTGTTTTACCTATATCAAGATCACGTACCACACATTCTTTTGAAATAAAGACAACTTCAGTTCCTTGATCACACATTTGACTTACACTTAATAGGTTATGCTTTAATCCATACACATACATGACATTATTATCTTTCACCTTTTCTTTTAGAAAAACAGATCCTTTTCCCTTAATGATAGTAGGAGTATCATTTCCAAATGTAACATTATTTTCCTTTTCTAGAGCACTATATGCAAGAAGTTTGTTTTTGTCCCCTGTCATGTGTTTTGAGCATCCACTATCAATGTACCATTGATTTTCTTCTCCTTCTGCAAATAAAGCTATGCCACAATTTTCAACCTATAATTCCTTCTTTTTCCATTCTTTGGAGCTTGAAGGAAGATGCTCTTTTGGCTGGACTTTGCTCCTGCATTCAGATTCTTCATGCCCAAAGTTATTGCAATAAGCACATTCAACTTCATTTTGAAGAGGAGAAAAGTTGTTATATTTATTCTTCTTTGTTCCAATATCAATCCTTTTCTTTCTTGCTTCTCTTGTAATGATGGTTTTATATGCAACACATTGAACAACTTTATGACCAAAATTGTGACATGAGAAACATTGTCCATTGAAGAAGAAATTTCTGCGATCATGAAATATTCTACTTGAATTTACCTGTTGATTGGTGTTTCTTTGAGATGTACTCATGTTAGTGTTCTTTGAATTGAGATGGTCATGCTTTACCTGTAAAGATTCTTTATTCCCTTGCTAAGGGACATAATGTTGTGTACTGGTTGTAGCTGCTTTTAGATAATTTGGTGCTGAAGCCTGAGAATATTCTCTGATATATCCAAGACCTGTATTTAGAAGAGGAGAACGGTGTACCTTGATAATCTCATCTAGGGTTTCAGATCCTTTAGCAAATCTAAGATTCAAAGTCTTTACTTTCTCAATTTCTTTTCTTAGACCTACTATTTCACATTCTAATTTCTCATTATGTTTCTCCTTTTCTTGAAGCTGGTTTTTCAGAGTTTCTATGGATATTTTACTTTCTTCTAAGCATATTTTGAGTTGATTGATTTCATCAAGAAAATCATTGTCCTCTAAAGCATCCATAAAAGTATCCTTTTCTTCTCTAGACTCTTTTTCAAATGCCATCAGAAGTCTAAGATCTTGTTCACATTCATCCTCACTGTCTGATAACCCATCACTGTCTTCATGAGTATAGTAACTTTTTCTAGTGTTAAACTAATTCTTATTCCTTCTTGCTACTTCCTTTCCTTTTTCATGTGTTTCTTTGTGAGGACACTTAGCAGCATAATGACCAAATCTTCCACAAGAGAAACATTTGAAAGGAAGCTTACCTCTGAACCGTCCTGTACCAAGTTGTAGTTTCTTTACAAAATTTACCTCATCTTCTTCTGAGATATACCCTGATCCTTCTGTCTCTTGTACTTATTTTCCTTTCGTAGAAGCTCTAAATACGGCTTCTTTGACTTCAGATGTTCCTCCTTGTCTCATTTCATATGCAGTTAGTATGCCATGAAGTTGCACCACAATAAGATTTTGAAGATCCTATTTTTCTTCAAGAGCAAAAACTTTTGACTCAAATTTTTTCATTAGTGATCTTAAAACTTTCTCAACCAAAGTAGATTCGGTTATTGTTTCTCCCAGATTTCTCATACGATTTACTATATCATCAAGTCGTAAAAAGAAATTAGCAATGCTCTCCTCATTATGAATTTTTAGGTTCTCATATTGAATTCTGAGAGTTTGGAGTTTAGCACTTTTTACCTTTGCATCACCTTCACAACTTAGAATTATTTTGTCCCATATTGCCTTTGTTGTATTCAGCTGCATGAATTTGACAAATTTTGATTTAGTTAGACTTCCCAATAGAGCATTAACCGCCTTTGCATTTGTTTCATAATTTTTTCTTTCCGTTGGATCTGTTGGTACTGCGGTTGGATATTGATATCCTGCTTAAACAATAGCCCATACATATGCACCCAGCGACTGAAGATAGGATCTCATCCTTGTTTTCCAGAATATTAAATTATTTCCGTTGAAGAGCGGAGGACTGATAGATGTTATTCCATCTTGATTGCCCATCTTGATTGATCTTCCTTCTAGCGGCTAAGCTTTTCAGAAGGACCTGCTCTGATACCAATTATTGGGAAAAATACTGAGAGGGGGGGGGGGTGAATCAGTATTTAGATCTGACTGAAAACTTTTTATCAGATATCTTATTATGCATTTAATTCTTTACTTAGATTATTGCATCATTCATTCATCAGATGTTTAGTAAGGAATAAGCATGTGCATTAACAACAGAATAAGCCATCACACATAAAAAACACACATGAACACCAGTATTTAAGGTGGAAACCAAATTTGGGAGAAAATCGTCGCTGCTGTCGTCTCTGTCTTCAATATTTATTATAAAGAAAACTTCTTACAATTTTTTTTTTTTGTGCTGGTGCAGACTTATACCAGCACGCAGGCACCCACCTACAGAAGGCTGCAACCTTCTCTCGTTCTCAAGTCACTTCTGGAAGGGAGCTCCAACCCCCTGATTTTAACACCATCTTGTACTGGCAGAAAGCTTCCACTTTTATGCTAAAGACCTCAACCCTCAGATCCACCAAATTTCTTCAATTTCTTCATCAAACTTGCGTCAGGTCTTCATTATTTCTTTGCAGATCTTCCTAGAGATTCAACATTTCTAGATCTAGAGATCTTGAACCTTCATCAACTCCATAGGTGCATCATAGATTCAACTTTTTCAGCGTTCAATCATGCAGATATCTCTTAAAGAGATTTATTCATTAACAACGCCTCCGCACACACCCTTTGTACTATAATCCTCTTCTCCTTATATAGTTTTTTTCCTTTATTAAAACCATGAGTCAAAACCACCCAACCGCTGATGGTATTCCTGGACATGATCAATTAGATAATCCAGCGGGGTCTACCCAAGCCCCAAACAATTTCTTATTGCTCTATTTTCTTGGTTTTGCAATTATATAATTAATCTAAGGCTTTTCCATATCTCAATTTGAGATTGAGATATTAATCCAATTCCTCCTTTAGTTATGAACTCCCCAAGACATATATATAACGACCCCTGGTTTATGTTTTCGTGAGATCAATCACATATATTAACCCACGTACATTTCATCACATGTTTCATATTTCACCAACTTCGCATATTCAACATCCTTTATTAACCGCACAAACCTTAGATTAATCAATATAATTTAAACTCGGTCCACATATATAATCAATGACCCAATCACATACTCGCACCGTACCGTGGTTATCCATCGTGGACCTTCCTCATATAGCCACCGTCCAATGGCTCTCTTCCAGATCGACTGCACACAACAATATCACGCGACATCCTTGGTCGGACTTTAACGCGCGATGGCGCGTAGTGGAGGTGGTTTTCAAAAGTCGCTCTGGGACATGTGTCGGTCGATCTATGGAATCGCTCCCCCCTCCTCAATTACTGCTTTCACTGCAAAGGTGGTGTGATAAAAACCACTTCCAGCCTTAAACCACGTTCACTATTCATTCGCAAGGTTCCTCCCCTCTCCTCCAAGTTTCGTCAGCGTACTTTCGCTAATTCGTTTCTCCGCGTTATCAGTTCATATAACCATAATTATTGTTATACAGCTCCGATGAAATCCTTACGGACTGTTTGACTCGGTTTTCTGTGTGCATTCGATCCACCATTCAGAATATGAATAAACACCTTACTCCATAATACAGAGGGCTATCACGCGTTGATTCATTGTCTACCAATTGGGATACACAGTCGACCGTATTAACATTGGAACCTCTAACTGTATACAGAGCACCATCAAACCCAACACCGGGTTTCTTAACTATCACAGATTTCAATTATCCGTCGTCAGGATGCATATATAAACACCGAACTTATTCAAGAAAAGCAGATATACATTTAGTCTTATATTCTACTTGTATAGAACTGCTGATGGATTTCTGAGTTCTTCATACAGTCAGTATCTGCATCCTTTGTCAGAGAGTTGCCATCAAGGACAATCAATTAAATATAATAGGATATCAAAAACATATTTCCAACATAGATGGAATGAGTCCATGCTGTCATGGGTGGTGAAATATTCGTAAAGGGTGAAGCTATCTCAACAATGTGGAAATATGAGAAAATGACTTTAATTATGGTTCCTACAAAATGAGAAATGAATATAATCTGATGTTTCATGTCATCAACACCAAGGGGTGGGAGTATCTCTAAAATGGTCGCCTGAGGATGAATGGGAGAGGATTCCTAGAGGGGTGTCAAAATTATGGAAGCCAAAGATTTATTCTCTCTAGGAGGAAAATCTTCATGATTTCCATGTGTGGGGTATTGCACTATATCTAGTTGCAAAATATTTGAATAAGCGGACATGTGGATGATTAATGGGAAGTGTTGAGTATATAGTCAGAGTGGAAACATGTATCATATCTCCCGACGATGAGTTGGGAGAAACATCAAAAGGTGACGAGCTTGTACTGGGTGTGTGCCACCTATCTATCCTTATTTGAGCAGAATCAAGAAGAAGCATTGATGGCCTAACGTCAATTTACCGTAAGGTGGCCCTACTTATCTATATCTAGGGAGACTTGGTAAATGTCATGTGTGGTGCATATGTTTTGTGTAAATGAAACAATTGTGGTGATTGCACCCTGGCTTGTTTCTATGAGAAAACAAAGTGGTCAAAAAATAAGAATTGGGGAACCTCCACAGATCTTTCAAACCTGGCAAATGGTTGATCCAATTTCCTCATTCATTACATTTAGTGCATGAAGGGGTTGGTTTTGGAGGAGTTGGTCTCATTTTCTTCTTCTTCCTAGTGGAAAATAATGTGGGTTGGGAGGTATGATGGTATAAATCACATGGGTGAACTGCTCGTGGGACTTAGTCCTGAAAGGCATAATAAATGGTTTGAGGTCCATCATTAGTTACTGGAGTGGCAGGAAGTGATAAGTAACAATAATGGTCGTATGAAGGGAAACTAATGCATCTTGATATCTAGAGAGATTAGGAAAATGGTGAGTATAATGACCATGTTGTGTGAAAATAACACATGGGTTGTTGGTGTGTAATCCCTTCTTACGAGATGAGGTAACCTTCTCTCCATGAGGGGAGGGTAAATGTTTGGGTGCCTTTAGGGCATGAAGGGGGGATTTCAAATCTTCTGGTGATGGAAATTTGTTGGTAGGTATCATGCTACATCACATAATGCACATGGGGGAGATACCTTAGGAGAAGAGTTAGCTAGTGGGTAATTCATTTTACGCTTCCATTTATCCTTCTTGGTGGCACTCTTTGGTGTCAATACAAGTGGCACTACCAGTGGTAAGGTCTCCTAAGGGGGGTTCATAGTAAATAATCATGTATATTTTATTCCTAATTTTGATGACATCGCTTGGGGTGCCAAATACTATATGGGAATCAAAATATTATTATTTTGTAAGGTGATGGTTTCCAGGACTTGGTTCGAAATGAAGCTAGGCAGACGATATAGAAAATGGGTTTAAGTGATCTTGTAAGGTATGAAGGAAGGTTTTTTGGTCACAATCTTATCCATTTCAACATTTGGTAACTCATATTAATGTGTCTAAGTACCACATGATGTGGGAATCATACATACAAGAACAATTGAAATTGGATTGATGATTTCAACGGTATGCACTTGTTGGCTTGAGGGGTCCTGACCCGGGTTCGGAGGTTAATGTTTTCCAACAAACCCCTATACTATTGGCCCTTACGGAAATGACCTACTTTCTCAGGCCAAGGTCTCACCTGAGGTAGTATGGGAGGGTGCTAGAACCAAGCTTCCACACCCTCAGAGAGAGTAGGTAATTTGAGGCAGATCTGAGTTGCAACTTATCAGGTTCACACAGAATGGGTCTATTCGCAAGCTCTTAACAGTATAATCATAAAATAACCATAAAAAATCCACTATCATTAATAGATCTAATCAATACATTCGCATCCATGTGTGCATAATTAAATACCATCACAGAACATTATAATCACAACTAATTCTTAGATCATAGGTACATTCGCAACTTAAATAAATATCACAGATACACTTCAGCGATAAAAACGATCAATCCAGATACCAAAAATATACTTCAAATATATTTTGCATTCATTAGTGTTGAAAATCCCACTTACAACCCAAAATACAGCCCGCACACACAGCCTAGTGGGGTCTGCATATAGCAGGACTGAGGATCTCCGTGCACATAGCCAATAGGAGTCCTTACCCAAAACCACCCTAACAGATCTTAGAAATTTGCACCAAGCATCAATATTATGTCTTACTTACCTACTAGATCCAACTATCTATCTATTTATAACATCGTAGCCTTTACTATCTGATGGTCCTTTAACCCATTACAAAACATTAGGGGCTTTGACCCACCCCAAAACCCCTACCCAAGACAGGCTATTACAAAATTATACCAAAAACACAGGTTAACAAACCTCATTCTGATAGGCCCCCAACACAATCTTGTGACTCGTCCCGAGTCACAGCGGCCATGGGGTTTGCATCTTCGCCTGAAGCTTCTTGATCAAATCAACCAACAGGGGAAACACTCCTTCACTCTGTGCAACAGTATTTTGAGCAATATCCTCCAACATCTAATTACGTCATTAATTGTCAATCGCCCTCTCCGTTCAACAGTAAAATTTTCTTTTTACCCAGTTTTATTGTTCAAACAGCTAGTTTTTGCAACTGAATATTACCCTTTTGCTGCCAGCGCAACCCTTTCGCTCCTATCACACCCCTGTTCTCCCAGCGCATCTCTCTGGGCTTCCAAACCTATGAATGATCCCTACGCGTACCAAGGTCCTGCCTACATTTTTCTCCCTTCCTGTGCGCATTCTGCCCCATATAGCTACTCCAGCCATATAGTCATTTGATTTGGTATGGTTTGAGCTGGCCTCCATTGACATATCCGGGTACCATATCATTGTGCAGTGTGACTAAATGAATAGTTCCTCTATCAGTAATTTCCTTTACCATATAGGGAACCAGCCAGTGCTGACGGAACTTTCCTGGGTTCTTTGCAAACTGGCTATCGTATGGCAAGAACAATTCTCCCTCCGAAAATATCTTTTGCCGAATATGTCGATCATGTCATGCTTTTTCCTGGGCCTTCTGAACTTGTTGCTGAAAGTTAGCAATGAAACGATCTTCCTCCAAGGCCATGAGTTGCGTTAATCGCTCCTCCATGATATCAGGCTCCGCCATGTTCATTAAGGCTGTGATGCATAGGCTAGGAACAATATACTCCATGGGAAAAATGGCCTCCTTTCCATAAACCGTTCAGAACAGTGTTTTCCTAGTCATCTTCTTGCAGGTGGTTCGATAGGGCCAAAGAACAGACGTGATTCCCACATCCCAGTCACTGTGATCGACATTTCAGACCTTGGTCAGTGCATGTTCCAAGATTTTATTAAAAGCTTCTACAGCTTCATTTTCCTATGGATGATACTGGGTGCTTTTTGTGTGGTGGATCCAAAATTATTTAGTCAAGGCCTGTATTGTTTCATTAACAAAATGTATACTTCTATTGCTCATCAATATCTTTGGACAGCCAAACCTGGTTATAATATGTTCAAAAATTAAGTGCGCAGCGGTAGATGTAGTGCAATCCTTCACATATTGCGCTTTGGCAATCTAGTTATATAATCATTCACAGTGATGATGTAGCGTGAACCTGTCTTCTTCCCTGGTGGTTTCATGGGACCAATGAAATCTATGGCCCATTTTTCAAATGCTTGCAGGGCCATCTCTTGTTGCAGGGGCATTTCGTCTCTACGCGAAAGTCTTGGAAGAGACTTGTATTTCTTGCCCACTATTAGGCTTAAGGCCAAGCTTCTTCTTCCAACTACAATTCAAATCCTATTGAGGGTTTGGTTGTCTTTGTAAGCTGCAGCAACTGGAGGCTAGATCTACTCAGATCTAGGCCATTCTAGTGCCTCTTTTCAGTGAGAGATTCTTATATCCCTGTGGCAAGAGAGTATTGTATCATTGGAGCTTCAGATCCACATCTTCGCTTGAGGCCCTCACTTTTCTAAAGCCTACACTGCATTTTATCTTCCAGTACTGTGTTATTTGCAAGTGAGAAGTTGAAGGATGTTTTGGCAGACTTTTGGAGGAGATATCTCTAGTGTTGGAAATCTGCCCCTCACTGTGGTGATCCATGGATTTCAAATCTAATCCATGTCATATTCAGATCTGATCTGAATACTGGTGTATTTACTTCATAATTTCTGAATCATTCTACAGATCTACTGCACTAGATCTAAGATCTACTCCATGTACTTCACTTTTTGCTGAAAACCACAAGGGGCATTTGTAAAGGAGCCTTTCTAGTGTACAGATCTGATATAGATCT
This sequence comes from Pinus albicaulis, assembly GCA_034641835.2. Classification (NCBI taxonomy): domain Eukaryota; kingdom Viridiplantae; phylum Streptophyta; class Pinopsida; order Pinales; family Pinaceae; genus Pinus; species Pinus albicaulis. The sequence continues at coordinate 73,643,627 of MU968411.1, forward strand.
AACTTTTTGTACATGGATCTGCTCTAGATCTCAAGTGTAATCTACAGTTTCTTTCATCCAACAAAATAATGTTGTCAAGCTTGTTCAGTGATATTCTATGGTTGCAGTACCTCCTTTTGAGGATTTTCTTCATGTAAAGTCTTCTAATTTCTATTCTATAACTCATGGGCTTCAATATAACTCTGATTTAATGATGTGAATGTCATTATTGAGCCTCCATATTGGCCTCTATTGAACACCTAATCCTCTATGGGTAGGTGTGGAAGGAGAAGAGTCACAAAGGAGTCCAGGTGACCTTGGAAGATGAATCCAAGAGTCACACCATTGTATTATAAATGTACATCTATGTGTAATAAATATGCAACGAATGCCTATATTTCTATGTGTGTGTTTATTCTTTCCTCATACATCATGTGTGTTCTTAACATGGTATCAGAGCTGATATGTTCATAACCAGTTCAACCTTGAGTGAGCCATTTGTTTTTGTGGCCTGTGTATATCTGCAAAAATTCTGGTAATTTTTGCAGCATTCAGGAATCAATCTTTTGCAGCGTTCAGAAATTATTTTTGTGAAGAGCAGCGTTGTGCATCTTAAACTCTGCAGGTTTTCTCACTGCTCATTCCAATTCTGATTTTTCTTGCAATTTCTGCTGCCTACTTTTATTTCTGCACATTGGAGAGTTGCTGGAAAAATATTTTTTAAAGCGGGTTTTTTACTGGAAAATTATACAATTTTGCTGCACATTTTTCCTAATTTCGTTTTTGCACACCATTGTGCAATTTCTAAAATTCTCCTGAAAGTTTTGTATTCGTGAAATTTTCCTGCTGAAAATTCTGAAATTTCCCTCTGTAATTCTCTGCTGCTAGAAAAATATTTTTTGCTACTTCTAAGTCTATTTTTTATGTAATAACCCTCATTTCCTGCAAATTTTTCTCACCCTCTGCACTTCTCCAACTCTCTTGTTGTACATTTTTCTGTTAAAAAAAAAAAAACAAATTATGAACCCTCGGCCCTTGACACACCTCTCCCAAGCCTACGCTCCTCATAGTAGTATGCCCCCCTCTCACACTCAATGCACATTACCCCACGACCTTTTATCCCCCCACCCCCTGCTCTCACCTTCAGCCCTCATCTCAAAGGTCTCACAGCGCCCAACTTCCCACTGCACCCTCATCCCCACATGCCCCCTCTATGCAAAACACAACCCCCGACCCCTCACAAATGCTCCCTACACTCCTCGTGCCCTACCACGATTCCTCACAGCCCACTCTCCCCACTCATCCCATCCCCCTCACATTCGACAGCCCTCCTCACCTTGCCCTACTTTCCCCACTCCCATACGCTCTTCACTCCACACTCGTCCGCCCTCTTTCACACACCACCTACCTCTACGCCCACCCCCTCACATTCCCTTGGCCTTCCTCTATGCAGACTCACCCCCTCTCAACACTCAAGCCCTCCCCCTCACATATGCTCCTCCTCCCCCTCTCCTCAACACTCACACACCCCCTCACTCAATCGCTCATCCCCATAGATACCCACAACCTCAATCGACCCTCCCCTCATATAATTTTTTTTTTTTTCCCTATTCTGCAGTTTTAATTCCCTTCCTTTTTTTAATTAATTTCCCTCCCATTTTTTTAATTAATCTCCTTTTTTTTTGTAAATGATTTATTTAAAAAAAAAAAAAATTACAGATAAAACCTCCCCCAAAAAACACCCTCCCCTAGTAATCACCTCCACCAGTAAAAACCTCCCCCAGTTAATACCTGTATTTTTCCCTAATTTTGTTTTTCACAAAAAAAAAAAAAAAACAGCAGAGAGAGAGGAAATGGCATATGAAGTAGATGGATTATATACATAGTGGAAAGTGAAGTTTGTGATTTTTGGCATATATATAAGGGTGAATTTATCAAAGAGTTTGACAATGTGAAGACAAGTTTTAAATTGGTCATCATTCTCAAAACAACAGTGGCATTCACTCATAGTTTGGCCACATAGAGTTTCTGGTTTTTGGAGTTTCTCTTAGTCTCTATTATGAAGCAGTACAACAAGGTCAAACATCAAAGTTTTTGAATCTCCTTATTTTGTTGAGTTGAGTTGTTGTTGGTGTAAAACAGCTCTTTGAAGAAGAGAGAAACCAACTGCCCTAAAGGGTTATTGCACAGTAGTTTTTTGCTGCACATTTACAAAAATATTTTGCAGTGACATTGTATTGTACTCACATTGTGAGTGGATATTGCTTCTTCATTCATAGTTGCAATCATTGTTTGAAGTATAAATTTGAGTTGTTGAGAAATTTTTGTATACTTATATGATTTGATTCATTGTTTCTTGCTGATCAGAAGTCCAAATTTACACCTTGAGGTCCTCCATAATTTGAGTAGTAGAATTTGATCTTTGGAAATTCCATAATTGGATCTTTGAAGTCACTTGTATTCTTTTGAAATTAAGTTGAATCACATTGTAAACGGGTGCATTATCGGTAGAAGCCAACACCCTTTATTTCTTGATCCTGAGATTTTGAGAAAAATGTCCAAAATAAATGATGCAATAGAGTTCTTGAATAACCCCATACATTCTAGTGTTCATGATATGGTAAAAATGAGCAAAAACGCTCTTTTTGATATTCAAAATTTCTTGCAAAATGCACATGAGAAGATTGAGTTTTTGCAATTGGAAACTCAGCTTCAGCAAGATGAACTTCAACAAAAGAGTCACCATTCTAAACTTGTTTCTGTTCAGAAAATTGAGAAGGACACTCATTAGTAGCAAGAATATAAAGTTGCAGTCGATTCATATTCAGTTCCTTGTAAAAGAGCATATTTGCATGCAGATGCAGCAGTTCAGTCTGCACTTCCCAAGCCCATCATGAGACCTTGCGAACAACTTGTCCACAACAAGCACAAAACTAGTCTTGGATATGACAAGGATGTGTCCTTTCATATTCTGGACTACTCCAAGCCCATAAAATTTCAGAGTGCCAGATTTCTTTATGACAGTTCACCTGTAGCTGTTCCAGATCCTGCTCCACTTCCACAACAACAACAAATTATAAAATGCCAACACTGTGATCGAGTTGGCCATATGAAAGATCATTTTTTTTATCTTCATCCATGCAAGAAGTGTGGTAGGCACACCCATTCTTCACATAGATTCTTCATAAACAAGCCTCCTACAAGAACAAAGTTTCATATTGGATGGATTGCTTCTTGGAAATGGGCATCAATAGTCAAGAAGATGTTTAAGTCACATGTCAGAACTTGTTCTAGAATATTTAACAAAATTACATTTTAGTTTTCGCTATCATCTCACCTTGTACCTGACAGGGTGGAAAATGGTGGTCATATACAAGCTTCGACGCCACATCAAGCGAGATTGAGCCACAACCTGTCATTCCATATTTAGAGTTGTAGCCAAAGACATATCAGTTCAAGTGAGCCTGAGCCACAATTAGTCATTCCCGATTCAGAGTTGTAGCCAGAGACACAGATGCCCATGAGCATGCCTTTGGTGGATGGATAGCCTTAAACCATCCTTGTGAGGTTGATATACTTCCTTTTTCGGAGCACTTCCTCTAGCAGAAGACTTTAGCTTCTTGCCAGTTTTGGTTGAGTTCCAAGAAATGCATCAAGCATTCCAATGTTGGTGGTCATCCTTAAACCATCACAGGTTGTAGACTTCCCTTCTTTTAGGTTTAAGGTCTCCCTTTTCAAATATGAGGGAAAATTCCTCTAGCAGAAGCCCTTAGCTTCTTTCCAGTTTTGGAAGATTTCTGGGAACTGCAATAAGTGTTGTGTTCTAGTGTTGGTTGTCATCCTTAAACCACCTCTTTATGTCAACATTTCAGAGAGCTGATTCAGCCTAAGTGTTGCCATGCATACTTTGCATATTTGTATTACAACTCTCTTCTTGGACTCACACATACCCCTTCGGATTAAGGGGGGGAATGTTGAACACCTAATCCTCTATGGGTAGGTGTGGAAGGTGAAGAGTCACAAAGGAGTCCAAGTGACCTTGGAAGATGAATCCAAGAGTCACACCATTGTATTATAAATGTACATCTATGTGTAATAAAGATGCAACGAATGCCTATATTTCTATGTGTTTGTTTAATATTTCCTCACACACCATGTGTGTGTTTAACAACCTCCTACTACTGTTAAGTTAAAATGTGTTATTTTACTATAGTATTGTTTGCATATTGTTGCAGTCCCATTCTTGGGTATTTTTCAGCTACACTAGGTGTGGGAGATTTGTTTACCTCACCTAGAATGTTTTTTTCCTGATATCCTCTTGGACTTATATGTCATATTTTCAGACCTAATGGATCCAAGAGTTGGTTTTGATTTCTGTAGCATGTATTGCTGAAAATGTGTTTTTCATGCATGCATTGCTGAGAAATCCCATTTTGGGATATTACAGTGGTATTGGAGCATCATCTTGGCATAACCTGTGCATTCTAAGAAGCCAATATGTATTTTCATGAAAATAAAATATTGAAGAAGAAGATTGATTACACTAAAGACAAATAAGGCAAGGGTCAAACCCATTTATCTGGAAGAATGAAAGGGAAAGAGTTCTAAAAAACTCTCTTCCAAACTATGCATGAGCTTAAGAATGAAATCAGGGGAATGAGGAAAGAAAGACATGCAGATATTTTGAAGAGATTTGGATAGAAGGAAGCCCCAGTTCTTCATATTATGTGTGTGACAATTCAGCCACACAACCAGATCTACAACGTTGTAGTATGCCTACATTCCTAGCAAGTAAAGAAGAAGGAGAAGAGACACCAAAAGAGGAGACTCTTGGTGACTATCTCCAAGAATATAAATCTCAGTCTAAAAGATTCAAAGAGCATCTAATCTTCCTAGAGTTTTGTCAAATCAAAGAAGAAAGAAGATCCAAAATATAAAAGAGAAGAAGAGGGTGAATGCATCCCACTTTGGGTAGGACTTTCTTACCTACATTTGATGGATCACCCGAGAGCTCAGCCAAGTCTCGGGTAAAGAAGCTTGACACATATTTCTAGTTGCATCAAGTTTCAGAAGAAGAATCCATTAAAGTTGTAGCGTTGCACCTTCAAGGTAAGGCTTATTCCTGGTGGTTATTTGAATATTCTTAATTGAAAAATGTAAACATCTATACCTATGGAAATTTCAATAGGAGGTTAGTGAAAATATTTGATGCTGAGCCATCTGAAACTTCTTTGGGAAAGCAAACTAAGCCTAAGAAATCAGAACCTTTTCATGATATGGAAAGATCCATCAAGATAACTCCATTTCAGAATATTGTTGAAGGGGTTAAATATCTGCTACAAGATTTTCCAAGGGAGAAAGCCCCACTTCAACAAGAACATTCTTCTCAAGAAGAAGGCATGATTGTTCCTTTTTCAAGGAGAGATCAAGGGAAGGTATATCTTATTGATGGGGCATGCTCCATTGATGAGGAGAATAAAGAAGAAGAATTAGAAGGTTCCTCAAGCACTATGATAGTAGGAGGAGATATATTTTTATTGGGAGATGGAGATGAAGCCATTGCTTCCACTAAGAGGGCTCTTGTAAACAAGGAGGCCCCAAGGATCTTACACATGAAGAGAATGAGAATCATATGTCTATGATGATAGAAAATGAGACAAAACAATGGAGGGAATGTGTTCCAACATTGAATTTAGTTTTTGGAACACACACTATGACAGATCAGTCCTTTGTGATCAAGACTCTTGACAACAAGGAGAAGGATCAAGACTCTTGACACCAAGGAGATGATGGGTGTTCATGAGTTAACTACATCTAAACGGAGCACCTTAGACTGTGAGATATTTCAGAAGGTTTGTAAAGGAGAGAATATGAAGGATCACAACACTAATATGATGGGAGGTGATCCTCTATTACATGGAGAAGAAGATGGGGAAATTGTTCCATCCAAAAACACTCTTGCATCCATAAGAGTGATACCCCATTTTCATGATACTTCCACATAGAAATCAAAGATGAATTTGCGCAGTGGAAGTAGTAATAATATGGTCCCATATATTTTTCACATGGGAATGTGCCATGAGACATCATTATCTTATGGTATACCACATGGGAGACCACCTGATTCAGATTTGATGAAATATGTTTTATGCATTGATGCTCCTTTCATATATCCAAGGAGGAAGGGAGCACTCAAAGACCATACTACAGTGCTGAGAGTATGGGGAAGGCCCAAGGAGAGGGAAATTATTTTTCCCTTAACACAATTATCCATTCTCTCATCTTATATTGCACTGAGAAAGGTTGCTGCAAGGAGAAAGAATGACACTGTCATGGAGCAAGGAAGGAAATACTTGAATCATGAGATAAACTTGTTTGGAGAACCCTCTTCCATACATGATGAGAGATGGTGGTCACACATGCATACCTTGGAAAACCCAAGGAGGTTTTGGATAGATGATAGCCTTCCATGGGAGACTAACTTCCAAGAACTTCCATTTTCTGTTGAGCATGTGCATATGCAAGAGAGGCAACAAGTAAGGAATGGTAACCTTCCACCTTATACCTTTGTCATGGGAGATGTCAAGGAGGAGACAAATGGGAGGCATGACCTTCCAACATACACCTTTGACATGGGGAATGTCAAAGAGAAGAGAAGCAACATGGTAGAAATTTCAGATGGCACATTATCAGTGCTGTCGTTGTTGGGCAAATTAGATCCATATTGGAAATCCCAACTGTTGGTGGAATAGTCCAAGGATCTTCACACTTGCATGGTTCTTGATGAATTTCTACATGATGGAAGCTATTCAATATTAGATTGAGTCATCTATAATCATGGTAGGATCTTCTTGTCTAGAGCCTCCAAGCTTAGGGAGAAGTTGCTACAAAGGGCTTATGAAGAGTTCTATTTCAGCCACACATACTCTATGAAGCTCAACAACATCATCTTGAGGAGCTAGTATTAGGAGGGCTTTGAAAAAGAACTATATCAGCATTTCCAAAGATGCATGAACCTTGTGGAGTTGGTGCAGAAACATGACTCTAAGAAGGAGTTAAATCAGCCCTCTCTTTCTCTCTTTGAGGAAGAGAATAGATCTATGCACCACTCCATTGATATGAGGAGGATTGTTGGTGAAGAACATGCTCTTGTTAGACATGTTTTATACTCTAATTTGATGCATTATTTCACCATTTTTATGCAGGCCATGACTCCAAGGAGTATTACTATATCTTTTAAGCCTCATGGTTAATATTGGGCCACAAAAATTTCTGAATTTGGCCACTCCCTTGGAAGGAAAAGGGAGATTTTGCAACACGATGGGTGCTTCCCTAAGGCACCAAATATATCTCACACTTTCAGCTATGGTGAGATGGTATGGGCAGAAAGTAAGTGGTGAGAAAACCACTTACCACATCTTGATTTGATGCAGGTAGGGGATGCTCTGTGATGGTTCCACATGTGGGACTATGACCCACCTCCATATGCACAAATTTCTGTTTGTATGTACATTGTTTTGATCCCCTATATTGATGATGTACTTGTACTCTTTATGGGGATGTATGGAGGAAGGAGGGAAGGCATGCATGTGCCATATAGGATGACTACACTCCTTGTAATTTATGTCTTATATTTCAGGGAGGGTATTGGGAAAACCATGTTTTTTTCATGTGATTTATTGTTTCCTTATGGGATGAGTTGTTTGCATCTCATGAGAACCTTGGTGGATAAATTCATGGATGGATGAATTGGTGATCACTTCACTCATGGGAGAAGCTTATCATTTGATTGTGTCACCAATCGATGAGGAAAGAAGTTGCAGCACTCACTTTATCATTTGTTTGAGGACAAGCAACATTTTGGAGGGTAGGACTATAATGTTCCCAATTAGGCTCAAGCTAATTGGAATATTAAATTTTTCTTTACTTTTATGTTCATGAATAAATGTATAAAGGAGGAATGTAAAAACTCCTGAAATCAGTGAATAAATCAATGCCCCATGTGAACAAGGCTAAATCTGGGCTACCTTAATAAAACACCCTTATGTGTGAAAGGGATTGAGACATTTGACTGGGTCAATAGGACCAAATCAACAGCGCTCCCTAGAGGGGATGAACCTCATTAATGCACAACACAGTCCTAGTTGGAGGTGGCACATGTGAAAGAAGCTAAATCATTGATATGGTTTAGGGTTTGGCAAGATCTCTATCTTATAAAAGGAAGAGGAGGGTAGCATGAGAAGGTTGTTGATAAACATATTATTTCTGAAGAATTTTTCTATTTAGACATTTATCATTATCTTGGCTGTTTAGCAGAGAATAGTGTTGTTTAGCACAAGGATCTCCTATTTAGGAATCCTTCTCTTTCCTTGAGGAGCTCTTGGAAGAGACTTGTATTTCTTGCCCACTATCAGGCTTAAGGCCAAGCTTCTTCTTCCAACTACAACGCAGATCCTGTTGAGGGTTTGGTTTTTTTTTGTATGCTAAAGCAACCGGAGGCTAGATCTACTCAGATCTAGGCCATTATAGTGCCTCTTTTCAGTGGGAGAGTTTTCTATCCCCTTAGTAAGAGAGTATTGGATCATTGGAGTTTCAGATCCACATATTGGCTTGAGGCCCTCACTGTTCTAAATCCTAGAATGCAGTTTATCTTCCAGTACTGCATTATTTTCAAGTGAGAAGTTGCAGGGTGTTTTGGAAGACTTTTGGAGGAGGGATCTCTAGTGTTGGGAATCTGCCCCTCACTGTGATGGTCCATGGAGTTCAGATCTAATCCATGTCGTATTCAGATATGATCTTAATACTGTTTTGTTTACTTCAGAATTTCTGAATCATTCTGGAGATTTGCTGCATTAGATCTCATATCTACTCCATGTACTTCACTTTTTGCTGAAAACCCCAAGGGGAATTTGTAAAGGAGCCTTTCTAGTGTACATATCTTATATAGATCTAACTTTTTATAAAATTATATACTTTAGATCTGAAGTGAAATCTACAGTTTCTTTCAGCCAACAAAATAACGTTGTCAAGCTTGTTCAGTCATATTCTATGGTTGCAGCGCCTCCTTTTGAGAATTTTCTTCGTGTAAAGTCTTCTACTTTCTGTTTTATAGCTCATGGGCTTCAATATAACTCTTCTTTTCTGATGTAAATGTTATTATTGAGCCTCCATATTTGCCTCCTATTTCTGTTCAGTTAAACTGCATTATTTTACTATAGTATTGTTTGCATATTGCTGCAGTCCCATTATTTTACTATTAGTATTGTACCTAGAATGATTTTTTTCTAATCTCCTCTTGGATTTAGATGTAATATTGTTAGATCTAAGGGATCTAAGGGTTGGTTTTTATTTCTGTAGCATTTATTCCTAAAAATTCATTTTTCATGCATGCATTGCTGAGAAGTCCCATTTTGGGATATTACAGGTCAGCTCTTCGCCACTTTCGATTCGGGATAAGTGGTAGGGCGTGGCATTTAGTTTCCCTGGATTCAAGATTATCTCAAAGTAATATTCTTGGAATAGCAGCAACAATTGGAAAATATTCCCCCCAGCATAGGTTTATTCACTAGGTACTTCAAATTCAAGTGATCTGTAAACATGTTGAAGTGCCCCCCTAACAGATAATGCCTGTATTTTTGCAAGGCATATACCATGGCCAATACCTCACACTCAATAGTAGATTAGTTGTGCTCCACACTAGAGAGTTATCTACTATCAAATGCAACTATATGGTCGATGTTTCCTTCTCCAGGCTACGTAAGGACAACTCCTAGGGCGATCCTTGAAGCATCTACATGTACATGGAAAGCCTTCACCCAGTCAATAAATATGAGGATAGTTGGAGAGACCATCTTCTCCTTGAGTGACTCAAATCTCTTCTGACACTTCGCATCCCAAAAAAATGAAACATCCTTCTTTAGCACCTTCTCCATGGGTGCTATGATTAGTGCGTATCCTTGAATGAACTTCATGTAGTAGCCTGTATGCCTGAGGTGTAATATTCCAAAATTTTCACCTGATATTTGGAATATTAGAGTTCTTAATTTTCTTAATGAATTAAGTAAATAAAAGGGTGGAGGTACCCACAATCCTCAATATGAATAAATATCCACTTTTTGTGTGTGAATATGGACTAATTAAGCCTAGATCTACATGATGGGGTAGTTGAGCCACTACTAATGTGAATGGGATTGGAGATGATGTCTCATTAATTGAGATAGATCATGGAGGTTGACACAGTCAACTAAGATCTTGAAGATTTCAAATAAGAATATCATGGAACATTCATGACAAAGTGATGGAGGATGTTGTGCAATCAAAGCACACATGATGGATAGGGTGTACATTGCACCTAGAGATGATGGTTGATTTCGTCAAACAGTGCAGTCAAACTTGGAGGATCTTGTCCACATGCATAGCGCAGTCTAGATGAGCGCCAAGGCATGGGAAGGCTCCAATATTATATAAATAAGATGAAGGCAAGGATGAAGGCATGTCGATTATTCTTGATCTAAATATCTTTTTAGATCTGGAATTTTCATGTGACATTCCATTGCTTTATGTGGCTATTTAGTAGAGATTGTAAGTGATGTTTAGCACAGAGTGTTCCTGGTCAGGAATCCCACCTATTTCTTAGAGAAGCTCTAGAAATATTATTTTACTTCATTCTACATCAGGCATTGGTGCCACATCTCTTTTCCTACTTTCTACAGAACATCCATATTCAAAAATTGCATATTTCTGAAGATCAGTTTGGAAGGAGGAAGTTGTCTTCAGTACTTCAGCTGGAGAACTAGTGAGGGTTTATTCCTATCACCTTGGGCTTAAAGATCAGCTTCCTAGAGCTTCATTTCAGATCTGGAATTAGGCCAAAATTTATTGACCTCATAGCAGCAATATTTCCTTCAGGAATTACGTTGTCCGTTTTGAAGATCCAAAAGGAGGAAGGAAGTTACTAGCATTTCAGCTAGTAATCTTGTGAGGGATCATCCCCTCAAATTTCCATCAGTCTTTCCATCAGCCTGGAGTTTATTGCAACAATTTTAATCAGGAAAAAGGCCTCTCTTTCCCTCACAGTGCAGTTTCTATTTATAGTTGTGTTGCAACAGCTGCAATCATCATTGGAGGATTGAGAAGCTAGATCTAGAGCTTCTAGCTTGTAGATTTGAAGAAGGGATCAGCCCTTCAAGCTGAGATCTGATCTTGCAACATATTTCAGCCATCTATTAGATAGCTCTATCTTTAGATTTGTATTTCCCATAAGATCAAGGACTAATTCCTAGGGAGGTGATTTTGCAAAGTTGTAGATCTGGAAAATATTTTCTAGGTTATCTTGGGAATCCATCACATTGGCTTGATCTTGAATATTGGCATCATCTGAGCTCCATATTTGAGTAGATATACATTTTCATTTTCAACCTACAACTATATGTTCATATTTTGCTGAAGGAATAGCGCAGTATTTTCTTCAGCACCTTTCTAGTTACGTTGTACCTATTGTGGCATGTTTTCTGGGTGATTCAAGGCCATCTCTTTGGCTAGATCTACTCATATTTTGTACATGGTGTAACTGATTCTTCTCCAATATAATAGATTGGCTCAGCCTCTCTGTAAATTCTGATGTTGTCTTAAGATTTATTCTTTACCTTGCTTTAGTTCTTATATTGTGTTTAAGTATTACTACATTCTCCCTTTTGGGATATTACAGTGGTATTAGAGCATGATCTTTGGCTCAGCTTGCGGACACTTCATATTTTACATCAAAAGAAGAATAAGATAGATGAGATCTATCATGGAGGATGAAAATTCTGCCACTCCTTTCTTCAGATCCATGCAAGGTCTCTCCAAGGAGGTCAATCCAATGAAGAAGGAAGGACATAAAGAAGATCTAAGAAGAAGATGTGATAAGGAAGGTCCAAGCACTTCCTATCAACAAAGAATAAAGCCAGATAATCATAGATCTCCTCATAGATCCACTATGCCCATTTTCCTTAGAGAAGGTGAGAGGTGTAGAAATGAAGAAAGAAGAACACCTGACACTCATGAGACTCTCAATATATACCTTGAAGAGTACAAATCGCAGTTTAGAGAATTCAAGGAGAATCTAACTCTCCAACAATTCTTCAAAATCGAAGAAGAAAGAGGATCCTATAGCAGCCATAGAAGAAAGTGGCATAATAGATTTTATTTGCCTACATTTGATGGATCTTCCTCAAGCACTGTTAAAGCTTGGAGGGGAATTTTAGATGCATTTTTCAGACTACATCTTGTAGCTGAAGAAGAGGTTGTTCAAATTGCAACCCTTCATATTTTAGATGAAGCCAATGATTGGTGGTTTGGTCACATGGAGCATGAAAAGGTGACTAAATATTCATATTTCTTTCCCAAGTTAAGGAAGGAATTTGATGGGAGAAAACGAGATATGTGTCACAAACTAGCATTTCCTAAAGAAGAGGATGTCAATCTTGTCACTCTGGACAAGAAGCCACCACATTCACCAGCAGCTGTAGAATTACTTGCATCCGGAGAAGAGACACTTGCAACTTTGCAAGATAGTCTTGAGCTCTTGACGCATAGAGTCCCATGCATGATTCAGGAGATGCATGAGGGAAAGGATGAATATTCTAGTGCTGGGACACTTGGAGAAGAGAAGCCATCATTCTTACCATTAGTTGGAGGCATTATTGCCGTATTTGAAGGAACTCTTTTGTTCTGTCAAGAGGTTCCCACATATCAGTTGACCCAAGGTATGCATACACATTCATCACCTATTTTTTCAGTATATCTTATTGAAACTTGTCTGGACATGCCATTAGGGCCAATGCATAACCAAGGGTTAGAACATAGTGTTGAATTGAAGCAGAAAGATATAGCAATGCAGACCACCCTTGATCTAATCAAGGAGGAGGTTAAGAACTATCCTAGTTAATCATTGTTGAGCTACACTCAACCCTTTGAGTTGAAGTGTAGATTTTCATAAAATGGGATGAGCATAATCGTGTGTACAATAACTAATTATAAAATTAGTGTTGTACCTTGCTTTGGGAGAGCACATATATTATCATGCAGATCTACAATGCTGTCACTTAGTAGTTGTGAAGATGAGGAGGTCCCATCATTCTTGGAGAATTCTGAAGGTAGCTTCACTCATGAAGCAATGGAGATAAAGATGATAAATGGTAGACATCTGAGATGAGAAACCTTTTCTCCTTTCTTGATGACACTTTCTCAATGAGCATCTCACAGCTCAAAGAGAGACTTCTACCTACGGTAGATCCAAATCCTCATTGGTTTTGGAAAGCCATGGATGAGAAGAAGGTCTCATTAAGAGATCTCATTGGAGGTGCACTTCAACATTTCATCAAGTGCAAATTTCTTCATCAGTTTGGGGAAGATGGTATTCTACAAAGGGAGGATACCATGATTATGTAGCACATCACTCATCTTCCATATTTGGGTGAGTGGGTGAGGATGATAAGCAAGGGGTTGCTGACCACTTGCAGATTTATGACATGGGACAACAAGCTTGGTTACATTGGTTTCCCTTGGGAGATTCTTGTCACTGCCTAAAGGCTCATATTTCCTTGATCCATGCCTTGAAGAACACTTATGAAATGAAGAAGGAGGCATGGCTGCGCTGGCTACTCTTGGGTGACTATGGTTACCACCCAATAGCTCATATTTTTTTGATTCATGCCTTGTGTATCAATGATAGAATGCAGAAAAATAAGGCATGTTCATTTTGGCTTCACTTGAGAGAGATTGGCCACCACATGACATCTCCTATGTCTATGTGTTTTGTATTGGGTAAAGCCTGGCATGATGCTCTCATGATATGCATTGATGATGTTTCTTTGTATTGGGCTGATATGACACTCCATATGTCCATTCGTATGTTTTTTCTTCATGATACACATGAGGAGGAGAGAAAGCAGCAAGATCTCTTGTTGCTTTGGTTGCTTTTGGGGGAGTTTCACTTGTCCATATTACATGGAGGAGATGGAGGATGGCAGAAAATGGCCTTACTCCGGTGGTTGCTATTAGAAGAATATGGTTTGACATATTTGTCTACCCATATAAATCCTTCCCTTCTTCTTTTGCATAATGTTGGAATAATTCTTGCATACAACAAGGCCAACAGGGCTAAGGAAGAGAGCATATCAATGCTCAATAAAATTCATAAAACATGGGATGAAGAGATGTATTGTGAGATGGAGCTTTTCCTTTGTGGAAAGAGCTACTTTATTTTATGTATCTCATGTATTAATTGTGAAGTTAGAACTCATATGGTTGTCACTTGGTACTTCATGATGGGAGGACATCTAACCATACAATTAGAGGTCATTCTATATGTTCTTGAGAGACAACTTTGGAACCAAACATACATGACACATTGCAACAAATGGAGGAAGCCTTCCTCATGTGGATGCCAATTGGAGGGGAATAAATGGCTTTGCATATACCTTTGAGTTGCTTGAGGACAAGCAACATTTTTCCGGGGAGGACTGTAATATTCCCAAATTTTCACCTGATATTTGGAATATTAGAGTTCTTAATTTTCTTAATGAATTAAGTAAATAAAAGGGTGGAGGGACCCACAATCCTCAATATGAATAAATATCCACTTTTTGTGTGTGAATGTGGACTGATTAAGCCTAGATATACATGATGAGCTAGTTGAGCAACTACTAATGTGAATGGGATTAGGGATGATGTCTCATTAATTGAGATAGATCATGGAGGTTGACACAGTCAACTAAGATCTTGAAGATGTCAAAGAAGAATATCATGGAAAATTCATGATAAAGTGATGGAGGATGTTGTGCAATCAATGCACACATGATGGAGAGGGTGTACATTGCACCTAGACATCATGGTTGATTTGTTCAAACAACGCACTCAAACTTGGAGGATCTTGTCCACATGCACAACGCAGTATAGATGAGGGCCAAGTCATGGGAAGGCTCAAACATTATATAAAGAAGATGAAGGAAAGGATGAAGGCATGCTCATTATTATTTATGTAAAGATCCTTTCAGATTTGGAATTGTCATGTGAAATTCCATTGCTTTCTCAGGTTTTTTAGCAGAGATTTCAAGTGTTGTTTAGCATAGGGTGTTCCTAGTCGAGAATCTCACCTCTTTCTTAGAGAATCTCTAGAAAGAGTATTGTACTTTATTCTAAATCAGGCATTGGTGCTACATCTCTTTTCCTACTTTCTGCAGAACATACATATTCAGAAATTGCAGATTTCTGAAGATTAGTTTGGAAGGAGGAAGTTGTCTTCAGTACTTCAGCTGGAGAATTGGTGAGGGTTTATTCCTATCATCTTGGGCTTAAAGATCAGCTTCCTAGAGCTTCATTTCAGATCTGGCATCAGGACAAAAGTTATTGACCTCCTAGCAGTAGTATTTCCTTCAGGAATTATGCTGTCCATCTTGTAGATCCAAAAGGAGGAAGGAGGTTACTAGCATTTCAGCTAGTAATCCCATGAGGGATCATCCCTTCACATTTCCATCAGTATTTCCATCAGCCTAGAGTTTATTGCAGCAATTTTCAGCAGGTAGAAGGCCTCTCTTTTTGTCACAGCACAATTTCTATTGGAAA
This sequence comes from Pinus albicaulis, assembly GCA_034641835.2. Lineage (NCBI taxonomy): Eukaryota > Viridiplantae > Streptophyta > Pinopsida > Pinales > Pinaceae > Pinus > Pinus albicaulis. Next base: position 73,659,212 of record MU968411.1, read on the forward strand.
TTGTGTTGCAACAGCCACAATCATCATTGGATGATTGAGAAGCTAGATCTAGAGCTTCTAGCTTGTAGATCTGAAGAAGGGATCAACCCTTCAAGCTTAGATCTGATCTTGCAACATATTTCAGCAATCTATTAGACAGATCTAGCTTCAGATCTATATTTCCTAGTAGATCAAGGATAAATTCCTAGGGAGGTGATTTTCCAAAGTTGTAGATCTGGAAAATCCTTTCTAGGTTATCTTGGGAATCCATCACATTGGCTAGATATTGAATCTTGGCATCATCTGAGCTCCAGATTTGAGTAGATCTACATTCTCATTTTCAGCCTACATCTATATGTTCATATTTTTCTGAAGGGACAACACAGTATTTTCTTCAGTGCCGCTCCAGGTACACTATACCTGTTGTGGCATGTTTTTTGGGATTCTAGGCCATATCTTTAGCTAGATCTACTCATATTTTGTACATGGTGTAACTGATTCTTCTCCAATATATTAAATTGGCTCAGCTTCTTTATAAATTTTGATGTTGTCTTAAGATTTATTGTTTACCTTGCTACAGTTCTTATATTGTGTTTAAGTATTACTGCATTCTCTCTTTTGGGATATTACATGACGATAGAGTGAAATTGTTTCTCATTTGTAGGGACTGCTAGGTTGATGATAGTTGCAACCTTGGTGGAGTCCACCATCAGTCCTTGTTGGCAGTCTATGTGACCTAGCAAGATCCCGAAAGGTATGAAAAATATTCAGTTCTTAATATTTAGGGAAATATGGTGCTTCCTACAGGCGTCTAATATCAAGCACAGGCTCGAGAGGTGATTCTTTAGCAAACCAAATACTGTCCAATCATCAAAATACACCTCCAAGAACTTGTGGATGAATTCCTTGAATACTGTGACCACCACTCGCAAGAATATGGCAGGGGCATTCTTGAGCCCAAACAACATGACAGTGTACTAGAAGGAGCCCCATTCAGTGGTGAACGTAGTTTTGCTGCGATATTCAGGTGCGATCCTGATCTGATGGTAGCCCGAGAACCCATTAGAGAATGAATACGCTTCCTACTCTCCCACGCTATCAAGAATTTCATCAGAAAATGGCATAGGGAATGGAACGTGAACGTAGGCATCATTTAGTTTCCACAGGTCAACACAAATTCTTATTTCTCCTTCGGTATTTTTCTCCTAGACCACCATAGGACTTTCCCAATCAGCCTGTTCTATTGGTTCGATGATACCTGTGGCTACCATTTTGTGAAGTTATTCCCTGAATTTCTTCTTATACTTGGGGTTAAATCGATAAGGGTGTTGTTTAACAGGGCACGCATCTAGTTTTAATGTGATGTGCATGACCCCTAGGTCCCTTGTTATCCCTTTGAGTTCCAATAATTTCATAGGAAACAGGTCCTGGTATTCTGTGAGGAGTTCTGCGACTCTGTAATATTCCCAAATTTCCACATCATATTTGGAATATTAGAGTCCTTGATTTTCTTAATGAATTAAGTAAATAAAATGGTGGAGGGACCCACAATCCTCGATATGAATAAATATCTACTTTTGTGTCTATGAATGTGGACTAATTAAACATAGATCTACATAAGAAGGTAGCTAAGCAACTACAAATGTGAATGAAATTGGAGAATCTGTCTCATTAATGAGATATATCATGGAGGTTGACACAGTCAGCTAAGATCTTGAAGGGATCAAACATATATGATTCAATAAAATAAGATCTTGAAGATGTCAAATATCATGGGACACTCATGATAAGTGATGGAGGACGTTGTGAAAACACGGCAGACTTGATGGAAGTTGTACATTGCACCTAGACATGATGGTTGATTTGGTCAAACAGTGCAGTCCAACTTGGAGGATCTTGTCCACATGTGACAGTGTAGTCTAGATGAGGGCCAAGGCTTGGGAAGGCTCAAGTGTTATATAAAGAAGATGAAGGCAAGGATGAGGGTATGCTGATTATTCTTGATGTAAGATATTTTCAGATCTGGAATTTTCATGTGACATTACATTGCTTTCTTGGGCTGTTTAGCAGAGATTGCAGGTGTTGTTTAGCATAGGGTATTCCTGGTAAGGAATCCTACCTCTTTCTTATAGCAGCTCTAGAAATAGTGTTGTACTTCATATTACATTAGGCTTTGAGTGCCACATATCTTTTCCCACTTTCTGCAGAACATCTATATTCAGAAATTGCAGATTTCTGAAGATTAGTTTGGAAGGAGGAAGTTGTCTTCAGTAATTCAGCTGGAGAACTGGTGAAGGTTTATTCCTATCACCTTGGGCTTAAAGATCATCTTCCCAGAGCTTCATTGCAGATTTGGCATCAGGAAAAAAATTATTGACCTCGTAGCAGAAGTATTCCCTTAAGGAATAACGTTGTTCATTTTTCAGATCTAAAAGGAGGAAGGAAGTTGCTAGTATCTCAGCTAGAAATCCTGTTAGGGATCATCCCTCACATTTCCATCAGTGTTTCCATCAGCCTAGAGGTTATTACGGCATTTTTCAGTAGGCATAATGCCTCTCCTTCCCTCACAGCACAATTTCTAGAGGCAGTTGTGTTGTAGCAACTGCAATCATCATTGGAGGATTGAGAAGCTAGATCTAGAGCTTCTAGCTCATATATCTAAAGAAGGTATCAACCTGTAAAGCATCGATTTGATATGATATCATATTTCAGCCATCCATTTGTTATATATAGCTTCAGATCTGTATTTCCCAGCAGATCAAGGATCAAACCCTAGGGAGGTGATTTTTCAAAATTTGCAGATCTAGAAAATAATTTTTGGGTTATCTTGAGAATCCATCACATTGGCCATATCTTGAATCTTAGCATCATCTGAGCTTCAGTTTTGAGTAGATCCACATTTTCCTATTCAGCCTACAACTATAATTTCATATTATATTGAAGGGACAATGCAGTATTTTCTTCAGTGCCTCTCTAGTTACATTGTACCTGTTGTAGCATGCTTTCTAGGTGATTCTAGACCAACTTTTTGGCTATATCTACTCACATTTTGTACATTGTGTAACTGATTCTTCTCCAATCTAATAAAATGGCTCAAATTCTTTATAAATTCTGATGTTGTCTTAAGATTTATTTTTTATCTTTTTGTAAGTTCTTATATTGTGTTAATTATTACTGCATTCTCCCTTTTGGGATATTACAGTGGTATCAGAGCATGATCTTTGGCTCAGCTTGTGGACACTTCATCTTTTGCATCAAAAGAAGAAGCAGATAGATGAGATCTATCATGGAGGAAGAAAATTCTGCCACTCATTTCTGTAGATCTATTCAAGATCTCTCCAAGGAGGTCTATCAAATGAAAGAGGAAAGGTAGAAAGAAGATCCAAGAAGAAGATGTGATGAGGAAGGCCCTAACACTTCCTATTAGCAAAGAAGAAAACCAGAGAACCCTAGATCTCGTCATAGATCTAATATTCCCACTTTCTTTGAGGAAGGTGAAGGGCGTAGAAATGAAGGAAGGAATGAGCCTGAGACTCATGAGAATCTCAGTCTATATCTTGAAGAGTACAAAGCAGAGTCTAGAGCATTCAAGGAGAAGCTAACTCTCCAACAGTTATTCAAGATCAAAGAAGAAAGAGGATCCTATAGGAGCAATAGAAGAAAGAGGCATAATAGATTATATTTGCCTACATTTTATGGTTCTTCCTCAAGCACTGTTAAGGCTTGGAGGAGAGAGTTAGATACATTTTTCAAACTACATCCTGTAGTTGAAGAAGAGGCTATCCAAGTTGCAGCACTTCATCTTTCAGATGAAGCCAATGATTAGTGGTTTTGTCACATGGAGCATACAAAGGTGACTAAATATTTAGATTTATTTCACAAGATGAGAAAGAAGTTTGATGCGAAGAGGACAGAGATGTGCTACAAAGAGACATTGCCTAAGGAGGACGCTGTCAATCTTGTCACTCTAGACAAGAGGTCACTACATTCACCACCAGCTATAGAAGTAATTGCATTTGGGGAAGATGCACTTGCACCTTTGCAAGATGGTCTTGAGATATTGACATATAGAGTCCCATGCATGGTTCATGGGATGCATGAGGAAGAGGAGGAAGATTCCAGCGCTGGTACACTTGAAGAAGAGTAGCCATAACTCTTACCAGCAGTTGGAGGCACTATTGTCCCGGTTGTAGGAACTCTTGTGTTCTGTCAAGAGGATCCCACATATCATTTGATCCAAGGTATGCATACACATTCATCACCTATTTTTTCATTAGATCCTATATAAACTTATGGGGACATGCCATCAGGGCCAATGCATAACCAAGGGTTGGAACATAGTGCTGATTTGAAGCAGCAACATATCAGAGCGTAGAGGACCCTTGGTCTAATCAAGGAGGAGATGAAAATATATCCCAATTTGTCATGTATGAAATACATTCAACCTCATGAGTTGAAGTGTATAGTTTCAGAATAAGGGATGAGCATAATCCTTTGTACGCTGACTGGTTCTGAGATCAGTATTGTACCTTTCTTTGAGATAGTTTATGTATTACCTTGTTGATCTACAGCAATGTCACTTAGAAGTAGTGATAATGATGAGGCCCCATTATTCTTGGAGCATTCTGAAGGTAGCTTCACTCATGAAGAAATGGAGGACAACATGATGAATGGTAGACATCTACATATGAGAAACCTTTTCTCCTTTCTTGATGACACTTTCTCAATGAGCATCTCACAGCTCAAAGAGAAACTTCTACCTACAGAAGATCCAGAACCTCATTGGTTTTGGAAGGTCATGGATGAGAATAAGGTCTCATTAAGAGATCTCATTAGAGGTGCACTTCAACATTTCATGGAGTGCAAAGGTCTTCATCAGTTTTGGGAAGATGGTATTATACAAAGGGAGGATACCATGATTATGCAGCACATCACTCATATTCCATATTGGGATGAGTGGATGAGGAAAATAAGCAAGGGGTTCCATGACCACTTGCAGATTTACATGGACCACCAAGCTTGGTTACGTTGGTTGCCCTTGGGAGGTTCATGACATTGCCCAAAGGCTCCTATTTCTTTGATCCATGCCTTGAAGAACACTTATGAAATGAAGAAGGAGGCATCGTTGCGTTGGCTGCTCTTGGGTGAGTACGGTTACCACCCAATATCTCATATTTTTTTTATTCATGCCTTGTGTATCAATGAAATAATGCAGCGAAAGAAGGCATGTTAATTTTGGTTTCACTTGAGAGATATTGGCCACCACATGACATCTCCTATGTCTATGTGTCTTGTCTTGGGTAAATCTTGGCATGATTCTCTCATGATGTGCATTGATCGTGTTTCTTTGTATTGGGCTGATGAAACATTACATATGTCCATTAGTATGTTTTTTCTTCATGATGCACATGAGGAGGATAGAAAGAAGCAAGATCTCTTGTTTCTTTGGTTGCTTTTGGGGGAGTTTGGCTTGTCCATCTTACATGGAGGAGATGGAGGATGGCAGCAAAGGCGCTTACTCCGGTTTTTGCTATTAGGAGAATATGGTTTGACATCTTTGTCTACCCATATAACTCCTTCCCTTATTATTTTGCATAACATTGGAATGATGCTTGGATCCAACAAGGCCAACAGGGCTAAGTATGAGAGCATATCCATGCTCAAGAAAATTCATGAAACATGGGATGGAGAAATGTATTGTGTGATGGAGCTTTTCCTTTGTGAAGAAAGCCACCTTATTTTATGCACCTCATGTATCGATGATGATGTTGGAAATCATATGGTTTTCACTTGGTACTTCATAATGGAAGGAGGACATCTAACCATACAGTTAGAGGTCATTGTTTATGTTTTTAAAAGACATCTTTGGAACCAAACATGCATAACCCATTGCAGAAAATGGAGGAAGAATTCCTTATGTGGATGCCATTTGGAGGGGAATAGATGGATTTACATATACTTTTATAGTTGCTTGAGGACAAGCAAAATTTTGCCGCGGGGGGGGGGGGGGGAACTGTAATATTCCCAAATTTCCACATCATATTTGGAATATTAGAGTCCTTGATTTTCTTAATGAATTAAGTGAATAAAAGGGTGGAGGGACCCAAAATCCTCAATATGAATAAATATCCACTTTTGTGTGTGTGAATGTGGATTAATTAAACCTATATTTTCATAAGAAGGTAGTTGAGCAACTACAAATGTGAATGAAATTGGAGAATATGTCTCATTAATGAGATAGATCATGGAGGTTGACACAGTCAACTAAGATCTTGAAGGGATCAGACAGAGACGATTCAGTCAACTAAGATCTTGAAGATGTCAAAGATAATGGGACACTCAAGATAAGTGATGGAGGACATTGTGCAAACAAGGCACACTTGATGGAAGGTGTACATTGCACCTAGACATGATGGTTGATTTGGTCAAATAGTGTAGTCCAACTTGGAGGATGTTGTCCACATGTGATAGCGAATTTTAGATGAGGTCCAAGGCTTAGGAAGGCTCAAGTGTTGTATAAAGAAGATGAAGGAAAGGATGAGGGTATGCTGATTATTGTTGTTGTAAGATCTTTTGAGATCTAGAATTTTCATGTGACATTCCACTGCTTTCTTGGGTTGTTTAACAGATATTTTAGGTGATGTTTAGCACAGGGTGTTCCTGGTTGGGAATCCCACCTCTTTCTTATAGAAGCTCTAGAAAGAGTATTGTACTTCGTATTACATTAGGCTTTGAGTGCCACATCTCTTTTCCTTCTTTTTGCAGAACATCCATATTCATAAATTGCAGATTTCCGAAGATCAGTTTGGAAGGAGGAAGTTGTCTTCAGTACATCAGCTAGAGAAATCGTGAAGCTTTATTCCTATCACCTTGGGCTTAAAGATCAGCTTCCTAGAGCTTTATTTTAGATCTAGCATCAGGACCAAAGTTATTGACCTCCTAGTAGAAGTATTCCCTTCAGGAATAACGTTGTTCATTTTGCAGATCTAAAAGGAGGAAGGAAGGTACTAGTATTTCATCTAGAAATCCTATGAGGGATCATCCCCTCACATTTCCATCAGTGTTTACATCAGCCTGGAGGTTATTGCAGCACTTTTCAGTAGGCAGAAGGCCTTTCCTTCCCTCACAGTGCAGTTTCTAGAGGCAGTTGTGTTGTAGTAGCTGCAATCATCATTGGAGGATTAAGAAGCTAGATCTAGATCTTATAGCTCATAGATATGAAGAAGGGATTAGCCGTTCAAGCATAGATATGATCTAATATCATATTTAATCCATATGTTTTTTATATCTATCTTCAAATATATACTTCCCAATAGATCAAGGATCAAACCCTAGGGAGGTGATTTTTCCAAAGTTGCAGATCTGGAAAATCCTTTCTAGGTTATCTTTGGAATCCATCACATTGGCCAGATCTTGAATCTTTCCATCATCTGAGCTTTATTTTTGAGTAGATCTGCATTTTCCTATTCAGCCTACAACTATAATTTCATATTCTGCTAAAGGGACAACGCAGTATTTGCTTCAGTCCCTCTCTAATTATGATGTACCTATTGTAGCATGCTTTCTGGGTGATTCTAGACCAACTTTTTGGCTAGATTTACTCACATTTTGTACATTGTGTAACTGATTCTTCTCCAATCTAATAAAATGTCTCAACTTCTCTATAAATGCTGATGTTGTCTTAAGATTTATTGTTTATCTTGCTGTAATTTCTTATATTGTGTGAAGTATTACTCAATTCTCCCTTTTTGGATATTATAGACTCTCCCAACAGTATCATCATCCTAGTAGTCCCAAATTTTAGCTAACTTAGGCTGCTCTTCTATTCCAATGTTGACTTCCCTTAGCTTAAGAGGCTTGGTCACGTCAAAATTCTGTAACGGAGGTCTAACAACTTCGCTTTCTCGCTCCGATTCCAGGATAGTGACATTTCGCGGGTCTTCATCGCATTCCTCCATCGATAGATTGTGGGAGTTGACAATATCCTGCATCTGTGTATCCCAAGCTGGTACCCCGTATTCCACATGAGGGTGTGATTCATCAAATACTAAGGCATCTATATCCTGGAGGGATTCATTTAGTGCCTCCATTCCACCTATCAACCCGAACGTCCCTACAAATGCGTCCTTTAGGGTTTCCAAGTGGCGGGTGTGCTGATATAGTTTTGCATCTAAATACCATGCGGTGAGGATTTTCCCCAAGGAATAAATGAACAAGTGAACCCATTTGTGTGTAGTTATTTCACACCATTCCTCCATCCATGCAGACAATTTCTTGTGCAAGTCTCCTGGGCCAAGTAAATTCTTCATGCGCAGGTGAACCAGAGGTTTGAATAGTAGAATCATCATTTCGCGACATTCCTCCCAATCCTGGAACGCCCCCTTATGAGTTTCCCACCACCTCGCAGGGGTTGTGCCCATTGCTAGGTTAAGCACCCACATTCTTTTCTCCCTTGGGAATTTGGCTTCAAATGTTTGGAAAAAATCTCTAATACTACTAGAACCATCAAAGTAGGGCAGTTCTCTTACCTCTGAGGAGATACATCGGAAGATTTTCGTGATCCTGAGACATCACAACGTAGATATGTCATGTAATCGATTCTGTCAATTTTCTATCTCCCCCTCAGAGTTAGAGAGGCATTCACTGTCTTTCTCGCAACAAATCACATCATCAACTGTAGGATTAATCCAATCCTTGTCCCATTCGGTTAGTTTATAAATGTGATCCACATCATATTCTTCATGCATAGGTTCTATATACCACTCTCCTTCTGCAGGGTCTAGTGGCACTATCACCCTCATCCCCTCATTCTCAAAAGACATGCTCCATTTGTTTAGGTTGATAATGCCTCCCATGTCTATCGCCCAATCCAGTCCTAGGAGCACCCGATAAGGGTCTGCATCTCCAAAATATAAATGACTTCAAAATGTGCACGTAGATTAACTCCTGCAATATCTACCATAATCTTTGACAACCTTCCTAATGGTATGATTTTTTTTTGTTAGCCATGAGCAGCTGTAGAGTGGCCCATTCTAGCTTAGGTTCTCCTATTTGCTGCCATGTTTTCTTGGGTGTGATGTTCACATCTGACCCTAGGTCCAGGATGACCTGATCCATCTCATAATCACCAATCTGCACCATTAGCCGCATTTCCCAACCAGTGCGCTTCTTATGCTTGTATATTTTTTGACATCCTTAACATCCATGGGAGGGTTAGTTATTTCTGCGCAGCTTTCTATTAGTGCTTGAAGATTTCCTACTACCTTTTGGTTGCGTAGTAGCTTCATACATGCCTGTATAAATGGTTTAACTTCATCATCCATTCTTAGGTTTGTTGGAGCCTTGGAAGTAGACGCCTCATCCTTAGTAAAGTATTTGCGAGCTGTGAAAAATGTTTCCTTATCCTTCTGTAAGTCCAAGCTTTCCTGTTTGTCCGTTGCTTTCCAGATAAGAGGTTCAGTTGTGGCTTCCTCATCTCCTCCAGTAGCTAGGCCACTGTGTGTTATGATATTAATACTTGGTCCTTCATCTCACAGTTTTTCCTTAACCCCCTACACATTTTGTGTAGGTGTCTGTTTTTTTTCCTGCATTTTTTCTATCAGGACTAGAAAGACTTCAATCACATGGTCCAATTGTCGACAATATCGACAATATTGTCACGTAGGGTTTTGAAAGTCCCTTACGAAGTGCCCTATTTCTCCACATTTGTAATAGAGCAATTGTCCTCTTCCCCGACCTACGCCTCCACCCCTTCCCCCCTCCCTTGCCTCTTGCTAGGGAGCCTCCTCTGCCTGAGGGATATAGTGGTGAAGAAGGGTCAACCTGTACCCTGTATAGGTTTCCTCAGACTATCATCAAGTCATAGGTCTAATATTTATTCTCATCATGTCCCACATAGGAGCATATTCGACACCATTGTTTCTTCAATTCTATAAAATAAGCACCAAGACGCGGACAGTGGTTGGTATCGTGTAGTCTGGCAACACGACGATCAGTGCACCATAACATTAGACCACTTGGCCCGTAGCCTCTTTAGGGCACAATAGGCTGGGTCCCCCAGCCTGCATGTAGTCTGCCAGTAGAGGCCAATGATCCTTGGTGTGGCCAGACACCCTGCATTTTATGCACCATATGTGTGGGCTAGCTTCTTTCCCTCATTCTTTTCATAGATTTTGGATCTCAAGGTGCATTGCCTCCAGTTTTCCCTGGATCTGCTGCACCCCAAACTAGGCATTGTCTCTTGGCACAACTTCTAGTTTCATAGCAATCTCCAAGGCTTTCTCTTACGTCTCAATTGCCTGCTGACCCATAGGTCCACGCAAGTGAGGGAGCAGCATAGTGATAAACCATTCCTTGTGTTACCTATCATCATACTGAAATTCCCCATATCTGATAACCTTATTTAACCGCTAATCATCTTCCCATATAGACTCATTGGGTCCCTGTCTAAAGTCTTTTAGGTCAGTTACTAGCTGTGAGTAGGACTTAGGCTTCCGAAATTGTTGTTTTAAAGCTTTCTTAATCTCTTGAATATATACACTCTCTTTACAACATCGGTAGCCACATTCTATGCATTCAATATTGATTCTGCTACAAACCAAAATCAGTCCATATCTTCATCTCCCACACCCTTGAAGGTGGGTAGCTTCATGTGTGTGGCCATATCTTCTTCTGGCAGTGGCAGAGGTGTAGGGGAGTTCTTGCCCTGATGCTGCGTTGAAGGAGGTGTAGCTGGAGGACTATGTCCTACGTGTGCAACCGACTCCATTAATGGAATGTAGATGGATCTATCCCCTTCTCGACTGGTTCAGTAGTACTTTCCACTTCGTGTTGTTCTTTCACTCTGATCAGAGGTCATTCATTCAGTGTGGCTACACAGAATGCCCTTTTCGTGCTGTTAGGTTTTCGTAGTTTGCAATATTGGAAAATACAAATGCTGCAGAGCCTACATCAAAACCACTTTGGAATCTGAGGATCTAGCCATCCTATATTTAGAGAGGGATCTCTCTATGTATGTTCTTTCAAAGGATATTTATTTAATCTTAAGTATGATTTTAGGCTATTTATGAAGAATAAGGTTATTTGTTCATTCTGGTTGGGCTAGATAACATGAAGATGAAGGAAGTCTATATGAAGGGTGAAGGTGTGAGTAAGTGAAAGAATGGTTCAATTGATAATATAAGCAAGGAACAACATCAATCCATTGGGCTATGGAGTCATAAGAGGATTTAATTGCACAACAAGTTTCAATAGTGGTCCATGGGGCAAGTCATCTATGTCAAAGGATATCTTTAAGATGATTTTATGGAAGGAAACAGTAAGAGTGTTGTGAAAGAAACATACACACAATAAAAACAAAGGACAACCTAAGATTAGGTAAGTAATTTTAAACTAGCCTTCTTTTGACATGCACTTGATAGAAGACACAAAAGTAACCTAAGATTGGGTAAGTAATTTTAAACTAGCCTGCTTTTGATATACTTTTAAGAGAAAACATTAAAAAAAACGAAGAATAGCTTAAGATCAAGTAAAGACTTTTAACTTATCCTGCTTTCAACATATTCTCAAAGAAAAACATTCATGATAAACATAAAAATAGTCTAAGATCAGGTAAGTACTTTTAAACTAGCCTGCTTTCAACATACTCTTAAGGGAACTTTTCAAAGCAACTGTTGGAGATAAACTAGAGGAAAAGGATAACCATAAACTTCTCTAGCTCAACTTTAATTAGCAGACTTTTCAAGAACATTCAAAGACAATATCTCAAGTTGTACTCGGGAAACATGGGCTTACCAACACTTCACTGGTTATACTCTATTGAATTACCTTCAAAACATATTTAGAAGAAAACATAGAAGATAAAGATTTATCAGTGAGATTTAGGGTACTTCAAAAGTAAATCCTAATCTATATTTGTTGTTATTTATCAGAGAAAAGTGGACAGAATGAAAACATAAATAAAATAACAATTACAGTGAGAAACACATCACCATTGACATAGACCAGGATCCCATAAATCAGATATTGTATTTGATGTTCAAACTAGTTACAATCTTCAAGTCCAGTGGGTCTTTACAGCTTCAAACTTCTCATCTCAGCTTATGTATCTTCAATTCCTAACAGAGCTACAACATGCTTCAACATCTATTTACGTTCAACAAGATTCGTGGAGCGATAAAAAGGTGTCTTTGTAACTCCTAATTACCTCACATTAATTGTCTAACCCAGGGACGACTTTTTTGTTTCAAGAGTGTACTCACTTCCGAGGCGTTTATTTACCTCAAGAGTAATGTTTGTGAAGATGCAAGATAAAATACAAATGCAGAAATAATAAATGCTTGAAAAGAAATCTGATTACAAATGACAGAAATGTAAAGACTACACTACAGCAACCTTGCTAGACATCGATTAGGGACGCAGTAGTAATAACTCTTTCCCCTAGAAATCGATGTGAGATGACCAAATCCGGGGACCTGGAATGATTAGCTCTGCCCTCTACAGTTTAGAGATCTCAAAGCAAGTGAAAACAACTCAAAGGAAATGAAATCTAAAACGCAAACTGGAAAGGAACACCAATCTAAAAGCAATGAACAGGAATTGAATAGCAGCATAAAATAAACAGTGAATTCAATTCATAACCAAGCAAACTAGATTTCTACTCTTTAATCCTGTCGACAGCCACGCAACAATCAACTATCGTAATTCATAAACAAAAGGAATAACAACTGGAATTAGATACAGAAAAACAACATTATATAACAATTGAATCATGAATCATGCTTCTTGTAAAGAATGGAATAACAATGACTCTGTATTTGATCCAATTAGCAATAACTCAATTCTTTAATTGTAATAAATGAACTTCACACAACAGAAATAAACTAATAGAAATACAAACAGCGAATCGCTCCACCAGGGCCGGGCCCTCAACCACCGGTGAAGCGTTGATGTGCTTTACTCCAGCGCTTGAGAAATGGAACAACAGTGAACTCTTTTATTAATCAGGCATTAATAATGTTTACAAACAGCTCACACTCTCTTAACAAGAGCCGATGCACAATTCTGCAAATTACAATAAGAAAAGTCTCTCCATCCTCAATCATCCCCATCTCTGATCTCTGTTTTCATTTAAATAGAGAGAGATCAGAGAGAAGTTACAAATAAAGATAAGTACAACATGATTTACATTACAAAATTGGATTGTTTCCAACCAGTTGATAAACAAGAACAAGGCGAATTTGGCTTTGCAGCTGAGATTTGGAGGACGGCCGCAACCACAGATCTGAGAAAATCGTGCTCAAAGAACTCTGCGAATATCTCAACACAGGCCGAATTTGGACAAACCGTTCTTTGTTAAAGTTAATTGGGTCCGTTCTGGACAAAACCCATGTTCCGTATTTTCCAGATTCGTCTTCATTTGCTCAGAATCTCAACCGCAAAATTGTCACTCCTTATTCCAGCGCATTTCTGAGTTGGCACTTTTAATGATCAAATCTTCAATCTGGAAATTATCTTGGAGGCTAAAAATGGTGAATAATGGTATAACCAACTTATTAAAACTATCATTGATAAAATAATTCATAATCATCAATTTATTAGAAATAAAGGAAGATAAATAATATTCATCCATAAGAGCATAAATCATCATAAAATGGATTTAAATAATAAATTATAATAAATGACGTGATGAAGAATGGTAGAAATGGGTGGAATAAGCGTTCACAAGTGATAATAATAATGGCATATTAACGGCCCAACATACCCCCACACTCAATATGTTGTATGTCCTCATGCAACGAAAACCTGAATATATTGCATGTCCTCATGCAACCCAAAGACAAAAACCCATGTGTTAACCAAGCAATAAAAAATATGTTCATCTCAGCTCATGAAATGGATAGAACAAATGAATTCTTCTTTAATTAATGAATATTCACTTTTAGTAATCTTGATGAAGGCATAACAATTTTTATATTGACATTCAACTATATGTATATATGAAGTTGCAACAAAATATGATATAAGTAACAGAAAACTTCATTAACTATTTTCTCAAAAACTACAAACCAGCTTTTGTTGAAATTTGGCAAGTAAATTTATAATATATGAATGCCTTTATGATTCCAAAAATCAGACTGTTTTGATGCATGGATCATGAGATATAAACAAAATGACTGTAGCTGAGAGTGCATGATTTCCGAAATTTTATGAACCAATATTTTTTGAAATTGTCTGGGTTTGTATTAATGATACGTCTGCATTTTCCAAAAATCACAAGAATTGAGTTCATAGTTTTAAAAATATTATGGAAATCAATTTCTTCACTGAAATTGTATGCCTTAAATGAGAAAGAAAATTGAAAACATCCATCATGCGTAGCAATTCCTCCCCCTCTCTGAAAAATTAGCATGCCCTCATGCGATGCTAGAAAAAAATTGAGGTGGTTGCTACCCGCTGTTGAATTCTATGCTTGGTGTAAAACAACATGAAATAAGGGAGGTGTTGAGAGTGAATAAGAATAACAATGGATGATAAAGAAGATGAATAACATGGTCATAAGAAAGAAATGAATGAAAGGAACACTCCCCCATACTCGAAAATGATATGCTGTTGAAAAAGGGAAAGTGGTAAAGATGTGGACTGAAGGATGATAAATGATGCTCAAAATGGATTTTTATGAAATTCTCCTAAATTCGTAATAAATCATAAAATTATGCTATTTTACCTCAAGTTTTACCTCCAGAAATGTGGAATGACATATATGGACTGGCAGTTGTTGAAGCTGATGTAGGCAGAGTTGGTGCTGAAAGTGATGCAAAAGGTGGAATCCAGGTAAGCACATCATGTCTGAAGAATTGTTCACGTTCGCGAGTTGCTCGAGCCTCTTCTGTAAGTTGCAATAGTGTGGTCATGCTATGAATAGAATTCTTCCCATACTTGTTGTTTTCTTGCAAACAAAGCACTATTTGGCATACAATGTTCTTGAATCCATAGTGTAAGCAATAGATAAGATGCATGCAAAAATTTCAATCAGAAAAACTTATGTATACATGCAATACTAATATTTTGGCAAATCAACAAGTGATGGCAGAGTGCAGTAATCATATCGCATGCAATCCCATAATGCATACATTCCCCCTCCAATTGGAAAAGGAATTCCATGACCATAAAGCGTATGAGAGGGGTTATGCTGACGGCAAGGCACGGGAATGAACAATATATCAGTAAATGAAGCAGAGTACACATATCAATGATAGGACAACGAGAGTTATGATTATAATGAGAGTAGAGTGTGTAAAGATAGTTATGAATAAGAGATAGGACGCTTTGGATTGATGATAAGTTACGAAAAAGAGAAAAAGGACAGCAATATGCCAAAAAGATGCTTTACTGATAGTATGCTAGCTGAAAATGATGCGATTGATCATAAAACAATTTGTCATGCATAAAGGTTCAAAACAGGGAAAAAAAAAAAAAAAATTAAGGAAATAACTTCTCTGATAAAAAGAAAAAAATAAGAAAAGGGTATTATAGTAATAATTGACGATAAGATATAACTTCAATACCATAAGCAGAGCCGCTGCTGCTAGCAGGCGTCCATAGCCTCGGCAGGGTTGCTTTTTAACCCATATGATCCAGAATCCTCAATTTATAACTAGAGAGTTACATTGTTGTTCTACAGAAGAGATCAATGTGCTGGCGTGGTAACCAGATAACCACACTGCCATTCACTGGGTTGTAGCAAAAGTGATCAGGCCGGCTCGTGATGAGACCTCTTGTTCCAAGGATAATTGGGCTATCCAATGGATCATAACCCTGGTGTGGTGGCCATAATGGGAATGTCACTTTGTTACAGCCTTATGAACATGGTAGGCTGGCTTGTAATGAAACCCCCTATCCTCCATCTGCGAACAAAATTTTGTTATTATTACACATTTTATGATAAAAAGAGGGAGGCTCAGTACTCCTTAAGAGCAGGGATGGTGGAAGAAGTTGAACATGTCAATAGAAAAATATACCCATAATCTCATTTATTACAGACAGAGAAGATTATAATCCAGAAGGGTGGAACCAGCATGGTATTAAGATGATCAATCAATATCATGTTCAACAGAAAACAATGTAGTAAAGTAGTATATAAATAATTGTGTCCCTTTTGAAAATAATCTATCATCAAGGAGTTGTCCTGTTAAAGATCATAACATGAATGATATTAACTTGCTTCAATAGAATCCATAATTCTTGTCCTCATAAAAGTAGTGTACTTCATGCCATGAAAGGGGATCAATAAAATGTGGTTGAGATGAACTAGGAATAATCCCACAAAAGGAAGGAAGGGTTGCTCCCAAAGTGTTGCTTCTTTGAAGGAACAGCAAAAACACTCAAAAAAAGTGTTGTTCCTTGTAGGGAACAACAAAGGAAATGCACACCAAAAAGAAAAAATACACACAAAAAAGTGTGAAAATGCAAATGTCGTTCCTTTGGAAAAATGAACAGCAAAAACACTCAAAAAAAGTGTTGTTCCTTGTAGGGAACAACAAAGGAAATGCACACCAAAAAGAAAAAATACACACAAAAAAAGTGTGAAAATGCAAATGTCGTTCCTTTGGAAAAAGGAACAGCAAAAACGCAAGTGTCGTTCCTTTGGAAAAGGAAAAGCAAAATGGACAGTCATACAATGCAAACATGCAAAAAAAACAAATTAGCTGTTCACGGTATTGATGCTGAGGATGAGTTATACTTTGAATGAAGCAATACCTGAAACACAAAATATAAGAGAAATTAGAAAAAAAAACAACAAAAACAGTATGTAAATAAATAAATTAAGTTACAACAGCTATGATGTTATGTCAAAAAAATGATCTCTTTGAAAAATGTTTTGGCAGTAGTGATAAGATATGAATCTTCAAATTGAAATCAATTCTTCATTTCTTCTATTACGAATCCGTTGGGTAATGAGTTAGATGAAATTCCTTTGTTTCATAAAATTTCTTTCAAAAATCACTCGTCCATAAATTGACCTTCTTTATTTTCCCAAGACTTGCAAAAAACGAGTGCCTACCTGTAAGAAAACATTAAATCATGGAGAAAGAGAGGTGCGCGGGCTCCCCTAATCCAAGAATTATGCAAAAAACTAACAAGTAGTTACTCTGTAAAACAAATCCACGGAGAAAATAACAAAGTAAAATTTATTTGTTACCTGCGGGAGAGCAGTGACCAGTCATGCTAACCTGCAGTGTTTTAGTCACAACTTCTTCTTTTTTCGTCCAAATTGAGTGATTCCAAAGCCAAATGAGAGCTAATTCAAAGTTTAATCTCCAATAGCAACAGGTTTTAAAAATTCAATGATATGATATGTCAATTTTACTTAGAACAACCTGCATAACAGAGTCATTTTCGCTTACCCCACTTAGAACAACAATGAATGTTTTAAGCATAGATTCTTCGTTTGATGTCGGATTCGAATGATTCAAATTGGAAATGAAAGTAGATTCATTTATTTATCTCCAATAGAAACAGGTTTTGAAGAAAAGAAGAATTGATAGGTGAAATACTGTAAGGAACATCCGGAAAAACAGAGTTTTAAGGGTGCTGATTTATGATAGACAGTCAGTAGTTTGATCATAACTTCCCCATACGATATCGAAAATGAGTGATTCCAATTGCATTAGAAACTAGATTCATAGGGGAATCTACCACAGCAACAGGTTTTAAAAATTCATTCATTTAGGCCTCCAAAAACTGACTGTCCCAACTCTGTTCTTGAGCTGTCCACTAGACATCCGGTCAATGTTTTGGTTCTAACTTTTTCGTTTCAAATCCAAATTGACTGATTCAAATTGGGTTAGAAATTAGACATCAAGGGCTATCTATGGTAGAAACAGGTTTTAAAAATATGGTCATTTAGGCCTCCAAAAACTGACTGTCCCAACTCTGTTCCTGAGCTGCCCGCTAGACATCCGGTCAATGTTTTGGTTCTAACTTTTTCGTTTCAAATCCAAATTGACTGATTCAAATTGGGTTATAAAGTAGACATCAAGGGCTATCTAGGGTAGAAACAGGTTTTAAAAATATTCATTTTTGGTCTCTCAAAACATGACTGTCTCGACTGTTTTTCCAGAAAGTTCATCAAGCCCGCAAGCCAAAAAAATGATATTCAAACATTTTTTCAAATTGGTGATAAAAAATGAATATGAGTGTTTGTAGAGATATTATTTCCATTATAAGTCATCTACATACACAAATGAATTAAAAAATTATCACCAATATTGATTTGCATAGCATGTTGCAATGAAAAAACAACTAGTTTTACATAAAAAACAAAATGCATTTATTTATTCCCTTATTTATTTTATGTTTTATACTAACCTATTTTGATTTGAAAAATGAATATGACTACGTATATGAGTATTTCCAGTGGAGCGATTTTCGAAATATGGCTTCATGTATACACATACCCAAATTTGAAAAATGCATGTTGATAAAAATTAGGGTATGAGAAGCCAACTTCCCTTGAAAAGATGTTGTCAAAAATTGTTGAAGTATAGAGTGATGCTGCAAACAAGTGATGGAATGAAACCAATCTTCAATATATCCGTTACTTTCTTGATTTCCCATCATACCATGAAGTTCTTGAGCTTTTAAAATGGTTTGTTGGTGCAACCTAGAAGAAACCTCATTTGCTTCCATAGCTTCTACAATTTTTGAATTTGAAACATTCTGAATCTCATTGTAGGTTTTCTCTAATGGCGCATGTGAGATAGAATGGGTGGGAAGGGTGGGTAAATTTGGCAGTTCAACATTGTAAGCATGTTGTACTGGTTTATTGTGGTGAGGGTGTGGAATTAGTTGAGCAGGAAATTGTGTACGGAATGGAGCATTGTGATGATGTGTTTGGTTGGGTTGAGTGGATAAATTTGATATGCAAGCAGGATGTTGTGAAAGAGCTGGTGGAGAATATGGAGAATGTGCTTGTGCTACAAGATGAGGGAGAGTAGTCATGCAATCATAAGGTGAACCATGCCAAACTTGTAGATAAGATTGGTGGTTATATTGAAATTTACATGGCTGCCCTAGAACATGAGTATTCCATAATGGATTATGCAAGTAAGAGAATGGAGAAGAAGTGTTTTGAACCATACCTGTTGACCTTGTTGTAGCTTCCTTATCTCTTTGATATGCTACTTCCATCCTAGATAAGGAAGAGTGAGTATCTATGGGTTGCTCCTTTCGGTCATGAGGGAAAAGCACTTCATCAAATTCTTCATTTTTATGAACCTGCAAAACGTCCAATTTTGAGCTTAGAGAGCTAATAAAATCAACTTTAAAATTTTCAAATAAATCATTGATTTCAGCTCTTATGTCTCCTATTCTTGTAGCAGATTTGGAAAAGAAAGAGCAAACATCTCTAGAATTCTTACCAGCCTTGGAGATTCCTCTTGAATACCTTATGCACAACTCACAAACATCATCATATGATAACTGAAAAACATCACCTTTTCCTATCAGATTTAAGAGTTCTAAAAATTCATCTTTGATTCCTTTAAGAAGGAGTGTTTTTAAGATCTCTTTTTCCAAATGCTTATGCTTTGAATTTTGAAGGTTATAATGAAATCGATTTACATAGTCCTCCAAACTTTCATCTTCCCCTTGTATCATACCGAAAATATCTTCATTGGATTTGCAATAGTCTTGGTACTTCTTCAAGAATATGTTCTTCATGTCCTCCCATGATTGGATGCAATTCCCACCTGGGCTCATGAACCATCGGAGAGCTGCTCCTTTTAGAGTAAGAGGAAACACTTTCAATCTTTGATCATTAGTACAATAATCATATCCTCTACAAAGTATTTCGAACTCAAATAAGAATGTATCTGGATCTTCATTTGCTAAACCATGAAAATTTGGTAAAGATGGGGGAATTATGTGCATTTGTGTCACTTCTCCTAGATCTTTGATAGGAAATTCAAAAGTAGAAACGTGAGCCATTTCTTACCATAATATAAGATGTTCTTCATGTGTTTCTTCGAGGCTCCTTCTTCAAATGTTCCTGTCAATCGGTTAGTGAAATGGGTGGTGCTTACATCACCACTTGAATGAAATCATGTGATTTATTTTTCAAAATTTCTATTTTTTTCCTAGTCATTCACACAAAAATTCAAACATCTATTTCTACCTAAAAAAGCAACAACAAATCTGTTAGGAAAGCGGACAGTGGAGCAGGGCTTTTACATGCTCCGCACGTAGGTTCTTACCTTCCGTTTTTAATACCCAATTCTCTCCTAGCAGGCACTCATCAGATTCACACTACTCTTTAGAAATGGCTACACTCTCCCCGGCAACGGCGCCAAAATGTGGAGCGATAAAAAGGTGTCTTTGTAACTCCTAATTACCTCACATTAATTGTCAACCCAGGGACGACTTTTTGTTTCAAGAGTGTACTCAGTCTGAGGCGGCTATTTACTCAAGAGTAATGTTTGTGAAGATGTAGTATAGAAATACAAATGCAGAAATAATAAATGCTTGAAAAGAAATCTGCTTGAAAAGAAATCTAATTACAAATGACAAAAATGTAAAGACTACACTACAACAACCTTGCTAGACATCGATTAGGGATGCAGTAGTAATAACTCTTTCCCCTAGAAATCGATGTGAGATGACCAAATCTGGGGACCTGGAATGATTAGCTCTGCCCTCTACAGTTTAGAGATCTCAAAGCCAGTGAAAACAACTCAAAGGAAATGAAATCTAAAACGCAAACTGGAAAGGAACAACAATCTAAAAGCAATGAACAGGAATTGAATAGCAGCGTAAAATAAACAGTGAATTCAATTCATAACCAAGCAAACTAGATTTCTACTCTTTAATCCTGTCGACAGCCACGCAACAATCAATTATCGTAATTCATAAACAAAAGGAATAACAACTGGAATTAGATACAGAAAAACAACATTTTATAACAATTGAATCATGAATCATGCTTCTTGTAAAGAATGGAATAACAATGACTCTGTATTTGATCCAATTAGCAATAACTCAATTCTTTAATTGTAATAAACGAACTTCACACAATAGAAATAAACTAATAGAAATACAAACAGCAGATCGCTCCACCAGGGCCGGGCCCTCAACCACCGGTAAAGCATTGCTGTGCTTTACTCCAGCGCTTGAGAAATGGAACAACAGTGAACTCTTTTATTAATCAGGCATCAATAATGTTTACAAACAGCTCACACTCTCTTAACAAGAGCCGATGCACAATTCTGCAAATTACAATAAGAAAAGTCTCTCCATCCCCCATCATCCCCATCTCTGATCTCTGTTTTCATTTAAATAGAGAGAGATCAGAGAGAAGTTACAAATAAAGATAAGTAAAACATGATTTACATTACAAAATTGGATTGTTTCCAACCAGTTGATAAACAAGAACAAGGCGAATTTGGCTTTGCAGCTGAGATTTGGAGGACGGCCGCAACCACAGATCTGAGAAAATCGTGCTCAAAGAACTCTGCGAATCTCTCAACACAGGCCGAATTTGGACAAACCGTTCTTTAATAAAGTTAATTGGGTCCGTTCTGGACAAAACCCATGTTCCGGATTTTCCAGATTCGTCTCATTTGCTCAGAATCTCAACCGCAAAACTGTCACTCCTTATTCCAGCGCATTTCTGAGTTGGCACTTTTAATGATCAAATCTTCAATCTGAAAATTATCTTGGAGGCTAAAAATGGTGAATAATGTTATAACCAACTTATTAAAACCATCATTGATAAAATAATTCATAATCATCAATTTATTAGAAATAAAGGAAGATAAATAATATCCATCCATAAGAGCATAAATCATCATAAAATGGATTTAAATAATAATTATAATAAATGACGTGATGAAGAATGGTAGAAATGGGTGGAATAAGCGTTTCACAAGTGATAATAATAATGGCATATTAACGGCCCAACAAAAGATCCAAATACCAACTTGTATAGTGTCTTGTAGAGAATTATTTATAGAAGAAATGAGGAGGTGGAGTGAAAGAAAGGCCTATCTGTTCAATTAATGCAGAGTAAGAGCTTATTGGCCTTTGAAGGGCCAAATGGAGAAGTTTTTCAAATGTTTAACTCTGCTAATTGATTATTACATTTAAGTGCATCAACCTTAGTCATTTTTGTTTACTTTGGGGGCTTTTGGTAGGCTGGCAATTAATTCTTAGCTATCTTTAGAAATATCTCTGACTGTGTAATTACTATGCATTCTTTTTAGGTGAAATCAGCTGGTAGGTGGCATTTTTAGGAGTAATTTCCTCAATGATGTGGAATTTGGATGCACCTTTGTTGATTTGTCAATTTATGTGGCTTTTAAACACGGATTTAACTCTGATTCTATGCTTTTAAGGCTTTCTAATCATTTTCGGGTCTTTAAACTTGTCCTACTGACTGTCTTCACTTTTGAACACGAGCTCAAACTTTGATATGATTTAGGCCTTCTTTAAATCATTTTTTGGCCTTTTCGGGCTTTTGGTCCTTTACTTGACCTTTTAACCTTTTAAACATGTATTTATCCCCAAATATTGCTTTATTTACTGTGTTTATTCCTTCAAACCATGGATTAAACCTTTTAATCTTTAAAATTTGCACTTTAACCTTTGACTTTAATCTATGCTCTTCACTATGCGTGCAAGTGGCTCTTTTACAACACTGGAGGGTTTTACAAATGCATCGATTATCATGAAGCATCGATGGAAGCTTTGAATCATCCATCTATCCATTTCTACATGCATTGATCCCTGGATCATTACCAAAGGGATTCCTGCCACTTGAATTGGTAGCGGGAAGCCTGCATACTTCGGGCGCCGTTAAAAACCTGTAACACAACAAAAAAAATTATATAAAACCTGCGCAGGAGGATTTGACTGCTTAGGAGGCTATCGGAGGCAGAGGAGTGGTGCAGAGGAGTGAAACACAGACAGAGGAGGTTCTGTGGAGAAAAAAAACGAAAACGAGGCTTAAAACTGACTTTGGCATGAAACTGGGAAAAAGTGGTTTTTGGAAAACCACCAGCGGTTTTCGTGCAGCAAATGGGTGGTAAGTGGTTTAGCCTAGAGGGAACACGATCCAATTATCATGCGACATGTGTCCCTCATAATACCACCTATTTCGTGCTTAAGTTACGCGTTGGGGAATTTGGATGGTCGGAGTGTGTCAGCCGTCTGATCTGTGGGGATGCAGATCGACGGTGATAGACGAGCGCGAGATTTTGAAGTTGCTCGGTGGATTGAGTGAGTGGAGGCTAGGTGGCAAATATTTATTGGGAGAGCAATGGTATAATGGGAGGTAAGTGGGTCCGGAGGGGTTGGGTGCTGGGATTGAACGAGAACCATCGATTTTTAATAAATCAACAGTGGGGATTGGTGCAGAGGGTGGATGGATAAACCAAAAGGTAAGGGGCAAGGGCTCGAGATTAGGAAAAAGGCACGGTATTATGGGAGAACATAGACCCGGGGCCAAGGGAAGAGGGGCTTATCACATCGGTTGGGGAAGGGGGAGCGATGCAACGGAAAAAGAAATAACACTGATGCGATGGGGGCTTAAGAAAAGGGTGCAGGGGCATGGTCCCATGGAGGGATATGTGGACAAGGGCGAGGAGAGAGGAGCTAATCACATCGGCGGGGGAATAGGGGTGAGGGGATGAAGAACTATGACAAATATCGATGCGATAAGTGCTAGCATCAGTTCACAGGGCTTGGGCATATGAAGGAGAAAGAGCTGGGGGGTGAGCCGAAAGGGGCTAAAGCCTGTTTACAAAAAAAGGTGCTTTTTAGGCAAAAAAAGGTTTTTTAGGGGTTTTTTGAGGTCTCGATCAGAAAAACAGGACAATTTAAACCATAAAACAAATTTTTTATGAGTTTAAAAGGATTTTTTTTATGAAATGAAGGGTAATTTAAAGGGAAAAAATGGGATTTTAGTAGAGGAAAATGAAGGATAATAAAATGGAAAAATGAGTGAAATAGGCATTTTATGAAGATAAAACGAGGCTTTTTAGGAAACATTTTTCTTTGGGAACATTAGGTTTTCTTGGTGGATTTTTGAAGGGAACAACACTTAAGGAACAACACTATTAGGGAACAAAAAACTTCAAGAATGAGTGATTTTCTATGAAAATAATCTCTTGAAGGCTCAAGACCTGTTTTTAACCATCATTTGTAATGACAAAATTTACTGATCGCTAACAGTGGCTCCACTTAGGGATGGAAATTCCTTAGAGGTGTCAAGAACTTCAGAATTTTATCTCTAGGATGCAGACCTGTGCCTTATCCATTGACAACCTTCCTTTTTTCATCATGTTGTTTAGAAAAGATGATCAATATTTCATATCAGCAAACAAATTTCTCTCAAACATTCTACCTACACAGCCTACTTTCCTAAAAAAATTTCTTCATAAGGTGCACTTGGACTTGCAGACATTAGACATCAAAATTTTATTCTTTTGAAAAAAGAAAAAACTAATCTAAATCTACCCTTATTTCTTCCATGAGTTTAGATTAGAATTTTGAACTCATAATTTCTCTACCTAAGCTATCATCTGCCAGGATTAGACTGTCTGGCAGATTTTATTCTCTATTTTCTAAAACAGAAATTTAAAAGATAGTTAAACCAGGATTTAGGTTGTCTGATTTGCTGTAGTGTCTATGGCATAAAAGCAAGCTTCACATAGACTGAAATTTGCAGAAAAATAAAACAAAACTGTGAAGGCTTAAGATCTAAACAATAAAAACATCCTTCATTCTTTCTTTCAGCTCTGGATTTGATCTTTTAGAGTTGTATTTTTCTTCTTTTGGTTCATATTTTGAGCAAATTATAACCACTTCTTCATCAAACTTACAGGTTCAGGATTTAAACTTGTTTGAACCACTGTTTTTCTATCCTAATCTATTCTACTGATCAACCAAGATTTAACAGTTTGGCAAATCTTTATTCACTAACCTATCAGCAGAAAATTGAAATCTATTTTTAGTCATGATTAGGATGTATGACTGAAATAGCAGTGTTTTCTTAAGTAGTGGAATTTAAGCTTGCACACTTTCAAATTTCTTCTCTTTTTTGGTATGGGGCTGTACCTTTTTTTTTATGTCTGCCCTCTTTTCCTTTTTTATTTTTTTTGTATTTTTCTTTTTCAAATTCAAAAAAAAGTGTTATATACAATGAATAAAAGCTTTGAAAATAAAAAATATTAGTTAACAGAAATAATGTTTGAGAACCCTGCCATTGACAGGATCTCCAAAGTATTCAGCTCCATCCAATTCTTGCAGAAAAATGCATTGTTTCCAATAGCAGATTGGATAAGATAAGGGCCCTGCCATAAGTTATCAAAATTTCCATCTTTTCCCTTATATTCTCTTCTTGAATCCCATTTCAAAACTTTATCACCAATCTTGAAATCACTTGCCTTAGGTTCATTTGTAAAACAACTTCTTGATGTTTTCTTGTATTTGTTGTGCTCTAATGTACACTTCCTCTCTGGTTTGTTGTAGATGTATAGTCTAGTTTATTCTCCTTGTCACATCATCATATTCAAACTGTACTTCCTAGATAAACTTCATGACTGGCACTCCTAAACTGGTTGGAAATATTGCATCAGTTCCATAAACTAGCTGGTAGGGAGACATTCCAATGGATTTTTTAATAGTTAGTTTGTTTGCCTATAAAGCATGTACTAGCTTATTGTGCCATGATTTCTTGTTATCTTCCAAGAACTTTTTGATTATGTTCACCAAAATTTTATTTTAGGAATCTACCAGCCCATTACCTTGGGGGTAATAAGCTATAGAATGGCCCAATATAATCTGATACTTATAGCAGAATTCTACCATCTTCTTAGACCCAAATGTAGCAGCATTATCAGTTATGATCTTTCTAGGAAAACCAAATCTAGACAGTATATGGTTTTCAAGAAACGAAATGATGACAGAGTCTGTGGCATTCCTAGAGGGGATGGTTTCCATCCACTTGGAAAATAACCTGTTGCTATGAGGATCCATCTATGTTGGGTAGATGAGAGAGGATGGATTTCCCCAATGAAGTCTAGACCCCACTTTTGAAAAGGAGCTTCAACAGTGATTGGTTGCAGAGGTAAGGGAAGCAACTTTCTTTTTCCTTCAAAGATTTGGCATTTGTGATAGGCAATAATCATTTTATGGACATCTTGAAAGAGGGTGGGCCAGTAATAGCCAGCACTAAGGATTTTTTTGGCAGTTGATTTCCAGTAGAGGTGGCCTCCACATTCTCCTTCATCAAAACTCGTGCTTGATTTTAACTACATCATTCTCAGGCAAACATTTAAGAAATAATCCACTAGAATTTTTCCAATATAAACATTTATTAAAAATGCAGTAATTTACAGCTTTCAACTTTAAGAATCTTGCCTTTATTTTAGACAAACCACGAGGAACATTAAGATTGAGAAAAACATACAAAATGTCAGAATACCAAGATGAGTTCAAAAAATGATCTTCAATAATTGGAGTTGAAAACTCCTCCTGTTCATCTAATACATTAAACATGTTTATATCAAGAGGTTGAAAGTTGGATTCAGCCATAATTTTTGCTAGTCCTTGACCTTTTATGAGCTAAGTGGGTTTAATTTCTAAGTCATACTCTAAAATCACATCAATCCACTTTCCTCTTTTGCCATCTGGATCTTGGGTCAATATGTCTTTTACAACTGAATGAGGCACAAATGCTACGATGTGGGAATGTAAAATGTAAACTGTGAAGTATTTTAAGGCTTTGACCAAGGGAAAGACTTTTTTTTCCATTATTTTATACTTTAGAGGTGCATATCTCAATGCGTTGCTGAAAAATGCAATGTGATACTCTTGTCCATTCATATTCTTCTGTAATAGGACAGCAGCTACTGTGTGTTCTGATGCAAATGAAAAAATAAAGAAATATTTTGAAAAATCAGGACTAATAAGAACTGGTATTTTGGTGAGTGCTTGTTTTACCAATTCAAATGATTTCTTTGCTTCTAAGGTCCATTTAACTCCTCCTTCTCTTTTAAGCATATTTGTCATGTTTCTAAAGATTTCAGCTAGATTGGGTATGAACCTTCTCAAGAAGTTAATCTTTCCAATGAAATATTAGAGTTCCTTGGTGTTTCTAGGATGGTTGATTTGCAATATACCATCAATTCTCTTTGGATCTATCCTTATTCCTTCTTCAGATATGATATGTCCAAGAAGCTTACCTTCTTGGAGACCAAACAATGTTTTCTTTGGATTTAAGGACAATCCAAATTTTCTGCATTTTTCAAAGACTTTTCTCAAGTGTATTAGGTGTTCTTCATCTGTTTTTTAATATACAATGATATCATCTAAGTAAATCACTATGAAGTAACCTATTTCTTCTAAAAAATGCAATATTCATGGCTCTCTGAAATGTGGCACCCGCATTCATTAAACCAAAAGGCATTTTCAAATACTTGAAAGTACCCCAAGTAAAGGTTGTCTTAAGTTGATCATCAGGATGTACCAATATTTGATTGTAATCTAAGAACCCATCTAGCAAAGAAATTCTTCTAGAACCAACTACCCTCTGTAATATATGATCCATTTTGGGTAAGGGATAATTTTCCTTTAATGAGGTTTTTTTTAAGTTTCTAAAATCATTGCAAAGCCTTATTTCTCCTGTTTTCTTCCTAATTGATACAAGATTAGACACCCACTCTGAGTATCTAACAAGGACTATAATTCCAGCATCATACATCTTTCTAATTTCTTTCTCTACCAGAGGTAATTGAACAGGGTTGATTCTGTGCAATTTCTGTTTAAAAGGTTTCTGGTTTTCTTTGAGGGGTATCTTATGCTGAATTATTTCTGTATCATGTGATTTCAGATCTTCATAGCTCGATGCAAAAACATTAGAAAATTCTTTAAAGAGCTCGATGTATTTCAGTTTGATATGAGCTGGCAGTGTTTTAGATAGTTTGATCATTTTGGGCTTTTCCTCACTACCTATGTTGCATTCTTCCACTTCAGTTTCTATGGGTTCCAGTTTTGGCTTCTTGGCTTTTTGGCTTCTATGTTTCACTAATTATGTTCCATTCAAATCAAATAATTCCTCTAAAGGGACCAACCCTTTTGGCAAGCTTTGGTCTTTGGATTGCAACACTTCTAAGTCTTCATTTTCCAAATCTGTGATATTTTCTGTCATATGTTTGGGTTCATCAGTTAACAGATTTATTTCAGCAATTTCTGGAGACTTTTCTTCTTCAGTAAGTGAGTTTTCTTCAGTGGGACAGTCTTCATCATAATCTGAATCTGAGTGTGGTGTTTCAAATTCATTTTTTGGACTGTAGGAAGTCTTCTATTTGTTTATCTCTATCAAAAACTTGCCAGTATTTTTCATTATCTGGGACAACTGGTCTATATTTGACTTGGGTGGTACATTGCTTGGTTTCATAAGGTGTTAGACAAGTTATAGCAGCAAAGGCCAAACCATTGGCAAGGACATTTTTGTTTCTTGGGAAAAAGATAAGTTGAAATTCATCGAAAGTTTTTAATAAATCCATGGCATCATCTCTATAGGCTCTAAGTCTGGGATGTTTAGAACTGTATTCCCCATTTAATTTCCTAATTATCAACTCTGAATCTCCATGAACTATTATTCTTTTGGCCCCTATTTTTTTCAATAAATGTAGGCCTAAAAGAAGAGCCTCATACTCAGCTATGCTATTTGTACATTGAAAGTTTAATCTATAGGAATGCCCCTCAGCATGATTGTTTTTAGTGTTGTGTAACCATATGCCTGCACTTGCATCGTTTTTAGTGCAAGACCCATCAAAATTCATGCTCCAAAGAGGACTGTTTTCAAATTTTTCATTTATTTCAATGTTGTCCTCTTTGTTTTGTTTGTCAAATCTGTCACTGTGTTGTTCTTGCAAGTATGTACTATGCTGAATTTTGTTTTCTTCCTCAAGATGTTCAATTTTTTGAGGTCTTATTCTTTGTTTTTCATGATCTACATTATTTTTATGACTGTTTTGAACCTTAAAACCACTGATCTATTTGTTGTAATTTTCTGAATTAGAAAACTTCCTTTTGTTTTTCTCTTTGTTTTCCTCCTCATCATTTTCTGCCACTATGTTTGGATGTGTAGTGACCGCTACATTTGATGATGTTTCATTGACTAACTCTTGCTCTTTAGGAGTATCATCATTATAAAGAATAAATGAGTCAAGGTCAGTGTGTATGGAATAGAGAGGAGAATTCTCTGGTCTTTCTTGGTTGCTCACCATGTATTTCATGTGTGTTTCCCTATAGAGTCTTCTAGGTTGATTGAAGACAGGGATGGTGGCATAAGTCATATCCATCTGCATAGTACCTTGTAATTTAGCAACCAATGACCTTGAAAGAAGCATGCCATATTTTGGGTGTATATCAGCCACTACAATGTCCATCACTAAGCTCTTGGCTGGTATTTGGGCTAAGTTAACACACAGATCTTTTATTAGGCCTATGCATCTCACCCTACTTGAATCAAAGGAATATAAGTCTTTGTAGGGTCTAGTCACCTCCAAGCCTAATCTTTCCATTATTACCTTGGGCATGAGGTTGTGTGATGCTCCTGAATCAAGCATGGCATTGTGAAAAATATTATCATGGATGTTCAAACTAATGTAAAATGAAGGGGTTGTTCCTTCTTGAAATTTTCCTTCAATTTTTGGTCCAAATATGAGCTCTAGGGTATCATCATTTAAGTTAACTATGTCATGAACATATTCTATGTTCAAAGCTTTCAAAATATGACCTCTATATACATTCTGAGTGACTAATTCAGTGAGTGGGACAGATATTTTGATTTTGGAAATTTCATTCTCTAGGCTAAAAGGAATCTGATTTTTTGAAATGTTTGATTCAACCTTGTTAGTCACTCCTTGTTCAGCAAAATCAGCTTGCTGATTTTTAATATTTATAGCAGTTAAAATGGTTTTTTCAAGAGCATTAGCTGAGAACCTAGTGCTGTTAGGGTTCACACTCTGCTTTTCATTGGCTTGGCGGTTTTTCCCTTTGTTTGGATCAAAATTTACAACCACTGTTGTGTGAATTTCAGGGTTGTTTTTGGCAGATTTATTAGAGGTTTTGTTTTTGGGAGTTTCTTGATTCTTTTTACTTCTTAGGTTATATTTTTTAGGTGATCCTATGATGGCATGTTCAGAGTATTGTTCATAATAATCAGTTTCTAGTCTTCTGTCATCTTAAGGTGTATATAGACCTTGTTTTCTTTAATGGAGGAAATCAGAATCCTCATTGCTTACTCCCAACATGTTTATGTTGTCATCCTCTGTTTGTTCATTGGTTTCTTCATCCTCATTCACATAGTTTTCTTGGAAAGGGGGTATGATCTATTGATCATCCTCTCTTTATCTGTTTTGAGGTTGATTTATCCTAAAGTTATGATTCTAATTTTGATATTGATTTCTGTTTTGGGGAGCTGATTGATTTTCTCTAGATTGTGCTCTCTCAAATATGCTCATCCTCTTAATCATCTCTTCCATCATTCTCTCCATTTTTGAGCTAGAGGTAGAAGTTGCAATTTCCTTTCTAAATGATACTTTCTTTTCATTCCTCATCCTAACTCTTTTCTCATTTAGATTTACTTCCACAGCAAGAGCTCCCTTCTGCATGTCTTCTAGAGTCAAAGGATCTATTTCTCTTAGCTGATAGGGCATTTCAGGATCAAATCCTTTAGGAAATTTGGCCAAAGTTGAGCCTTGTGGAGGTTTCAAATCTGGGGGTAGTGCATTAGAAACACTATTGAACCTAGTGCAATAATTTTGAACACTTTCCCTGGTGTTTCTTTTGAGGGTTTTGTAATCTAAAAGTATTTGGAGAGGGTTTTCTCTGACTTCCCATTTGTTTAGCAATGATTGATGAAGAGCTTGGAGGTCATTAATACTATTAGGGGTTAAGCTTTTGAACCATTTTCTTGCTTCTCCCCCTAAAATTTGAGCAAACAATCTGATTTTAACAGTTTCATCATCTATCTCATTCCTATCAAAGTAGTCATTCATCTTGTCCACATGTTGTGAAGCAGTATTAGCACCACTGGGATCATATAATGGAATCTTGGACTGATAGTCCTGTGGTAGATTGACTAAAGGTAAAGGAAGAACTAGAGGTGCATACCATGTTGCCATGATAGGAGGTTGTGGGAAAAGTGGGGGGTTTACAGGTGGAGGATGTAAGATAAGAGGGGGATGATGGAATGGAGTAGTTTGAACAGTGGGTGTATGGATAACAGAAGTGGATGTACCAGCAAGAGACTGTTGAGCTGATCTAGGATGAGAGAAGCCAAAACTATGAATGAAATGTAAATCAGGTGGGGTGGTTTCTCTGCTATCAGTGTGTTCACCATTATGTTGTGGTGATTTTGAAGGCTCAAAGTCTATCTGATCAATATCACTAAGTGACTTGGTTTTGGATGGTTTTATTATGAATGGTAAGTTAACTTGTGTATATTGTAGAGCTGTAAGGTTTTCAGGGACAGAAATAGCTCTATGAATTGGTTTGACAACAGTTGAAGTTTTAGACTTAGGATATTTCCCAAGTATACTTTCTGGATTATCAACTATCTCAGGAGGGTTTGGGTCAGGATAAGCTCTAGTATGAATTCTTTTAGAAGCCACTATGTGGTGTTTTCATACCCAATAATAAGAAAAATTCAACCAAGTATAACAATCTTTAATAGGATAACTGATATTTAATAAGAAAATTTAATCTTCAAAGTTTCCTTAACTGAGTTTATCTAATGTTATAATGGAATGGGTTTCCCAGTGGAGTCGGTAGGTCAATTTGGAATAGTGGAGTTGCTAGGTGGAAATTTTTTAGCTTTGGAAGGTAAAATGTTTAATGTTCCACCACCACTGATTGATTTAAATACCAATCTGAAATGTTTTTTGGGTTTTCTAAGTTTTTTTACAGTCCTATGGTTCTGAGAGTATGCTATACCTGTTTCAACACTTAGCTACAGTGGCGAGACAAGACAGAGTTTACTCTATGTCTTACTAGCTAATTTCTCCAAGGTTTGATAAGGTTCTGTTAGAATCCTAAGAAGTACTTAGATTGCCACTGATTCATACAAGTCCTATTATGATCACCAATATGCTTGGTAGTGCTTGAAAAAAAATGATCTTTCTTAAATGAATACTGAGTGGTTTTTTTTAAAGGATTTTACTCAGAAAGTCCCCAGTATGGTCGCCAATATGTTAGGTCTCCGTAGTTTGCAAGATTGCAAAATACAAATGCTGCAGAGCCTACATCAAAACCACTTTGGAATCTGAGGATCTAGCCATCCTAGATTCAGAGAGGGATCTCTCTATGTATGTTCTTTCAAAGGATATTTCTTTTAGCTTAAGTATGATTTTAGGCTAGTTATGAAGAACAAGGTTATTTGTTTGTTTTGTTTTGGTGGGATAACATGAAGATGAAGGAAGTCTGTATGAAGGGTGAAGGTGTGAGTAAGTGAAAGAATGGTTCAGTTGATAAGATAAGCAAGGAACAACATCAATCCATTGGGCTATGGAGTCGTAAGATGATTTAATTGCATGGAAAGTTTCAAGAGTGGTCCATGGGGCAAGTCATCTATGTCAAAGGATCTCTTTAAGTTGATTTTATGGAATGAAACAGTAAGAGTGTTGTGAAAGAAACATACACAAAATTAAAAAAAAGGACAGCCTAAGATCAGGTAAGTACTTTTAAACTAGCCTGCTTTTGATATACTTTCAAGAGAAAACATTAAAAAAAGCAAAGAATAGCTTAATATCAAGTAAATACTTTTAACTTAGCCTGCTTTTAGCATAGTCTCAAAGGAAAACTTCATGATAAACATAAAAATAGTCTAATATCAGGTAAGTACTTTTAAACTAGCCTGCTTTCAACATACTCTTAAGGGAACTTTTCAAATCAACTGTTGGAGATAAACTAGAGGACAGGGCTAACCATAAACTTCTCTAGATCAACTTTAATTAGCAGACTTTTTAAGAACATTCAAAGACAATATCTCAAGCTGTACTCAGGAAACGTGGGCTTACCAACACTTCGTTGGTTATACTCTATTGAATTACCTTCAAAACATATTTAGAAGAAAACATAGAAGATAAAGATCTATTAGTGAGATTTAGGGTACTTCAAAAGTAAATCCTTATATATATTTGCTATTATTTATCAAAGAAAAGTGGATAGAATGAAAACATAAAGAAAATAACAATTATAGTGAGAAACACATCACCATTGACATAGACCAGGATCCCATAAATCAGCTATTGTATTTGATGTTCAAACCAGTTACAATCTTCAAGTCGAGTGGGTCTTTATAGCTTCAAACTTCTCATCTCAGCTTATGTATCTTCAATTCCTAACAGAGCTACAACATTCTTCAAAAAATATTTACATTCAACAAGTATCCAAAGTCCAACTTGTATATTGTCTTCTAGAGAAGTAGTTATAGAAGAAATGAGGAGGTGGAGTGAAAGAAAGGCCTATCTATTGAATTAATGCAAAGCAAGATCTTCTCGGCCTTTGAAGGGCCAACTGGAGAATTTTTTCAAATGTT
Organism: Pinus albicaulis; assembly: GCA_034641835.2. Taxonomy (NCBI): domain Eukaryota; kingdom Viridiplantae; phylum Streptophyta; class Pinopsida; order Pinales; family Pinaceae; genus Pinus; species Pinus albicaulis. The sequence goes on from MU968411.1 coordinate 73,692,798, forward strand.
TAACTCTGCTAATTGATTATTACATTTAAGTTCATCAACTTCAGTCATTTTTGTTGAATTTGGGGGCTTTTGGTAGGCTGAAAATTAATTCTAAGCTGTCTTTCGAAATATCTCTGACTGTGTAATTAATATGTATTCTTTTTAGGTGAAATTAGCTAGTAGGTGGCATTTTGAGGAGTAATTGCCTCAATGATGTGGCATTTGGATGCTCCTTTGTTGATTTGTCAATTTATGTGGCTTTTAAACGTGGATTTAACTCTGATTCTGTGCTTTAAGGCTTTCTAATCATTTTTGGGTCTTTAAACTTGTCCTGCTAACTGTCTTCACTTTTGAACACGGGCTTGGCCTTTGATATGCTTTAGGCCTTTTTAAAATAAGTTTTCGGGCTTTTCGGGCTTTTGGTCCTTTACTTGACCTTTTAACCTTTTAAACATGTCTTTATCCCCAAACGGTGCTTTATTTACTGTTTTTATTCCTTCAAACCATGGATTAAACCTTTTAATATTTAAACTTTGCGCTTTAACCTTTGACTTTCATCTCTGTTCTTCGTTGTGCATGCAAGTGACTCTTTTACGGCACTGGAGGGTTTTAAAAATGCATCGATGATCATGAATCATCGATGGAAGCTTTAAATCATCCCTCTATCCCTTTCTTCATGCATTTTTATCCTTGGATCATTACCAAAGGGATTCATGCCACTTGAATTGGCAGCGGGAAGCCTGCAGACTTCGGGCACCGTTAAAAACCTGTAACACAAAAAAAAACATTATATTAAACCTGCGCAGGAGGGTTTGACTACTTAGGAGGCTGGCAGAGGGAGAGGATAGGTGCAAAGGAGTGAAATGGAGGCAGAGAAGGTTCTGTGGAGAAAAGCAGCGAAAATGAGGCTTAAAACTGACTTTGGCACGAAACTGGGCAAAAGTGGTTTTTGGAAAACCACCGGTGGTTTTCGCGTAGCAAATGGGTGGTAAGTGGTTTAGCCTAGAGGGAACATGATCCAATTATCGTGCGACACGCGTCCCTCATAATACCGCCTATTTCACGCTTAAGTTGCGCGTTGGGGAATTTGGATGGTCGGAGTGCGTCAGCCGTCTGATCTGTGGGGATGCAGATCAACGGTGATAGACGAGTGCGAGATTTTGAAGTTGCTCGGTGTATTGAGCGAGTGGAGGCCAAGTGGCAGCCATTGATTGGGAGAACGATGGGGTAGTGGGAGGTAAGTCGGTCCAGAGGGGTTGGGTGCCAGGATTGAACGAGAACCGTCGGTTTTTAATAAATCAATGGTGGGGATCGGTGCGGAGGGTGGATGGATAAACCAAAAGGTAAGGGGTTGGGGCTAGAGATAAGGAAAAAGGCGTGGTCTTATGGGAGAACACAGACCCGGGGCCAAGGGAAGAGGGGATTATTGCATCGGTGGGGGAAGGTGGAGTGATGCAATGGAAAAAGAAATAATGCCGATGCGATGGGGGCTTAAGAAAAAGGCGCAAGGGCATGATCCCGTGGAGGGATATGTGGCCAAGCATGAGGAGAGAGGAGCTAATCGCATCGTAGGGGGAATAGGGGTGAGGGGATGGAGAACTATGACAAATTCCGATGCGATATAAAATTTCGATGCGATAAGTGCTAGCATCAGGTCATGGGGCTCGGGCATATGAAGGAGTAAGAGCTAGGGGCGGAGCCGAAAGGGGCTAAAGCCTGTTTACAAAAAAGGGTGCTTTTAGGCAAAAAAAAAGGTTTTTTAGAAGTTTTTTGAGGTCCCGATAAGAAAAACAGGACAATTTAACCATAAAACAAAATTTTTATGAGTTTAAAAGGATTTTTTTATGAAATTAAGGGTAATTTAAAGGGAAAAAAGGCGATTTTAGCAGAGGAAAATGAAGGATAATAAAATGGAAAAATGAGCGAAATAAGCATTTTATGAAGATGAAACGGGGCTTTTTAGGAAACAATTTTCATTGGGAACTGGAGGTTTTCTTGGTGGATTTTTTAAGGGAACAACACTTAAGGAACAACAATGTTAGGGAACAGCAGAGTTCAAGAATGAGTAATTTTCTATGAAAATAATCTCTTGAAGGCTCAAGACCTGTTTTTAGCCATCATTTGTTGTGACATAATTTACTGATGGCTAACACGCATAGTAATATTTTAATTTGCAATGGCAACATTCACAAGAACTTACCTCGAAAACCTTTGAATAACCTCCTCTGTGCCTCAGAATAGGATACAAACTGATCGACTACAAATTATGTTACGAATCGTCCTAACACGTTTTCCACCCAATGATCTACCGTAAGGGTGATTGTGTTGTCAGTTTTCTCCAACTGCTGAATCAATTCCAACGTCCACTGCATAACCTTATGTTCCTTCCAACACGTCTGAAATTATACAACCCTTTCTAAACACTCCTGAAGCTTGTGTGCAAAAGTTACAAAAGGAAATTTCATAGACTTCAGTGAAGATGCAATTATTCTTCCACTTCTCCGTTTTTAGCTTTGTACTGCGATTCTCCTTTATAGAAAATTCCTGAATCTTCTTTTCAAACCAATCTTCAAGTTTCGGTTTCTCAGGTCTCTAATGGCCTGGTGGCATTACCTGATCTCTTCTCTCAAAATGCTCCCAGTCTTGGCAACTAAACCATTTTTGGCTTGAGGGGTCCTGAATCGAGTTTGGAGGTTAATTTTTACTGACAAACCCCTATACTACTATCCCTTACGCCAATGACCTGCTTTCATAGGCCAAGGTCTCACCTGAAGTAGTATGGGAGGGTGCTGGAACTAGGCTTCCACACTTTGAGAGAGAGTAGGTAATTTGAGGCATATCTGCGTTGCAACTTATCAGGTTCGCACATAATGGGTCTATTTTCAAGCTCTTAACAACATAATCAGCACATAACCATAAAAAATCCACTATCATTAACAGATCTAATCAATACAATCACATCCACGTGCACATCAGCAAATACCATCACAGAACATTATAATCGCGGCTAATTCTTAGATCACAGGTACATTCGTAGCCTAAATAAATATCACAGATGCACTTCAACAATAAACATGATCAATCCAGATACCAGTAATATAATTTAGATATATTCTACATTCATTAGTATCCAAAATCCCACTTACAACACAAAACATAGCCCACACACACAGCCTAGCGAGGTCTGCACATAGCAGGACTGAGGATCTCCGCGCACATAGCCAATAGGAGTCCTTACCCAAAACAAACCTAACAGATCTTAGTAATTTTCATGAAGCATCAATATTATGTCTTACTTACCTACTAGATCCAACTATCTATCTATTTATAACGTTGTATCCTTTGCTATCTGATGGTCTGCAAACCATGATTTGCAGACCCTAGAGCTACCCTTTAACCCATTACAAAACATTAGGGGCTTTTACCCACCCCAAAACCCCTACGCAAGACTGACTATTACAAAATTATACCAAAAATGTAGGTTAGGGAACCCCATTCCAACAACACCTAACAAAGAGAAATCCTTGAACATTCCTGAGCTAACTCCATTCAAGGAAGGAAATAATTCATTTTGGGACCCAACAAAGGGTAACACACAATCCAGGGATTAATAAGTCCTTATCTCAAATTGTGGTAATTGGTTAATGGTAATGATTTTTCCATTATGGGGGAACTTCATGGTGTGAAAAATTGATAATTCCACAACCTTCAATGTCTATATGTAAATTTTTCCATACAAGATGTTCTGATCCAGAGGAGCATATAGGACTTGAATATTTATGAGAACTATATATCCAGTGAGTTGGATTGAAACATTCTGAAAGAGCCCAAATGGTGAGGATGGGTGTTATCATATGCCCTCGATGTGATGGAGGAATTAATGATTTTGGGGGATCCTAGTTTCTTCCAAAGTAACTTTGACATACTACAAGTGGATTCCCCCTCATCACAAATACATCGATGAATATTTTCATTTTGAATGGTGACAAAAATTTGAAAGGAAACTATGGATGGTAGTCATAGTTTTGAATTTTCCAAGTCAAAGGGGATTAATCATGAATCTGAATGAACGATTGCACCTAATGTGGAAATAAGTTCCTTCCATTGAGTTGGAAATTTTTGAAGGACCTCCAATGTCAACATGGTTGGTGGAGATTACATAAGGTCGCAACGATACTATAGCTATATTCCACCTTTGATTTATCATATGTGTGACGTAATGGGCCCTTAACCATCTTGGGAATGGGTTAAATGGGAGGGCATTAGCAGTATTGGTGATGGGTATTCTTGAAGTATTAAGTTCTAGAGGGGTTCCATAATCTTGACTACGAGTTTGGAATAGGACAATCCATTCCTTGCATATAGATGTCATGACTAGTAGTGTCATTAGAAATTCCCCATATTTTTTTTTGATATTGGGGAGGACCAACATTGTTTTGGGTAGCTATTTCTCTAGATGGGAAAATAATTTTTTCATCACTATAGGTTGTAGGTTTTCTCCCCCCTGGCCCATGGATTCTCTCATGCCTTTCAACTCAAGGATTCAAGGGTAACGATGGTTATAGTTCCCATACTCTCTAAAAATAGCACACAAATGGTATTGTTGAGACCAACATTCTTGTTTTGTTTTGAAAAATAATTTGTACCCTAGTTTTGGTTTTGAATTTGATTGGAGGGACTTCCCATAATTGGCTCCCTCGGTTGTTGTGGGTTTCCCCCATGTCCTTGATCTCCTTTTTATTTATACTTATCGTTCTTTTTATTGTAATTGGGTTGGTTTTAAATGTTGAGTTTCTCAAATGAAGGTTGAACAAAGTTAACCGCCGAATTATTTTGAAGAACATGGTTACTGTGTCGTGGTGTTGAGAAAGGAAAATAAGGATTTCCCTGACTATGGTTTGTGTAGTTGGGTTGGGAGGTTCAAAATCATTCTGAATCACCTATTGGGTATTGATTCCATTTTGTGTGATGGTTTTAACAAGGTACATGTTGGTTAGGGTAATATCCAACATGTGAAGGTGTTGGTGTTGCAGATATTATGAAAAACTATTGGAAATCTGGTTTCATACCATATATATATCGAAGGTTTCGAGGAAAATTTCCTGGTTGATTCTCAGTGAGGGTCCTGATTAACCAATAAACAACATTTAATGCTGCAATTTTATCTTGAATAGAGGACTGTAATTAAGGAGAATCTAGGATAATAGAGTAAATATACCATGATTGTGTGTAAATAAACTCAAATTGTTGAGTTTTTATTATGTCATATTCATCTGTTTGCAGCATGGAAGTGGTGTTGTCTTTTTCAATCATAGGAAAAATAAATTTCAAGAAGAAATAGAGAAGAATGGGTGGTGTTATGTCCACTCTACATAGATTGCAACACTTCTTCCATTCATGAACATGGTATGGAATATGGGTGGAGGTATTTTCTTGAAACTATGTCAACAATTCCAGCTCAGCATCATGATGGTATGGGAGCTAGAAGAGGGTGAGAAAATATCTTATTAAAGGCTCAACAGATCGATGGGAACCTATGGTCTTTCTTACATACGATTTCATAGCAGGATTAATGAGGGTGCATTGAAATAGTCTCATTCAAAAAGGTTCCACGATAATGTTGTTAGAGGAACGCCAAATATGAAAGGTCTAATATGGCTGATAGGATATTCCCCTTATTTGGTTTTGAATTTATGGATATCCTAGTGTAATTTGTTAGAATTGAGGGCCATTGTTGATTATGAAAAATTGGATGAGTTGTAAGCTTCGTAAGATTTGGGAGATTCAATGAAACTACAAATGGTATTCTATTATTATATTATGTTAGCCATCTATAAATTTTGTTATATCTCATGATGGCTAAATTAGTCAGTTTTCAAGAAACAAATTTGATGAAAAATTTGTGTCTTCTTGAACCCTAACTGTGTTCATTATCTTTCAGAAATCCATTTCATTGATAGTCTTCATTCAGAATCCTTCAAGTAGTCTCGCTGTTACAAAATAAGACTGTTTGCAAACCTTTTTCCATCATTTTCACCTTCACAATTTCCTCCCAAATTCCCTCCATTTTACCCATTTTTTCACCTACCCTAAATGATATTTTCCTTATCCAAAAAATCCCCTTTCCTCCCTCATTTTCCCTTCATTCTCCCTAAAAAAACCTTTTAAACCTTATAAGACCCCTTTATATGGTTTAAATCACCCTTTTTATCCTATCGAAACCTCTAAAAAGTCTAAAAAACCAACTTTTTTAGGCCTTTTCCGACCCCTTTATAAAATTAGGCCTTAAGCCCTTTTCCGGCTTAAGCCCTTAGCCTTTTCTTCATATAACCTCATCCCATGACCACTGGCTAAATCCCCGCTCATTGTTTCTTAGCCCTGGTCCCACTCTTCCTCCACAGAACCTTATCCTCGTGCCTTACCTTCAACCCCTTCCCCTTATATATTTCCCACCTCGCCCTTGTTTCCTTCGATTGAATCTTAGCCATTGGTCGCAATCAATCCAACAATCATCGAGCTTTCTCCCCTCCATTTTTGTTCCCCGATCTCCATTTTTCCATTTCTCCCATTGACTAATCCTCACCATTGATCCTTTAGATCCAATGGAGATTATCTCCTTTCCCTATTCCATTCTACCCACCATGAATTATTCACTCACCACCCGCGATAATATCCTAACCGTTGATCTCATTAATCCAACAGTAATCGCGGATCCCAAGTTCCTAAAGTTTGCCGCATAGTTTTTCCGCTTCCTGAAAAAATTGCTGATGTCGACTGCCGATCCCACCATTTCTCTAGCCGAGCATTTTGTGCCATCGCGCTCTCTCTCCACCATTGATCTAGTTCCCCCAGATCTAATGGCCCATAGTCATCTTCGTGCCCATTTCACCAAAACCTTTTAACGCCCAAATTCAACGCGAAATGGGTGTTTTTTCTCAGACATGTGTCGCCCATTCTGCAGTATCTCATTTTTCAAGCCCATTACCACTTACCGCCCGTGCCATGCGCGAATACCACCCTAGTATTCTGAAAAAATACCTTTTCCATTTCTGTGCCATTATTCAAGTTTGAAACCCTATTCTTCATAAATTCTGCCATGGAACCTCCTCTGTGAATCTTCCTTCCTCTGCAATGCTCCATAACCATTTCACCAACACCTCTGAAGAAATTTATCCCTCGAAACACATGTTTTTATAATTGTTTTATGTTTCAATTTGTAGGTTTAATGGTGGCCATATGGACCGGCCCTCCCACAACAAATTTAAGTTGCAGATAGCCTTAGGATGATGATCCTTGGCTCCAAAGAATGCATAACGGGAGATTGCGGGTCCAAGGTTTAAAGGTGATCAGTGCCTCATGAACGTTGATTGTGTAATAGAACCCTCTAGCATAAATAAATCCACCTGCTCATAGAAACATCAAAATACAGTGAATATTAGAGACAAAATATCAAAAGCTAAAACCAACGGATTAAGGATAAAGGCAAATATTAAAGGACAAATTAATTAAAGATAAAACAGTCAGCAAAGTGACAAAGCAGAAGAAGATGAAAGAAAGGCCAGCAAGCAATGTCAAAGGCCTAATCAGAGTTAAAGCCACCAAACAAACAGATCAGCAAGAAGGAGTGCTTTGAATGCATAAATCAGTGAAGCAATTACTTCTCCAAAAGAATCAAAATGCCACCTAGAGGCCTATTTTGCCTCAAAAACACATAAAGTTACTCCAAGTGAAAGATATTTCCAAATGACATCTCAGAAGTTATTACCAGCCTACCTAAAAAGGCCTAAAAGTCAACAAAAGCAACTAAGTAGTTCAAAGAGTTAATGTAATATTCATTTATGCAGAGTTAGACTTAAATACATTTTTTCTTGGGCCTTGCATGGTCTCAAAGGTAAAAAACATTAAACTCTGTCATTTATGAACCATTAGAGACCCTTTCTCTCACTCCACCTCCTCATTTATCTATAAATATTTTATGATGAGTTCATTGTTGTTGTTGGTTGGATTATTATTGAGGTTTAAGATAGTTTTTGAAGTTGTTGAAGTGTTATTGAGTAATTGAAGAATACTAGGCTGAGAAGAGAAGTTTTGAGCTGTAGAGACCTGTTGGACTTGGAGATTGTAACTAGTTTGAACATCAATAATACAAGCTGATTCTTGGGATCCTGGTCTATGTTAATGGTGATGTTATTCCTCACTTTTTTTTTCTTTCTTTATGTTTTACATACTGTCCATTTTCTCTAATAAAGAACAGAAAATTTAGAGTAGGATTTACGAAAAGGTACCCTATTTCTGTCTGAAAGCTTTATCTTTATGTTTTCTTCTGCTAAGGTATGTTTAGAGGATTCTTAATTGCCCTGTAGGTTTATCTAGCTTATTTATTTGAGAGTGATTCAATAGAGTATAACCAGTGAAGAAATGTTGGTGAGCCCATGTATTTCTGTGTACAACTTGAGATATTGTTTTTGAACGTTCTTTTCAAATTTTGTTAAGTAGAGTTAACCTAGGGAAGTCTATGGTTTTCCCTGTCCTCTAGCTAGTCTTTAACAATTTTCTTTGAAATATCCATTGAGAGTATGCCAAAAACAGACTAGATTCATAATTTTTGTATGATCTTAGGATATTTTCCTTGTTCTCTTATATGTTTTCTCCTTTCTGAAAGTAGTCTTAAGATTACTGGATTGCTTTTTGAAAAGTGTGCTTTAATAAAAGTTTGTCTAAAGAAGTCTATGGTTTTCCCTGTCCTTTGGCTTGCTTCAAACAACTAATTTGAAAGGCTTTTCTTGTCTTAGTAAAGTTAGATTCTTAATTGGTTTTTGCTTTGCTTCTTTCACAATAGTTTAATGTTTCATGTCACAATTCAATCTAATATATCCTTTGATATAGATGACTTGCCCTATGGAAACACTTGAATAATTGTTGTACAATTAAATCCTTTTGTGACTCCATAGCCCAATGGGTTGATACTATTTCTTGACCTATCCTTTCAGCTGAAACATTCTTCAATATTCTCTCACCTTCACCCCTCAGTTGACCTCTTTAGTTAGTGATATCCATCCCAACCAAACACTTCATAACTAGCCTAATAACATAAACAAAGCATAAATATATATCCTTTGAAAACACTTAATAGAGAGATCCCTCTCTGAATCTAGGAAGGCTAGGTCCTAGGATTCCAAATTGGTTCTGGTGTGGCCCTTTGCAGTGTTTATTCTTGCCAATATTTTAAATCATAGGGAGCCAACATATTCCATGATTGGATGACCTTCAAACAAGGTGTTCAAATTAGTCCCTTGTGGGATAGCGTCAATGGGAGTACCCTACAGGGTAGTGTTGGTGTTCCCCTCAGGAGTGGTGATAGCGGTACCTTGAGAGGGACTAGATCCTAATATGGTTCCCCTAACAATGGATGAGCCAAACAAGTTAGATGGATGATGTCTCCTATGAAAAAATGGTGAGATACCAAGCACACATCCTAGTAATGGGGGTAGGTATTAAAGGAAACTAGAGCAACAAGTAACCCTTGGGTCCCCTATGGTGACCCAGGAAATGTGTGGGGAATACTCTGAGAGGGAATTTTAGAAAACCATATGAATCACATACCTAAGACAAAGAAAAAAATAAATGGTTAACTTTCCCTTTAACTCTTCAAATGTGTGAAACAATAAATTTTTTTTTTTCTTATGTTTTGTGTATGATAAAAAATCCTAAAATACCTAGCATCCTTCCAAAAAAGTAGTAATTATGCCTTGTGAACATTTTATAGTAAGGTACTAGGTCCATGTCTCAAAAATACTAGCGAAAATTCTAGTATCCAAAAAAAACCAGGGTTTGCAAGAGGGTTATATCGAGGGGCTCTAGGGCTATATCCCAAAAGAACTGATGATTCTTCTAGTATCCTTGTCAAAATCACCTCTAAGTGCAAGTGCTCCCACACCTTCTACCTATAGCAAAAGACTGTAATATTCCAAAATGGGAAAAGCAGGAATATAGTGCAAAATGCTGGAACAAATGTGTAAATCATCATATAAAATCAAGAGGCCAATATGGGGAAATTTCATGTGTTATAACATCAGAAAAATATGTATAAGAAATGGCCCATAAGATACACAAGAAAAAATTACAAGCCTCCAATGGAAAAAATCCTCAAGATGAGGTGTTGCAACTATATACAAAAGGTGGACGACCCTTACAGCATTATTTTATTAGCTCTGCTACAGAAAATTATTATACATCAAATCTAGGGTTGACATGTGCCTCAATGGATAGATCTATTGAATATATTAGCACTATACAAGTTCCTTTGAAGAAACCCTTAAGCGTTTTCAGCAAAAAACCATGTACAAGATGTAGATCTAAGCCCCAAGACTACAGATATACTGAAAAATACAGATATGAAAAGTGTGGCTGATTGGATATGATCAATACCATAGACTCCTTCAATAGATCCTCTAAGTGAAAGGCAAACCCCCTTCACTATAATATCATCTCTCCAAATGGTGTGCCAAACCACCCTGCAACTCCTACAAAAATAACATAGATCTGGAAGTAAACTGCATTGTAGGGATGAATAACCAGTTGGCCTGATGCCAAGATCTGAAAATAAGCACAAAGGCCTTCAATATTGTCCTCCCAATGGAAAGGAAACCCCCTCCACTGAAAATGAGCAATGAAATGGCCTAGATCTAGAGATCTAGTCTCCACTTGCTGCAACCTGCAATACAACCAAACCCTTAACAAGATCTGCACTATAAATGAAAGATGAAGCTTGGCCTTAAGCCTAATATTGGAAAACGTAGTACAAGACTCCTCCAAGAGCTTCTCAATGGAAGAGGTGGGATTCCCGATCAGTAACACCCTGTGCTAAACATCACTCTATTTCAGCTAAACAACAAGAGAAAGATATATGTCTAAACAGACCATATATTTAGAAATATAATAAACCCAAAACATAATCAATATGGCTGCCATCCTCTTCCTTAAATAAGATATGAGCTTGAAAACCCTAAGCCCCATCCAATATTTACACTAGTTCCCCACAAAGCATCTCCATCTAAAATTGCATTGTCTTTCATTGATGACCACTCCTCCATGACAACATTGGTTATTTGGTCAAGGTTGACCTAGTCAAAGTGATCCAACCCCTTTTCACACCACGGGTGCTTAATTAAGCTACAAAGATTTATCTCCTTCACATTTGGCATTGATTTATTCATTATTAAGGAGAATTATGGACCTCCTTTGTCCTCTTATTCTTTAAACAAAACGGAATAAATAAATAAATAAATAAATAAATAAATAAAAATAAATAAAAATAAAAATAAATAATAAATAAATAAATAAATAAAAATAAAAAAAATAGAAAAACAAATTGAATATTCCGACTAGCTCATGGATAATTGGGAATATTAGAGTCCTCCCTTCCCAAATGTTGCTTTTCCTCAAGCAACTGATGAGGTGAGTGTTGTAACTCTTCTTCTCCTCCATTGGTGACAATCCATCCCTCCATGAATTTCTCCTCCAAAGTGTTCACCAATCCATCCCTCCATGAATTGCTCCTCCAAAGTTCTCATGAGACGAAAATTATCCATCCCACAAGGAGACAACAGTTCAAACGAAACAAACATGCTTTGCCCAATGTTATCTTTGAAACATGTAGAATAATGAACATGGAGAATCTCTCTCCCATAGGGCACATAAAATCCTCCCATCCTCCCTCCAAACATTCCCATAAAAAGTACAAGTACATCATCGATGTATGGGATCAAAGTTAAGTACATACAAACAAAAATTTGTGCGTATGGAGGTGGTTCATAGTCCCACATGTTGAACCAGCGCAGTGAATCTCCTAACTGCCTCAGATAATGATGTGGTAAGTGGTTTCCCCACCACTTACTTGCTGCCCAAGTCCTCTCACCATGGCTAAAAGTGTGAGATATCTTTGGTGCTTTTGGATGCACCCACAATGATACAAAATCTCCCTATGATCTTCAAGGGAGTGGCCATGTTCAGAAATTTTTGTGGCCCAATGTTGGCCATGAATTTTATATGGAATAATGCTCCTCCTTGGAGCTATGGCCTGCATATACATGGTAAAATAATGCATATGTTTATCAAATAAAACATTATGTACATAATCATATTCTTCACCAAAATTTCTCCTCATATAAATGGATTGGTGCATAGATATATCTCCTCTCATTCCAAAATAGGAAAGAGGTGACTGAATTAACTACTTCATAGAGTCATGTCTCTATTCCAGTTCCATATGGTTCATGCATCTTTTAAAATGCTAATATAGTTCCTTTTCAAAGCCTTCCCAAGTGTAACTCTCCATGATAGTGTTGTATGCCTTCATGGAATAAGTATGGCTGAAAAAGAACTCTTCATAAGCTCTTTGTAGCAGCTTCTCCTTGAGCTTGGAGGCTCTAGATAAGAATATCTTACCATGATAATAGATGACTCCTTCTTGGACTGAATATCCCTCTTCATGTAGCTGGTCATCAAGTATCGTGCATGTGAAAAGATCCTTGGAATAAACCACCAACAATTGGGATTTCCAATATGGATCAATCTCCCATAGTGACAGCGCTGCTGATCTATCATAAAGAATGTTTTTCATATGGATTTTCTTCTCCTTGACATCTCCCATGCCAAAGGTATATGATGGAAGGTTGCCATCCCCTCCTTGTTTCCCTTCTTGCATATGCACATGCTGAAGTAAATATTGAAGCTTTTGAAAGTTAGTCTCCCATGGCAGCCTATCATCTATCCAATACTTCCTTGGTTGAATCAAAGCATGCATGTGTGGCCACCATATTCTATCATGTATGGAAGATTTCTCTCTATGAGATCATCTTCTGAGTCTCCATATCCAAGGAGTGGTCTCCTTGCCCCATGATGGTGTCATCCTCCAATCGTGCAGCATTTCCTCTCAACACAGTATGAGATGAGAGAGTGGGTAATGGTGATAATGGAAGAATATCTCCCTCCTTCTTGAGCCTACCCAAGGCACTCAGTGCTATATTTGTTTCTTCTAATGCTCCCATCCTTCTTGGATCTATAAATGGAGCATCAATATGTGAGACATCTTTCACCAAATCTGGATCAGGTGGTCTCCTAGGTGGTTTACCACAAGATAGTGATGTTTCATGGATCATCCTCATGTGCATAATAGATGGGATCATCTTATCCATGCTTCCACTGCAAAAATTCAACTATGTTTCTTGTGTGGAAATTTTATGATAGTTGGTTATCACTCTTAATGATGAAAGAGTGCCTCTAATTGGAGAAATTGCTCCATCCTCACCTCCAGGTGGTGGTGGATCATCTCCTGCTATCCCAACACTGTGACCCCTTCCTTGTTCGTCTTCTTCTTCTTCCTCGCCATCTGAGAAGACCTCTATGTAGTGTGCCTTGCCTATTGCACATCTATTTCCGGGTGCCAAATATTATTGTAATGTGAAGCAAAGCTTCCTCCTCCTCAAATCTCTTCAGACATCATCATCAAGAGGCTTTTTATATTGCCTCTCCTTTGAAGGAGGAGCCTTCTCTTCATTTCCCTTTGATGGAAAAGAGGGCTTACGCTGAAATGTTGCCTTTGCTTTTGGCAAGGCATCTTAAAGGTCTCTAGCCCTTTCAATGACATCTTGTAGGGTAGTGGTATTAGTAGACTTAATCAACCCATGAAGAGGTTCATATAACCCATCAATGAACATAGACACCCTTCTTGCCGCAGATAAATTAGGAACCATAACAGAAAGTCTCAAATATTTAGAAATGTAAGTTTCTGGATTACCTGATTGTTTTATCTTTGCAAGGCTCATGAATGGTACTTCAGGATCTCTTCTATCAAAACTTTCCCTCAGCCTTCTAGTGAACTCTGAATATGCAGTCACATTGGCATGACCCAATGTAGAAAATCCATGGAACCACCAGTCATATGCTTCACCCTTAAGGTGCAACGCTACAATATTAATGGCCTCCATTTCAAGAACCTTGTTCAAATGAAAGTAGATGTCAAGTTTATCTACCCATGATTTGGAAGTGCACTTTGATGACCCATCAAAGTTGGGTAAGAAATATTTTCCCATAGTGTGGTGTCGATCATGATTATGAATGAATCCACCACCTCTGTTTTAATGCCTTGGTCTTCTATTTTCCTTAATTTGACAAAGTTCTTGAATACTCAAGTGGTCCTTGAATCTCTAAGTTTGATATTCATACTCCATAAAATAGTCTTCAAGGGATTCTTTCTCTTGAAACTCTTCATTTCCCACAGCCAAAAATGTAGGCCTAGTAGAGTGTTAGGAAACTTGTGGTTGATGCACTGGTTGATCATTCCGGTGATGAGACATGCCAGAGCCTTCACCATGATTAAATCCCTTAGGGGATTCATTGAATCTATCCATTCTCATCTTCTTGATCTCTCTAGCAATGTCTTGCATGGCTCTAAGAAGGATCTTAGGGAACTCCTTCTCTTCATCTTCACCTCTAGATAAAGGGGTTTTACCCTTGTATTATTTTTCATTTGTATAATCAAACTTCCAATTTCTTCTCCTTTGATACCTATTCTCTCTATTAGTAAGAGGATATCCTTCTTCAGATGACATATTCACTTTTCAAGATGCACAGGTTGTGCCAAGATTATGCTTTGATACCACTGTAATATTCCCAAATTGGTCAAGTAGGAATATAGTGCAAAATGCTGGAACAAATGTGCAAATCATCATTTAAAAGCAAGAGGCCAATATGGGGACCTTTTATGTGTTATAACAGTAGCACAATATGTATATGAAATGGCCCATAAGATACACAACAAGAAAGTACAAGCCTCCAATGGACAAAATCCTCAAGATGAGGTGCTGCAACTATATATAAAAGTTGGAAGATCCTTACAACGTTTTTTTATTAGATCTGCTATAGAAAATGATTATACATCAGATATAGGGCTAATATGTGCCTCAAAATATAGTTCTATTGCAGATCTGAGCACTATACAAGCTCCTTTGAAGAAGCCCTTAAGGATTTTCAACAAAACACCATGTACAAGATGTAGATCTAAGCCCCAATACTGCAGATCTACTGCAAAATACAGATCTAGAAAATGTTGCTGATTGGATATGATCAATACCATAGCCTCCTCCAATAGATCCTTTATGTGATAGGAAGATACCCTTCACTAGAAAACAGCTCTCCAAATGGTATGCCAAACCACCCTGCAACTCCTCCTACATCAATAACGCAGATCTGGAAGTGAACTGCACTATAGGGATGAATAAATAGTTGGATTGATGCCAAGATCAGAAAATAAGCACAAAGGCCTTCAATACTGTCCTCCCAATGGAAAGGAAACCCCCTCCACCGAAAATGAGCAATGAAATGGCCTATATCTAGAGATCTAATCTCCACTTGCTGCAACCTGTAATACAACCAAACCCTCAATAGGATCTGTGTTGTAAATGAAAGATGAAGCTTGGCCTTAAAGTTGGTAGTGGAGAATGTAGTACAAGCTCCTCCAAGAGCTTCTCAATGGAAGAGGTTGGATTCCTGATCAAGAACATCTTGTGCTAAACAACACTCTATCTCAGCTAAACAACAAGAAAAAGATATATGTCTAAACATACCATATATTTGGAAATATAATTAACCCAAAACATAATCAATATGGCTGCCATCCTCTTTCTTAAATAAGAGATGAGCTTGCAAACCCTAAGGCCCATCTAATAGTGACACTACTTCCACAAAAGTCATCTCCATCTAAAACTGTGTTGTCTTTCTTTGATGACCACTCTCCCATGACAACGTTGTTGATTTGGTCAAGGTTGACTGAGTCAAAGTGATCCAACCTCTTTTCACACCAAGGGTGCTTAAATAAGATGCCAAGATTTATCTCTTTCACATTTGGAATTGATTTATTCATCATTAAGGAGAATTATGGACCTGCTTTGTCCTCTTATTCTTTAAACAAAATAGAAAAAAAAAATTGAATATTCCAACTAGCTCATGGCTAATTGGAAATATTACAAAGACGCCCTAAAATTTTGGCCAATAAGCTACCTATGTCCAGTGGAAATGGGTGAATCTCAACTTCTGAGTGTCAAATTTGGATCTAAATCCCTTATAAAGTGTCGAGAGAAAACAAGGAGGCCCATGATAATCCATCGTCTAAGCCTTTCCCCTTCACGAGTTCAAGCTCACTACTGGTTTTGGAAATATATGGTGTAATACTTTAAGTTTCCTAAAAATACAACTTCTATGTTTCAATATGAAAAATTACCACGATTGCTTATGTGCTACCTAACCCCATGGTCCTAACTTGAACTATAAAGTATTTTGTTACCCCTATGCAGAATTTAATGTGTTAAAGTTAAGGTTGTTTTTACAAATCCCTTTCTTTGCTTAGGGTGTGCCAAATTGTAAATTCAAAACAAGTACAAAGATTCCAAAGGAGGATACCCTTTTCAAAAATTTAAAGTGAATTTTGTGTGATGGTGTGTGCAAGTGAAATGGTGAACATAAAAAGTGTGAATTACAATGATGTTGATATGCAATGATCATTTAGAATTCCCATAATTACACTAATTATGTTTTTCTTATCAATACAAAAAGGATGTGTGGATAATGGGTGTTGGCGTGAGGGGGTCTAGACCCAGGCTCGAGGTACCTGTGTTACCAAAAACACCCTCTATTACCATCCCTTTTGGTAACGATCTCCTGCGTAGACCAGAAGTCTCACCTAAGGAAATATTAGGGAATGCTAGAACTAGGTTTTCGTATTGAGAGGGACTATAGAGTGTGGCATTAAGGCTTATTTCTACTTATGGATCAATGAGAGCTTCATTGAACTCGTACGCTTACTACAAGAGACGTTGTTCAATCACTTAGTTGTTCTTCCTTCACACTGTGCCTTTCTACTTTGACATGCATTATTCATCATATAGCACAACAATCTAACCTTCGCGATGCATTAAATCAGTAAATATACAGAAAATATCCATAATTTTGCATGAAAAACTCATAAATGTATAATGTGGAATCAAACAAAAAATACATAGATATGCCTTCAATTCCTTCTTTATTAAGTAATATCCTTCAATTACAATACTTCTCACCATGCGCACACAATTGGAGGGGCCTAGGCACACAGCTGCAAGCTTAGCAAGGTCTCCACGCACACAGTCACGACATCCTTCCCCTTTACCCAAAACATATAAATATAATTCAATTACAGAAACAACTCCCTCATAGGACTTACATATCATATCCTCAACTCACTAAGATAGCTCTTTATATAGATTTTCCCTTTACAATACCGTGGTCTGCAAACCATGGGCAAAGCTGAAAATATTAAAAAAAATCCCATCCCTTTACAAAATAAGGGGCTTTAACCTGCCCCAAATTCCCTATGACTCTGAAAAATTTATATGAAGCGTGCTCTGATCCTCAAAATGTGGAAATTTGACCAAAAATTAGACCTAGGGGGACCCTTCCCAAGAGGCCCCCAACATAAATAGGTGACTCGTCCCAAGTCACTTAGTTGGTGAAACCTGACTCACTGCATTGATGCTGCTATAGGAATATTTCAATGGTTGAATAGTTTCTGTGTACTTCTTCTCAGCCTTGCATACTTCATCCAACAATTTTTTTATAGCTGGCCCTGTTATCTTCTGAAGAATGTCTCTATTTGTGGAAAAGCATCTTCAGCTTTCTATCCATTTTCTATGAAAGCTGAATAACATCATCTTCCCATGGTTGCATTCATGAAGAGATGATTTGTTCCTTCTTCCACATCTCATGGATCTGAATTTGGAAAAAATTACCCTCCTAAAGATAGGAAAATTGTTGCACTAGTGCTAAGTTTTGCGTTGTCACCTTAATTTGGTCGAACTGTTGGTGCTTTTCCCAAATTTTTTTCTTCATTTTTTTGCACAAGTGGGTCCTTCTACAATGAGGCCTATATTTCCATGTCATCTTCAAATATCTAGCTACAATCCTTGACTGTGTTTGTGATACCTTGTAATACAACCTTCATATCTTCTTCACATTTCTCCCACACCTCTGGTGGTGTAGTTGGCTGCAGCTTCGACTGTATTTCATTAATATGCATCTACATCTCAAACTTAAAATTTTCCACCTCATTCTTGGAGTCTTTAACTATAATGGCAAGCTTCTAAATATTTTTCTCTGGTGCTGCCTCAGCTTGAATCTGGAGGTCGGGTAGCTCGCTGAAATCTTTAGTAATAATCTCCTCTAGTTGTTTCCTTTGGGTCTTTGCCTCATCGCGGAACCATCTTTACTTCTACATGTCATCAAACATGCACTTTTTCTCCTACTTTACCTCCTTGATAACCATCATGGCATGTTTCTTACTCACCTACAATTCTTCCATAACTCCCTATTGAAAATGATGCAGCTCCTAGAGGAGAAGCACAATGAGATTGATACTAATGTTGCGCCAGTGTTGCACACTCTCACGATCTATTAAGTTTTCAAAATGCATTGCTCCTCTAGGTAACTATAGAGTAAGAAATTCCATTGTTAATTCTATTTGTTGGATTTGATGCACTGCCCTCTTTTTAGGGCCGCGCTCGCTTGAACCACACTCGCTTGTGCCATATTCGCTTGATTCATGCTTACTTGTAAGCTTTCACTCATTGAGGCCCTGTTTGACCTCTGTCAATATGACCTTGTACTGATATTCTATGTGACCCAATATGTCCTCAGAAACATGCGAAATGTTTCACCAATATCATCGAGGTCCTCTTCAGTAAGGACCATCGGCTCTGCTCCTACTGAGTGATCAGACTTATGCTTCTTTCATGCACCTCCCACAGTAGGTACCTCTCGCTTCTTCACAATGATTTGTCAGTCTATTTTCACTTTTGTATCATATAGAGGATCCTCGCCACCATGAGCATCCCACACAATGTAGTCTCCATCCTTCTGATTCTTTGGGTCTGTTTCCTGCTCAGTTTCTTTTTTTGTTTCTTTGGAATTTTATTTTCCTGTGTTCTTTCCCTTCTCTATAACTTTCTTCACACTGGTAGCTTTTCCCACTAGTTCCTACCCACACTACTTCTAGTGGAGTCCACCAATAGCTCGGCCATCGATGTAGAACCTGCACAAGATCCTCATTTTTGACCAAATATGAAAATGGGTGCCATTCCTCTTCAGAATCCATACGTTTGCAGATGTACACCCGATGAAAATATGCTTTGAATTGTGAAATATTTTGATATTCTTCAAACAAAACTAGTGATATTCTCGGCTTGTTTCTCACCACCATGTGAAAATCCATATCTAACAAGACCCAAAATTTCTTATTTTCTATCTCTTGGGTCAGTTCCTTCTGTTATCACCCCCCCGAACATCCCAAGGCTGAGAGTGGGATTGAAGGAAGGAAACCACAGACCAGGCTTTAGGACAATTAGTTATCCCTACGAGGACTAGAGAGGGCTCACTCATTGTCACTTTGCAGTCAGTGGAATGACTAAATATCTATTGATATTAGGCTAGGTATATAATCTCAGTAAATAGGATTTTTGTTTAATGTTTTGAGTGTTGGATAGGAATGTCCATGAGGAGGCTATGTCTAGGGTTTTTAGGTCTGAATTTCAAGGTCAATTTTCAGATAATGTGTGAGGCTAGGTAGGTAGCTTGAAAGAATTTTTAATGGGTTATTGATTGTAGGATGAAGTGATAGAAAGTATGAGTGATAAATGAGGTGAATTCATTCATTTAGAATAACATAGGCATATCATGTAAACCTAGATAGAGCATGGACATACATGATTTCTGCTTATAAACTTACAAGATAAACACATGGAAGCATGTATCTGAAAGAGGAAAACATATCATTGAACATGATTAGATAAATATAAAGAGAAAGAAAAAATTATCCAATGCATACCATAAGATTCTTAACACAAGTTTTGCAAGACTGTCTTTGATTTCATTCCAAAAGGTTGTACAATAGCTCCACTAAGAAATAATAGTATCCAACCCAAAAAAAGACTAAAGAGGGTCTAATTATATAAAATATGACCAATGGCACTTCATAGTGTCTAAATTGCATCGAAATGCATCCTAATTATATGATATGAGTCACTTCCAAGATTCTAGAGAGGTTAGAAACCATTCCCTAAACTTCAGCTATGAATTAGGAGTGTGTGTCCCCCACATTAAATTACATGTTCCCTCGTGATATGAGGAAAAAATAAACTCAATTACTCTAATTGAAACTCATTGGATAGGAAAACATGAAAATTATGACCTTTTTTGGGCTTAACAAGTGTCCTAAGGAATCCTATGTAGATGCGTAACACTATCTGACAAATGCATAATAGAAGCTTGCCACCAATTTTGAGGCACCTTTAGGAGTTAAAATCTAATTATGGAAGATAGGTCAACTATCCATGTCTGTCTAGTTTCTAGAACATATTGAATTTTGAAAAAAAAATTATAGGAAGGCATCCAAAATTTCATTCTCCGAAGCTTACTCCAGATGCATAACAAGGCCTCTAAAAAAGTTGTAGAAGCATAGAAAATGGGTGGTTTTTTGGAATTTTCTGGAAAATTAGAGCTTGTCATGCAAAAAGGGTTCCTTATTTGTGATGTGCTCATCAAAATTCATCCAACCATGTAAGATATTCATTATTTAGCTACCACTAAAAGAAGCATGACCAATTCTTGGTATGCATCTGTGAGGAGAGAATTTCCAGGTTTGTGAAAAAATCACGAAAAATACCAAAATTCTTCAAAACCTCTCAAAATTGGTTTTGTAGCACTTGTAAGTGATGGGATAAATAGCCAGGTAAGCTTCAGCCAACAAATATAAGCTATACTACTCTTTAATCTTCATTTGAGATTCTTTTAGCCTTTTCTTCACCTGTTTTAGCCTTATTTGTGAAATTTTGTTCCTGGCACAATAGTGATTTCCCATGTGTATTTGGAAGTTATTGTCTCTCTTTGATATATTCAATAGCTTCTCCAAATTTTCATTTACCCTTCCCAACCAGTACTCTTTTTCTTGGCTGATCTCCATGGCTATAAGCTCATCAAAAGTCAATTTCTCAGGTGGATGAGCTAACTGTCTTCCTAGGTCTAGCACCCTCTTGACTCCTCTTTTCATTGGCCTTCTTGGATATGTTTTAGTCTCCATGTCCTACATATCAAAATCTATGATTTTCTTGCCTTTACCTTTATCTTCCTCTTGGTCTTGCTTAGGTTTTCTTTGTATTAGCTACTTTACCTTCAATTTCCAATTTTCTTGCTATAGTAGTGTTTCCATGGAATTACTCTTGCATAATTTGAAATTAAGCTATGAAATCTCTTCATATCTCTCTTTAATGACCTCCTCATCAGATTTTACCTCAACCTTCCCAGCCACCTCAGCCTCCAATAGCGTTGGTTCACTATGTTGGTGCAAATATGTTTCATCTTGATGCATGAGAGGTTGCTCCTCTATTTCACTTTTCTTAGCAATAGTGTCAATTGTAGGTACACTTTTGATAGATTTGGGTGCAAAGACCTATATTTTTCCCTTCTCATAGGTTTGAGTGACCTCAACAACCATAGGAGTCTTTGAAATCTGAGTTTTCATGTTGGAAGAACCAACCTCCATTAGTTGTGCTAATAGTGATGTTGATTATGTGCTATGCATGATAACAGGACTAGTGGTGGGCTTTGCTGCTACTCTCTCCATGAAGGCTTCCCAAGTAATATTGATGGATGAGAGGTGATGAAACAAAATTATTTTGACCACACCATGGTGGAAAGGAATTGGGTAGTGATCTTGGTTTTTACTCTGAATCTTCTTAGTCATTCTAAGAAAGCTTATGTACAAGTAATGTAGTAAGTCAAGTGATTTGGTAGAGGTGAAATGCATCAAAAACCTGATATGGTACCTATACAACCTGGAAAATATACCTTCACATGTGAAATAATTCATTATCAACATCATCAAAGGAGCATATTTTTCAAGGAGGTGTCTGAAAGGAAATATGTAGTGAGGTTTTTCTCTAGCATGGGTTTTGAGGAACATTTTGTAATCTTCAAGGTCTATGTCCATGCCCTTAAACCATTTCTTCCCATGACTAGGTATACTAGTTGCTGTAGAAATCACATCTACTGATAGGTTAAAATCCACACCTACAATGATGTCCTTTCCCATGTTTATATTAGAGGAAAATAATCTTGTAAGTTGAAGATGATATCCTCCCTTTATAATCTTCCCACATAAACTCAAAAATCTAGTCCTCTCAAAGCATATTTTGGCCAAGGGTGAATCATTGATTTCTTCCATGGTGTAGGGCTCAAATCTTATGTGGCGCCCTCCCTTGAGCATTTTATTCTCAGTCTCCATAATGTCTATCAATGAAAATATGAAACACTAGTGTGTAGATGAAATGGGTATGTGTAGTGCAATTTGGAAAAACATAGTATTCGGTTGGGGTAGGATTATAGGGTGAGATGAAGGGTTTTGAAGCCAAGGAAAATTATGAAAAAAAAATCATGAGGTAGGCTTCTATGTTGGCTCCATGATATGAGTGAAATTAGGTGAAGTGGATGTGATAAAAGTGGTCAAATGAGGGAAGCACAAGAATTTACCAGTTTAACGTTAGAAAATTGGTAAGAAATTAGGGTTTGGTGGAAATGATTCTTAGGAAGGGTATTTATGGTGAGGAATGATAGTATAATGTATGTGGGAGGTGTATCATAGTGCTAAATGAGAGGTTTAGGGTTTAGTGTAGTGAACTCACTCCATGATAGGAAAAACATGAGAATGTAGTGGGGGAGCAGGTAAGCAAAAGAACCAATGAGCTACCTTGTAAAATGACTTAGAGAGGATGTTAGAATGTCTACTTATTGATGTATAGGATTTAGAAACCCCGTGACATGATCCTTCAGATTATTTGAGTGATTTGGATACCAAAAACCCAATTTTTAATAGCTCTGCCAAATGCATAACACAATCTACAGATGTGTAACAATAGCCTCGAGATGCATAACATAAGCCACTTAGGAGAAAATTTGTCAATATTTTGAAAACCCTCGACCACTATGGAGTCTTATGGAGGTAAGAGAGGAGATATAAAACACATGAAAAGAGAATAATGAGTTGAATGAGCGTATTTTTTCCTTTTATAAGCTTTTTAAATGACTTTTTGTCCTTTAGTGAAAACAATAACTATGAAGAATATTTTTCCTTTTTGAAATCCTTTGATATTGAAACAAATTTTGAATTAAGGAAAATTATATTACCTTATTCTCCTAATTATGCTATCTCCCTTTAAAATACTTATATGATGGAAATCAAGGATTGTTTACCTTGTTTGATGACAAATTGGACTTTTCGAAGGAAAAACAATGACACCTAGACATCAGACCTAGATGTGCTGGAGTGAATGACCTAATACTTCTAAATGAAAATGAATGGGATGACCTTTGAGGTGATGATGGTAATGTATGGGATGAGGGGAGAAACATTTCTGACCTAGACCATCTGCAATGACCAAAATTTATTTTAAAACTTGTTTTGAAAGAAAACAAAATTGACCTAGGACTATTAGCAAATAAACTGAAAGAGCATGTTTGATCACTGAACATATTGACACTAAAAATGGCTCTTGCTATGGATGGGAGCTCCTTTAGGAGGTTTCAATAACATCGTAGATCAGGTAGCCTTATCCATTCGTAGATGGAGTCAAAAACTGGGAATCTAAAAAAATTGACAAACTTGAAATAATGAACTAAAATAGAAAATGACTTTGACTCAAAAAATAGCTTGACTATTGACAGAAATTGCTTATGGAAGTAGACCATTGGGATCTTGGGGCCTTCTCCTCAAGCTTCAAATCCTGATGATAATTGCCCATGTACTGAATATATATATACAATTATGTGATGTGATCCCTCTAGTGTAACCAATCCAGCAAATGGCTACATACTTGAATCCTTCTCACACTTTCCTCGAGAAAGCAAAAGGAAAAAAAGGTAGGCAACTCAATGTATCCACTAAACATGTGCTCATGATCCATAAATACAAGAATATTCATCTTCCTAGATGGATACAAAAAATATTCCAAAGGATCATGAAGAACATGCAACATAAGCTTTTCTGGATGACTTAATACAAGAAAACAAACCTCCTTCCAAACTGTTGGTTTTTCTATGTGTCGAAACTAATCACCTTCATCAATGAATGCTGCAACATTGACCTTCATTACTGTCTATACCAAACTGGAAATAGGGTCTTCAATAATATCAGTATAAAGGGAAGTTTTTTCTTGAAAATCTACATTTGAAGTAGCCATATTATCAAAAGAAAAATTGTGCACATCCATACGATCTAGGACAAACTCCTCTTCTTCAGCACACAGTTCAAATTTTGAACTTGGAGGAATATCATCATCTGAAAAATGCTCTAAAAAAAACTCTTCTTTTTCACTTCTTTCTTGCAACTTATGATGGTCAATTTGAAACCTAGCATCTTCAAAATTTGAAGGTACGTGTATCTCTCTTTCATTAAATCGATTCAAGAGTAATTCTTCATGTGAATATGAATTTAGAGTTTCTAAAGTAGCAGATTTATTAGCTATTTTAAAAATATTAAATTTAATGGACTCTTCAATATCTGATACAACAAGATGAAATTCTATGTCACATACCCTTTTAATCCCATTGTCTTGGCCTACATTCTCATGCCGCTGAAAGTAAGAATTTTCAAAAGGATTTGTAATCTGCTTTTACTCTATCATTTAACTCAGAATATGAATAAATCAATGGAATTTCTATTTCCTTTTCTTGTTTAAAAGAGTTCCCATACTCCTAATCATGAAAATGCGGCCAAGGCTACAAAACATTTTAACTTCATGGGATATAACTGGACTATTAGGATGCATATATATTTCATCCTCAAGCAAAGAAGGAGTTGATGCATGATGTGAATGATCCATTGTATCAAGGAAGCTTATCTCCATTATTTTCGGTTCAGAAGAAAATTCACAAATGGCCTCTATGATCTCATAATCCAGACACTCTTCATCACCAAAATCCTCTTCAAGGTATTGAATGAAAAATTCACAAGATTCACAACAATATTTGAACACCAATAATGAATGGCGATACTTTCCATAAAAATCAAAGAATGTTGTGTGGAAATATTTAAGATAGAATAAGCTACCTGGCTTCAACCCTTGATACCATGATCTTTCTTTCCCTTCCAGGGTATCCATAAACATTTTCATCAAATAATCCACATGAAACCTCATCCCAAGCTTATGTAGATGCCAATCAAATTTTATTATATGAAGAATAGCCTCATCCTCATTTCCATCTATGAATTTGGGGAAATAAGTTTTCCAATCTATGCAAGGAATTTGATTTGGAAAACCATGAATGTGAGCACGATTCATAGGGGCATACCTTCTAGCAGTTGAATCCATCTTGAAAAAAATGAAGTCACCAAAAATTTCTTCAAGCTATAGGTTTTTGAACAGTGGAATCGCCATGAAAATTTTGAACCTTTGGATTCTTCGTCACTTGAGTCGCCAGGTGAAATATGCACAACCTTCTTGTGCCTGACCACTATTCACCATCAACAATAATAGCTAATATTTATCGTTATTTCTTGGGAAATATTTAACCTTCACTCCCGAAAAAACGATGCCAAAAATGTTATCACTCCCCCCAACTTCCCAAGGCTCAGAGTGGGATTGAAGGTAACCACATACCAAGCTTTAGGTGAGGTAGCTAGCCATACTAAGACCAAAGAGGGATCTCTCATTGTCACTTTGCAGTCAATCGAATGACTAAATATCTATTGATCTTAGTATAGGTATGTAAGGTAAAAAAATATGATTTTCTTATGATGTTTTGAGTGCTAGATAGGAATGTCAGTGAGTAGGCTAGGTCTGAATTTCAAGGTTATTTTATAGAGAATGTGTGAGGCTAGGTAGGTAGTGTGCAAGCATTTTTAATTTTTCGTTGAGTATAGGACGAAGTGATAGAAATTTTGAACGAGAACCGAGGTGAATTCATTCATTTAGAAGAACATGTGCATATCATGTAAACCTTGTGTAAGACAGAGCATGAACATACATGATTTCTGCTTATAAAATTACAATATAAACACATGAAAGCGCATTTATGAAAGAGGAAAAAATATCATTCAACATGATTAGATAAAAATATAGAGAGATAATAAATGCTCCAATGCATACCACAGGGTTCTCAGCACAAGTTCTACAAGATTGTCTTTTATTCCAAAAGGTTGTACAAAATATCCACTACAAAATAAGATTTTCCAACCCAAAAAAAGACTAAATAGGGTCTAATTATAGAAAATATGACCAATGAAACCTCATAGGGTCGAAGTTCCATCCAAAATTCATCATAATTACATGAGATGAGTCACTTCCTAGATTCTAGGGAGGTTAGAAATCATTCCTAAAATTCAGCTATGAACTAGGAGTGTGTGTCCCCCACATTAAATTACGTGTTCCCTCATGATAAGAGGCAAAAACCAAATCAGTTACTCTAATACCAACTCATAGGACAACAAAACCTCGAAATTATAACATTTTTTTGGCTTGACAAGCATCGCGAGGAATCCTATGCAAATGCATAACACTTTCTGACAAATGCGTAATAGACTTTTACAGATGTGCAACGGAAGTTTTAAACCAATTTTGAGGCACTTCTAGGATTCCAAATTCAATTCTAGAAGATAGGTCAACTAGCCTTGTGTGTCTACTCTGCAGAACATCCTGAATTTTGAAAAACAAAGCAGGGGAGGCCTCCAAAAGTTCATTCTCCCAAGCTTACTCCAGATGTGTAACAATGCCTCCAAAAAAGTGCCAGAAGCATAGAAAATGGGTGGTTTTTTGGACTTTTCTACAAAATTAGAGATTTTCATGCAAAAATAGTTCATGATCTATGATGTACTCATCAAAATGCATCCAACCATGTAATTCATTCATAATTTAGGTGCTTTTACAACAAGCGTAACTAATTCTTGTTACGCATATGTGGGCAGAGAATTTCCAGATTTGTGCAAAAATCACAAAAAATACCAAAATTATTCAAAAATTCTCAAAACTGGTTTTGTACCACTTGTGAGTCATTAGGAGAATTTTGAGGTCTAATATGGGCCTCCTAAGGACATTATAAAATAATAGTGTAAATAATAAAATAATATTATATTACATCATCAAATTTTAGAGGGAAAAATTAAAAAAGCTATTTTTTCAACTCGTATTTTCAACTTATCTCCCTATGCGTTTAATCAAATTTCGAGCGACAACACTTTTTGGGTGCAGAATTTGATTCCTCATCCAAGGAGTACCCATGTTACATAATTTCGATGGACACTACTACGTGAAAAATCAAAAATACATAAAACATGTGATTGCAATCACATCTTTCATGTATTTCTCATTTTTCATGTAGAAGGGTGCATTGAAAGTATGAAACATTGGTACACTTTGGATAAGGAATTAGATTTTGCATCCAATGAGTACTCCCGCTCGAAGTTTGAGTAAAAACTTAGGGAGATAAGTTGAAAGTACGAGTTCAAAATTAGTTTTTTTTTTTTTCTTTTTTACTCCAAAAATGAAGAATCATCCCCCATTGTTGACATCATCATCTTGAATCCTATTGGTTCTAATAAAGTTTATTTTTGTTGTAAATTTTTCTTAGAAGGCCCATTTTGGACCTCAAAATTTCCCTAATGGATGGGCTAAATAGCCAAGGAAGCTTCAGCCGGCAAATCTAATCTATCCTTGTCTTTAAGCTTCATTTGAGTTTCTTTTAGCCTTTTCTTCAACTGTTTTAGCCTTATTTGTGAAATTTTGTTCCTGGCACAATAGTGATTTTCCATGTGCCTTTGGAGGTTATTATCTCTCTTGGCTCTCTTAAAGGACTTCTCCAAATTTTCATTTACCCTTCCAAACTAGTACTCTTTGTCTTGGATGATATCCATGGCTATAAGCTCATCAAAAGTCAATTGTTCATGTCGATGAGTTGACTCTCTTTCTAGCTCCAGCGCCCTCTTGAGGCCTCTTGTATTTGGCCTTATTGGTTATGTTTTAGTCTCCATGTCTTTCATTTTATCAACATCTATGATTTTCTTGCCTTTACCTTTATCTACCTCTAGGTTTGACTTAGGTTTGCTTTGTATCAGCTGCTTCACCGTAAATTGTCAATTCTATTGTTATAGTAGGGCTGCCATGGAATTAGTCTTTCATAATTTGAACTTAAGCACTGCAATATATGCATATTTCTCTTTAATGACCTCCTCAACTGATTTGACCTCAACCTGCCCTATCGCCTCAACCTCTAATGGCGTTGGTTCACTATGTTGGTGGAAATGTGTTTCATCTAGATGCATGAGAGGATGCTCCTCTATTTCACTTTTCTCAACAATAGTGTCAAGTGTATGTACACTTTTGATAGATTTGGGTGCAAATACATGCCTCTTTCCCTTCTCATAGGTGAGAGTGACCTCAACAACCCTGGGAGTCTTTGAAATATGAGTTTTCATGTTGGAAGAGCCAATCTCCATTAGTTGTGCTAACATTGATGGTGATGGTGTGTTATGCATGACAGGAGGACTTGTGGTGGTCATTGCTACTACTATATCCATGAAGGCCTCCCAAGTCATGTTGATGGCTGAAAGGTGATGCAACACAATGATTTTTACCAAACCATGGTGGAAAATACTTGGGTAGTGATCTTGGTTTTTACTCTGAATCTTCTTATTCATTCTAAGAATGCTTCTGTACAAGTAATGTGGCAAGTCAAGTGATTTGGTAAAGGTGAAATGCATCAAAAACCTGATATGGTACCTATAAAACCTAAAACATATTCCTTCATATGTGAAATAATTCATTATTAACCTCATCAAAGGAGCATATTTTTCAAGGAGGTGTCTAAAAGGGAGGATGTTATTGGGTTTGTCTCTAGCATGGGGTTTGAGGAACATTTTGTAATCTTCAAAGTCTATGGACATGTCCTTAAACCACTTCTGCCCATGAATAGGTATACTAGTTGCTGAAGAAATCACATTTGTTGATAGGTTAAACTCCAAACCTATAATGATGTTCTTTACCATGTTAATATTAGAGGCAAATAATATTCTAAGTTGAAGATTATATCCTCCCTCCATAATATTCTCACAGAACCTCAAACATCCAGTCCTCTCAAAGCATCTTTTGGCGAAGGGTGAAGGATTTATTTCTATCATGGTGGAGGGCTCAAATATTATGTAGTTCTTGGCCTCAAGGATTTTTTTCTCACTCTCCACAATTTTAATCGGTGAAAATATGAAACCCTAGTGTGTAGATGAAATGGGTATGTGTAGTGAAATTTGGAAAAAAAAAGAGAATAGGGATGGGGTAGGCTTAGAGGGTGAGATGAAGGGTTTTGAATCCAAGGAAAATTGTGAAAAAAAATTAGGAGGTAGGCTTGTATGTTGGCTCCATGATATGAGTGAAATTAGGTGAAGTGGATGTGATGAAAGTGGTTAAATGAGGGAAACACAGGAATTTCCCAGTTTAACGCTAAAAAATTGGCAAGAAATTAGGGTTTGGTGGAAATGATTCTTAGGAAGGATATGGATGGTGAGGAATGATAGTATAATGATAGGGGGTGTATGATAGTGTCCGATGAGAGGGTTATGGTTTAGTGTAGCGAACTCACTCCATGATAGGAAAAACATGAGAATGTAGTGGGAGAGGAGGTAAGTAAAAGAATCAATGAGATTCCTTGTAAAATGACTTTGAGAGGATGTTAGAATTTCCACTTGATGATGTATAGGTTTTAAAAACACTTTTCCATGATCCTTTAGCTTGTTTGAGTGATTTGGATACCAAAAACCCAATGCGTAGCATCTCTTCCAGATGTGTAAAAACCTTGCTAGATGCGTAACAACAGCCTCTAGATGTGTAACAGAAGCCTCTTGGGAGAAAATTTGTCAATATTCTGCAATCCCTCGACCACTATGGAGTCAAATGGAGGTAAGAGAGGAGTTATAATACACATGAAAAGAGAAGAATGAGTAGAATGAGCCTATTTTTTCCTTTTATAAGCTTTTGAAATGACTTTTTTTTCCTCTAGTGAAAAGAATTACTATGAAGACAATTTTGCCTTATTGAAATCCTTTGATATTGAAACAAATTTTGAAATAAGAAAAATACTCTTAATTTATTCTCCTAAGTATGCCAACTCCCTTTACAAGACTTATATGATGGAAATGAAGGATTCTTTGCCTTGTTTGATGAGAAATTGGAATTTTCAAAGGAAAAACAATGACACCTATACAACTAAACTAGATGATATGGAGTGAATAACCTAGGACTTATAAATGACAATGAATGGGATGACATTTGAGGTGATGATGGAAATGGATGGGATGAGGGGAGAAACATTTCTGACCTAGACCATATGTAGTGACCAAAATTTATTTCAAAACTTGTTTGAAAAGACAAAATTTTTTGACCTAGGACTATTAGAAAATAAACTAAAAGAGTATGTTTGATCAGTTAACGTATTGACACTAACACCTTCAAAAACCATAGAGAGGCATACCTCGTAGCTTCACATATGTTTGGATCTGGATTCATGAATTGCGACTCTTTAGGCTCACTCCATGCCATCAAAGCTATTAAGAGCAATAACCACATGTAGTGGAATTTATTTCCATCCTCCTGAGATTCTCAGCAATCATCCAGAAACTCTTTACAAAAATACCCAGCCTAGTTTTACAGGACTACTTTGTGGTACTGTGTAGCCAAAGATATGACTGGTGTTGATACCTCCTCTGCTCGACACTTGTGTAAAATACTACCTACCATAATATGTGCGGAAAAGCACACAAACTGATCATTAATAGAATTTATAGCATACCCCTAGGTGTTGGCTTGAGGGGTCTTGACCTAGGTTTAGAGTTTATGGATAAACCAACAAACCCTCCAACTATTGGCCCTTTTAGTAGTGATCGGATTGCGTAGACCAAAGTCTCACCCCAAGTAGTATGGGGGGTGCTGGAACTATGTATCTGCACCCTGAGGGAGAGATTAATGAAGTGGTCCTCATCAAAACCCAATGTGAACTTAATAAAATACGTGCAACAATATATAACAGAATTACAGAGAATTCACAATCATTAATAGAATAACATAGAATTGCTGTTTACTTTAGCACAGATAACATAACAGAAACAGATATAGATATTAACAAATGTGAATACTTAAACTGATCTATTAACCATCAATAATCATGCATAATTAGATCAAATATATTTTCCCAATCATGAATAAGTAAGGCATATAATGTTATCTTAACAAAGTATAAAAAATAAACAATTCAGATGCATAACACAGTAAACTTAGCCAAAAAATTTCTTTCTATTATCTTCATATCTGCTAATCAATACATCAACCGTTGCCTGTAAAACCCTTACAAACCATTCCGTGCACATAGCTATCCAAGTTTTCACACAGCTAGGACTAGGTCTCCGTGCACACAGCTAGCAGGTGCCTCTTTAACCTAACCCAACAACCCTTAAAGACGCATAAACGGATCATAACATTAATAAGTCATAACATAACATTCTCTATTTATCATAAACACGATATATATATTTATATATACCTAGCACGTAGATGATAAGGTCTCGAACCATGGTTTGAGGCACACAGTTTATGTTTAGCCCATTTAGATCAAAATTGGGGACATTGACCCACCCCAAAGCCTCTTGACTTCATTTACGCAGTGCACACATACAAAATCATAAAAAATGTCTTCAGAAATTGTGCCTCATGGGACCCTACTCCAACAAGCCCCCAACACAAACATGTGACTCGTCTTGAGTCACTAAGGCACTGGCTCCTTAGTCTTAGCCTGAAGTGTTTTGGTAGAAGTTTGGAGAGGGAGCAGTAACTCGAGACTTTGTGTTGCTGCACTCTACACTTGATGAACCATATTTTCAGTAGTAGACACTTTAGCAGCCGTCTCTACGCTGCACTGATTTTGCTAAATGATATTAAAAGTGTTTTCTGGCGTTTGTGATAATTGCAGCGCTTCTTCTGCCCATGGTTGCATGTGCTCCTTCAGTACATGTTCCTTTTGGTGCAAGTCTGTAATTTCTGTTTGAATTGTTCTTCACTCTTGCAGATGAGAAAAGCACTGTGTAAGGACTTGTTGGGCTGTGACCGCACACAACATGGAGAATCCATATAAGAAAATCACAAAGACAAAGGAAACAAAGAAACAGTTAAGATAGAACAACAACAAGGGGAAGATTCTTGAACGCGTTCGGGTTGAGTCGTGCGCGCATGTAGGTCAAGTTGTGAAGGTGGTCAAAAAAAGAAATGGTAGAAATCATTTCAAGAGAAAATAAGAAAATATCGGGCAGAAAAAAAGAGACAAGGTCGGCAAACCATAGAAAGAGAGCATTGAGGATCGTTGCATCTAAGCAACGACCAATGATGGAGATTCAAAGTGCAAGCGCAGAGCGTAATTATTGCAAGATAGGCACAAATCATACAAGTTAAAAATGTCAAAGTGCGATGTGTGATGGCGGTGGAACCCAATCACCATCCACGCTTCCTTTCATTCCATTTCCCTTGCAAATCACTAAAACCTTACCTTTTCCACCTTTCTGGTTCATTTCTCCACTTTACCTTTTTCGCCGCTATATCATTTCTTCTCCTCCGTTTTTCCTATCTCCCTGATTATGGTTAAAGTGGGACAGTCCCCCTGACACGTCACCCCATTCTCCCCCACACTTCGCACTTCGCAACATATAACACTTACCCCCCATTGTGCGCATTATAAAACTTAGGATCTACGACTTGTGTTCATGGTCCCATCTTCCTCCACGTCACCCTTTTCTCCCTGCCATCCATTGTAGATCACATATTATAATTTTTCATATCGCAACTAAGACTTAAAACTTGCGATTGCTGATTTTTATATATCGCATCGCACAAGTTTTAACTTACCATTTAAAATGCTTGCAACCTATTTTTTTTAACTTGTGATGCGGGCAGGTCCCATCATCTGACATGTCACTTTTGCCCCATCATATATTGTTGTTGGAATGAAGTTCCCTAACCTGCGTTTTTTGGTACAATTTTGTTAAATTCGGTCCTACGTAGGCGTTTTCGGGTGGGTAAAAGCCCCTAATGTTTTGTAATGGCTTAAAGGGTAGCTTTAGGGTCCGCAAACCATATTTTGTGGACCATCGGATAGCAAAGGCTAAGATGTTATAAATAGATAGATAGTTGGGTCTAGTAGGTAAGGAAGTCAATATATTGATGCTACGTGCGAACTATTAGATATTTTTTGGGTTTTTTTGAGTGAGGACTCCTTATGGCTGTGTGTACGGAGATCCTCAGTCCTATTGTATGCGGACCCCGCTATGCTATGTGCATGGGTTGTGTTTGGTTGTAAGTGGATATGAATGTTAATGAATGTGAAGTATCATTAAATTATTTGTGTGTTATCTGAATTGGTTATGTTTACCGTTGAAGCGCATCTGTGATGCCTATTTAGGCTGCAAATGTATCTGTGCTATGAAATTAGCATAAGTATATCTGTGATCTGATATTTACTACGATTATAGTAATATGTGATTGTATTTGGTAATGCGCACGTGGATGCGACTATACTGATTAGATCTGATAGCTTTGTTATGGTTATATGTTGATTACACTGGTAAAAGAGTTGCGAATAGACTCATTTAGTATGAACCTAGTAAGTTACAACACAGAACTACCTCGAATTACCTACTCTCTCTCAAGGTGCAGAAACCTAGTTCCAACACCCTCCCTTACTGCTTTGGGTGAGACCTTGGCCTCCGCAAGTAGGTCATTGTTGAAAGGGCCAGTAGTGTAGGGGTTTGTTGGAAAACCTTAACCTCTGAACCTAGGTCAGGATCCCTCAAGCCAAAAAATGGTTCTGTTGCTGAGACCGGGAGAATTTTTAGAGAGAGATCAGGTAACTCCATGATGTCCCTCGAGACCTGTGAGGGTGGAAATTGAAGATTGGTTTGAAAGAAAGATTTAGGAGTTTTCTGTAAAGGAGAATCACAATATGAAGTTGACAGCTGAGAAGTGGAAGAACAAGTACATATTCACCGAAGTCTATGAAATTTTCTTTGTAACCTTTACGCACGAGCTTTAGGAGTGGTTGGAAAGGCTCGTAGAATTCCAGACGTGCTGGAAGGACGATTAGGTTGTGCCGTGGACACCAGAATTTATTCAACAGTTAGAAATAATTAAAAATAAAATCACCCATACTATAGATCACTAGGTAGATAGTGTGTTGAGAGTATTTGTGAGGGAATTCACAGTTGATCAATTAGTTTCCTATTCTGAAACAGAGCGGAGGTTCTTCAAATGGTTTCAAGGTAAGTTCTTGAAAACACTACCATTGTTAATCAAAATTTTACTGTGTGAAAACGGTGTTCTATGCAGCGACACCGAGTGAATGACCTCTGATCTAAGCAAGAGCACAACACAAAGTGGTAAGTACTACTGAACTAATGAAGAAGGAGATAGATCTGTCTACAGTCCATTAAGAGAACCGATTGTGCACAAAAGAGATATTCCTCCAGGTATACTCCCTTCAAGTCAGAATAAGGGTAAGAACTCACCCACACCTCTACCACCACCAGAAGATGAGATGGTCACCCACATGAAGATACCCACTTTCAAGGGTGTAGGGGATGAAGATATGGACCAATTTTGGTTTGTAGCAGAATTAGTAATATTCACAATTTTCCCAAGCTAATGGGAATATACAATTTTGTTTCATTTTTTCTGTTTCATGAATAAAATTGTAAAGAAGGATCAATAAACTCCTAAACAACAAAATAAATCAATGCCATATGTGAACAAAACTAAATCTAGGCTATTTACATAAGCACACTTAGGTGTGAAAGAGGCTGGATCATTTGACCAAGTCAACTAGGACCAAATCAACAACGTTTTCTAGATACAGTGAATCTCCTAGATGCACAACGCAGTTTTAGTTGGAGGCTACACATGTGAAAGGAGCTAAATCATTGAGATGGTTTAGGGTTTGGCAGTAATTTCATATTATAAAAAGAAGAGGAGGACAATAGAATAAGGTTGTTGTTAATTATGTATATTTCTGAATATATTGTCTGTTTAGACATATATCATTCTCTTGCTGTTTAGCTGAGAATAGTGTTTTTTAGCACTAGGGTGTTCCTGATCGGAAATCCCACCTCTTCCATTGAGTATATCTTGGAGGATTCTTGTTGATCTTGTCCACTATCAGGCATTTGGCCAAGCTCATCTTCCAACTACAACGAAAATCCTATTGAGGGTTTGGTTTTCCTTGTAAGTTGTAGTAAGTGGAGGCTAGATCTACTCAAATCTAGGCCAATCTAGTGCCTCTTTTCAGTGGGAGAGCTTTCTACCCCCTTAACAAGAGAGTATTAGACCTTTGGAGCTTCATTTTTAGATCTTGGCATCAGGCCAAACTAGTACAAGAGCCTACAACGTAGTTTCCCTTCTAGGACTGCATTATTTTCAAGTGTACAGTTGCAGGGTGTTTTGACACACTTTTGGAGGAGAGATCTCTAGATTTGGGGTTCTACCCTTCACTGTGGTGATCCATGGATTACAGACCCAATCCATGTTCTATTCATATCTGATCTACTTATTATTGTATTTACATTTAGAAATTCCTGAATATTACTGCAGATCTGCTACTTAGATCTCGGATCTACTCTTTATATGTCATGTTTTTCTCAAAACCCCAAGGGGAATTAGTAAAGGAGATATTATAGTGTATAGATCTGAAATAGATCTAATATTTTCTACACAAATATTCCCTAGATGTGAAGTGTATTAGACATCTGCTGCAACTCTTTAAAATAATGTTGTCAAGCCTTTTTGCAGTCAATACATGTGTTGCAACACCTATTTTTTAGGGATTTCTTCATATGAGTCCTCTATTTTTCTCTTGTAAATTGTATGGGCCACATTGTAAATCTGATTTTCTGATGTACATGTAATTTTTGAGCCTCCATATTGGCCTCTTGCTCTTACTCTGCTAAACTGCGTTATTTTCGAAGCAATATTGTTTTGTACTACTACAGTCCCATTCTTGGGCATTTTCAACCATACTAGGTGTGGGATACTTGTTTACCACACCTAGAAGGATTTTTTTCTGATCTCCTCTTGGACTTGGGTCTTATATTGTCAGATCTAACGAATCCAAGGGCTGATTTTGATTGTTGTAGCATAAATTTATGAAAAATGTATTTTCCAGACATGTATTGCTGACAGTCCCAATTTTGGAATATTACAGTGGTATCAGAGCATCATCTTGGAAAAGCCTGTGATTTTATTTCTTAAAGAGACAATATGTCTTCATAATAAGATGAGCATCTCACTGACAGAGAGAAGAGGTATCTAAAAAGAAGACAGAATAAATTTGATTACACCAATGATGATAAAGACAAGGGAAAAGCCCCTGAATCTAGAAGTGATGAAGACGGAAAGGAGTTTGAAAAAACCCTTTTGAAATCCATGCAAGATCGGGCTAGAGAGATTAAAGAGATGAGAATGGATAGAATCAAGGAATCTTCTAAGATATTTCATCTTGAATAAAACTATGGCATGTCTCATCACTGGAATGATCAACCAATGAACTAGCCACAAGCTCCACAACGCTCTACAATGCCTACTTTTTTTGGCTGTGGAAAATGAAGGGCCTCAGGAGAAATAATCCCTTGAATAATACTTTGAAGAATATGAGTCTTAGAATCATAGATTCAAGGATCAATTGATTTTTCAAGAGTTTTGTCACCTTAAGGACAAAAGAAGAAGACCAAGGCATCAGCATAGAGATGGTGGATTCACTAAAAAACATGATCGACATCACTCTATGGGTAGTCTCTTTTTACCAAAGTTTGATGGGTCATCCACTTATTCTGCCAAAGCATGGGTAGAAAAACTGGACATCTACTTTCAGTTGAACAAGGTCCCTGAGATGGAATTTATCAAGATTTCAGCGCTGCACTTTGAAGGTGAAGCACACAACTGGTAGTTTCATGGCTTGTCTACATTGGGTCATGGTAATGTGACTGCTTATTTTGAGTTCACTAGAAGACTGGTGGAGAGGTTTGATAGAAAGGATCCATAATCACCTTTCATGAGCCTTGAAAATTTGAAGCAATCAGGTAATATAGAGTCTTATATTTCTTAATTTTTGAGATTATCTTGTATGGTTCCTGACTTGTCTGTAGCAAGAAGGGTGTACATGTTCATCGATGGCTTAGATGAACCTCTGCATGGGTTGGTAAAGACTACCAAGCCCACTACCTTGAATGATGCCATTGAGAGGGCTAGAGACCTTCAAGATGCCTTGCCAAAAGCAAAGGAAAAATTTTAGAACAAGCCCTCTTTTCCTTCGAAAGGAAAGGAAGAGAAAGTTTCTCCTTCAAAGGAGAGCTCATACAAGAAGCCTCTTGAAAATGAAGTCTGGAGAGATCTAAGAAGGAAGAAGCTATGCTTCACTTACCAAGAACCAAGGGTACCTGGACATAGATGTGTTGCTGGTAAAGCACATTATATATATGTCTTCTTCGATATTGAAGAAGATGAAGATGATGAACCAAGAAGGGTTCACAACACTGACAATGTTGAAGGAGATCCAACACCATCAGGAGATGGGAATGGAGCATTTTCTTCTATTGGAGGAAATCTTGCATCTTTGAGAGGATTACCTAAGTACTTGACCTTAATATTTCAAGGTTCAATCATGAATCAAAGGGTTTCTGTATTGATTGACAGTGGGGCTACCCACAATTTCATTAATGCCCATCTTGTGCAAAGGAGGGCAATACACACTGATACTTTTGAGGGATTCTCTGTTTTGGTCCCAGGAGATAGAAAAATGCAGTGCATGCATTATGTCCCATCACTTTCAGTCACCATGGGATCCTACACTTTGGTGGATCACTTCTTTTTGGTTGACATACCAGACACCAATGTTATTTTGGGTGTTCAATGGTTGATTACATTGGGGAAAGTCACCACTGATTGGGAAGCTTTGCAAATGGAATGGGTGGACAAGAAGAGTGGTGCACCTCAAATGATCAAAGGCATGCATACTTACCCCTCATGTTATCACAAAATTTGACCTGATAGGCTACTCATCAAGTGGACTTTGTGTAACTGTTTCAGACCAATATTTTGGCTGAGGCTTAGCCTCCTAAACCTGAGAGGGCCTCTTTTAAGGGTTTATGATTTTTGATAATAAATGAAATAGCAGCAAGTATTAAAACATTACATGTGATCCAAATGATATATTTATGGTATTATGTATAATATAAATAAATAAGTACAATATCTTGGGGATCAAGCCCCTCAAGATAGGCAAAATAAGCCTCTAATGCCAAAATGCACCCAAAAACAAGTAATACACTACTACACAAAGTACTAAAGCAATAAAAGTGCAAATTTCATGACCAATACTATAGATGGGACATATAAATAAACGGATCTGAAATTATCATGCTCATACAAGGCCAAAAATGGAGATATATGCTCCCATATACTTTTTCTAGAAAACCCAGGAAGGGTTTCCAGAAATACACAAAATATAAATGGTGGATCTAAATCCCTAGGGATGAAGATGCACCACAACTGAATCACATAGAAGAAGGTTTTTGAATATGATGTAGATCTGAAAGTAACTCCTTTGAAAGACTCTCTCAATGAAGGGATGATCCCTTCAATGGAAAGAAAACACTCCAAATGGAGAACTGAACTTGCCCCTGTAATAGCTCACCAAAATAATGCGGATATGGACTGGATTTGTGCTGTAGGGGATAAAATACACTTGGCCTGATGCCAAAGGTGTCAAATAAGCCCAAGGTGCTCTTTTAGTGGTCTCCCAATGGAAGGAAATCTTCCTCCACTGCAAAACTAGCTCAGAAAACACCTAATAAGATCTTCCACTGTTGCACCCTGCAACTCAGCACATCTCTGAACAAAAACTGTGCTGTACCACAAAAATGAAGCTTGGTATGAAACCTAAATGTGGAAATGTAGTTCAATAATCCTCCAATAGCTTCCCAATGGAAGAGGTGGGATTCCCCATCAGGAACACCTGGTGCTAAACAACACTCAATCTCATCTAAACAGCTAGAGAAAGATATATGTCTAAACATACCATATAATAAAAAAGTAACATATCATAACATAATGAATATGGCTTCCATCCTCTTCCTTTTATAAGATATGAGCTTCCAAACCCTAAGCCCCATCCATTAATTAAACCACTTCCATGCAATGTGTCTCTATCTGAAACTGTGTTGTCCCTCCATTAATGTCTACTCCTCCATGAGAGCGTTGTTGATTTGGTAAAAGTTAACCCAATCCACATGTTCTAGTCTCTGTTCACAACCTAGGGTGTTTTATTGATCTGAAAAGATGATCCAACTTCACATGAGAAGTGGTTTTATTCCTAATAAAGATATTTATGGGTCTCCCTACCCAATTAATCATCAAACAAGAAAGAAAAATTAGATCTTAATATTCCAATTAGCTACATGCTAATTTAGGAATATTACAATCCTCCCCTCCCAAATTTTTCTTGTCCTCAAGAAACTACAAGGATATATTTGAAAAATATAGGGAACCTTCATCCCCATGTGAAGATCCATCCTCCAAGCTATCATCCATATAAAATGAATCACCCTCTAGAATGGTAATTCATAGAAAAACTCCTCCCATGTACTCATGAGAGGCACCTCCCAAGTGCTCAAGTTACCCAATTGACTCATCCCATAAGGAAACAAGAGACCCAATATAAAAATCATGGATGGTCCAATGTTCTCCTAGAAATATGAAACATAATATCCATGGAGAATCTCTTTTCCAAAGGGCACATCCAATCCTTCCATCCTCCCTCCAATTATTCCCATAAAATGAATAGGTACATTATCAATATATGGGATCAAAACTAGTGATACATAAAGAACCAAATGCAATAATGGAGGTGGATCATAGTCCCACATGTGGAACCAGCACAACATATCTCCTGACCGCCTCAGATCATGATATGGTAAGTGGTTTCCCCACCACTTACTTGTTGCCATAATTTTCTCACAAGTTTTGAAAATTTAAGAAATATTTGGTGCCTTCGTTGCACTCCAAGAATGATATATCATCTCCCTATATCCTCCTAGGGAGTGGCCATGTTCAACAATGTTTATGGCCCAAAGTTGGCCATGAATTTTGTAAGGAATAATGCTCTTGCTTAGAGCAATGGCCTGCATATACATGGTAAAGGAGTGCAAATAATCATGAAGTAAAACATCATGCACATAAATATGTAACTGACCATAATCTCTAATCATAAAAATGGAGTGGTACATAGGTAGATCCCCTCTCATTCCAAAAGAGGAAATAGGTGGTTTTGATAACTCCTCCATAGATTTATGTATCTCTAGCTTCTCCACATGGTCCATGCATCTCCTCAAATGCTGATATACCTCCTCTTCAAGGCCTTCCCAAGTAATCTCCTCCATGATAGTGTTGTATGACTTCATGGAATAAGTGTGGTTGAAGAGAAAATATTCATGTGATCTTTGTAGTAACTTCTCCTTGAGCTTGGAAGCTCTAGACAAGAATATCCTAGCATGATAGTAGATGACCTCATATCTGACTGAATGTCCCTCCTCTTCTAGTTGGTCATCAAGTATCATACAAGCGAAAATATCCTTGGAATAATCCACCAATAGCTGGGATTTCCAGTATGGATCTATCCTCCAAAGTGACAGCACTGATGATCTGTCATAGAAAGCATATTTCATGTATTTTTCCTCCTCTTTGACATCTCCCATGCCAAAGTCAAATATTGGAAGGTTGTTATCCTCCCCTTGTTTCTCCTTTCTCAGTGCAAAATCTGAAATGAGAGTGGGTAATGATGATGTTGGCAGAATGTCTCCCTCCTCCTTGATTCTACCCAAGACTCTCAGTGTTGTAAAATGACCTCCCATTTTTCCCCTTCCTCTTGGATCTATGAGTGCTGAAACATATTGAGAAAAATCTTTGATCATCTTCCAATCAGGGGGCCTCCCTGGTGGAATGCCTCCATGTAATGAGACATCAAGGCATAAAGTAGGTTGCATATGTGAGTGGACTGATTTTTCCCTACCCTCATTGCGTAAGTCATCCTCCTGCTTCTGTGCATAAACCTCCTGAAAAGGATGGGTGTATATGTTCCCAATCATTTGTTGCTACCCCTCCTTCTCATTTCCTCCTACCTTCTACAAGATATCACAGTCTAGGGTGTCCTTTTCAAATGTAATCAATATATGTACACCCAACATCTCATTGGTGTCAAAAGTATCGATCAAAAAGGAATGATCTATCATAACGTGTGTCCCAAAAATGGTATTCAATGTTGGAACACACTTCCTCCATTGTTTTGTCTCATTTCCTATCAACATAGACACATGCTGCTCATGATATTCATATGTAAGATCCTTTGGAACTTCTTGCAAAGATAGAAGAGCTCCTCTAGTTGAAGCAATTTCTTCATCTCCATCTCCAAATAGAAGTAGATCTCCTCTTTCTATCACAACGCTGTAGGATATTTCCATCCTTTCCTCTTCCTTCTCCTCATCAATGGAGAATACCTCATCATTAAGAGATCCTTTGTCTTGATCCCCTCTTGAAGGAGGAATCCTCATGTCCTCTTCTTGAGAAGAAAGTTCTTGCTAAAATGGGGCTTTTACCCTAAGCAAAGCATGTTGCAAATCTTTAACCCCCTCAATAATGTTTTGAAATGGAGTTGGCTTCATGGATCCTTCCAAATCATGCAAAGTTTATGATTGCTTGGGCTTCCTTTGCACTCCCAAGGAAGTTTCAGATTGTTTCAAATCAAATATTTTCACTAGCCTCCTAGTGAACTTTGCATAACTAGCTATATTTGCATTATTCAATGAAGAAGATTAAAATAACCACCAGGCATAATCCTTACCTTCAAGATGCAACATTTCTACTCTAATGGATTCTTCTTCTTAAACTTGATGTAGTTGGAAATATGTGTCTAGCTTCTTTACCCGAGCCTTAGTTGTGCTCTTGGGTGACCCATCAAAAGTAGGTAGAAATAATCTACCCAAAGTGTGATGCATGCACACTCTTCTTCTGTTGTGATTACTGGGTCTTCTCTCTTCTTTGAGTTGACAAAATCCTTGGAATTTTAGATTCTCCTTGAATCTTCTAGACTGAGATTCATATTCTTGGAGATATCCACCAAGAGTCTCCTCCTTTGGTACATCTCCTTCCTCCATCTCTCTTGCTATGACCCTAGGTAGGGTAGCACGTTGTATATCTGATGGTGTAGCTAAATGATCACACCCATAATGTGAAACTCTGGAGCTTTCTTCATATACAAGCCCTCTTGGAGAATCTCTACATCTCTCCATTCTCATCTCTTTGATGTCTCTACTAATGCAATGCATAGTTTGAAGAAGAAGTTTTGAGAACTCCTTCCCTCCTGAAAAGGAAGGTTTGTCTTCATCTCTTTTTTAGATCCTCTCCTTCCTATGAGAAGCCTCCTTAGATGAAATAATGGCTAAAGTACATAGGTTGAGCCAAGATTATGATTTGATACCACTGTATTATTCCCAAATGGAAAAAGCAGGAATATAGCTCATAATAAATGAAATAGCAGCAAGTATTAACACATTACATGTGAGCCAAATGATAGATCTATGGTATTATTTCTAACAAAAATAAATAAGTACAATATATTTGGGATCAAGCCCCTCAAGATAGGCAAAAGAAGCCTCCAATGCCAAAATGCACACAAAATCAAGTAATAGACTACTACACAAAGTATTGAAGCAAGAACAACATATTTTTCATGACTAATACTGTAGTTGGGACATATGAATAAATCGATCTGAAAATATCATGATCATACAAGGCCAAAAATGGAGATCTGTGCTCCCATATACTTTTCCTAGACAATTGAAGAACATAAAAGGAGGTGTCTAAATTTGATGTATATCTGAAAATAACTCCTCCAAAAGACTCTCTCAATGAAGGGCTGATCCCTTCAATGGAAAGAAAACACTCCAAATGGAGCACTGAACTTGGCCGTGCAACATCTCACCAAAATAACGCAGATCTGGACTGGAACTGTGCTGTAGGGGACAAAATCAACTTGGCATGATGTCAAAGGTGCCAAATAAGCCCAAGGGGCTCCTTTACTAGTCTCCCAATGGAAGGAAATCTTCCTCCACTGCAAAACTAGCTCAGAGAACACCCAATAAGATCTTCCACTACTGCACCCTGCAACTCAACACATCTCTTAATAGAAACTGCACTGTACCACAAGACTGAAGCTTGGTCTGTAACCTAAATGTGGAAATTTAGTACAATGCTCCTCCAAGAGCTTCCCAATGGAAGAGGTGGGGTTCCTAATCAGGAACACCTGGTGCTAAACAACACTCAATCTCAGCTAAACAACTAGAGAAAGATATATGTCTAAACAGAGCATATAATCAAAACATAACATATTATAAAATAATGAATATGGATGCCATCCTCTTCCATTTACAAGATATGAGCTTCCAAAACCTAAGCCCCATCCATTAATGACACTACATCCATGCAATGTGTCTCCATATAAAATTGTGTTGTCCCTCCATTAATGTCCACTCCTCCATGAGAGCATTGTTGATTTGGTGAAAGTTGACCTAGTCCACATGTTCTAGCCTCTGTTCACACCTTAGGGTCTTTTATTGAGCTGAAAATATGATCCACTTTCACATGAGAAGTATTTTTATTCATAATAAAGAGATTTAGGGGTCTCCCTACCCACATATTTGTCAAACAGGAAAGAAAAATTAGATTTTAATATTCCAATTGGTTTCATGCTAATTTAGGAATATTACAATCCTCCCCTCCCAAATGTGGCTTTTCCTCAAGCAACTGCAAGGATAGATATGAAAAATATAGGGAACCTTCATCCCCATGTGAAGCTCCATCCTCCAAGCTATCATCCATATAAAATAAATCACCCCCTAGAATGGAAATTCATAGAAAATCTCCTCCCATCTACTCATGAGGGGAAACTCCCAAGTGGTCAAGTTACCCAATTGATTCATCCCATAAGGAAACAAGAGACCCAATGTAACAATCATGGATGGTCCAATGCTCTCCTAGAAATATTAAACATAAGAACCATGGAGAATCTCTTTCCCAAAGGGCACATCCAATATTTTCATCCTCCCTCCAATTATTCCCATAAAAAGAATAGGTACATCATCAATATATGGGATCAAAACCAGTGATACATAAAGAACCAACTGTAGTAATGGAGGTGGATCATAGTCCTACATGTGGAACCAGCGCAGTATATCTCCTGACTACCTCAGATCATCATATCATAAGTGGTTTCC
The DNA here is from genome assembly GCA_034641835.2 of Pinus albicaulis. Taxonomy (NCBI): domain Eukaryota; kingdom Viridiplantae; phylum Streptophyta; class Pinopsida; order Pinales; family Pinaceae; genus Pinus; species Pinus albicaulis. Next base: position 73,737,247 of record MU968411.1, read on the forward strand.
CCACCACTTACTTGCTGCCATAGTTTTCTCAAAAGTTCTGAAAAGGTGAGAAATGTTTGGTGCCTTTTCTGCACACCCAGAATGATATATCATCTCCCTATATCCTCCTAGGGAGTGGCCATGTTCAACAATGTTTATGGCCCAAAGTTGGCCATGAATTTTGTAAGGAATAATGCTCCTACTTGGAGCAATGGCCTGCATATACATGGTAAAGGAGTGCAAATAATCATGAAGTAAAACATCATGCACATAAATATGTTCCTTACCATAATCTATGCTCATAAAAATGGAGTGGTCCATAGGTATATCCCCTGTCATTCCAAAAGAGGAAAGAGGTGGCTTTGATAACTCTTTCATAGAGTTATATATCTCTATCATCTCCACATGGTCCATGCATCTACTCAAATGCTGATATACCTCCTCTTCAAGGCCTTCCCAAGTAAACTTATCCATGATAGTGTTGTATGACTTCATGGCATAAGTGTGGCTAAAGAGAAGATCTTCATGTGCTCTTTGTAGTAACTTCTCCTTGAGCTTGGAAGCTCTAGAAAAGAATATCCTACCATGATAGTAGATGACCTCATCTCTGACCAAATACCCCTCCTCTTGTAGTTGGTCATCAAGTATCATACAAGTGAAAAGATCCTTGGAATAATCCACCAATAGCTAGGATTTCTAGTATGGATCTATCCTCCAAAGTGACAATGCTGATGATCTATCATAGAAAGCATCTGTCATGTATTTTTCCTCCTCTTTGACATCTCCCATGAAAAAGTGACATATTGGAAGGCTATTATCCTCCCCTTGTTTCTCCTTTCTTGACGCAAAATATGAAATGAGAGTGGGTAATGATGATTTCGGGAGAATGTCTCTCTCCTCCTTGAGTCTACCCAGGACTCTCAGCGTTGTAAAATGACCTCCCATTGTTCCCCCTCCTCTTGGATCTACAAGTGGTGCAACATATTGAGAGAAATATTCGATCATCTTCCAATTAGGGGGCCTCCCTGGTGGAATGCCTCCATGTAGTGAGACATCAAGGCCTAAAGTAGGCTGCAAATGTGAGTGGATTGATTTGTCCCTACCCTCACTGTGTAATTCATGCTCTTGCTTCTATGTGTAAACCACCTGAAAAGGATGGGTGTATATGTTCCCAATCATTTGGTGTTGGCCCTCCTTCTCATTTCCTCCTAACTTCTGCAATATCTCACAATCTAGTGTGTCTTTCTCAATTGTAATCAATCTATGTACACCCAACATCTCATTGGTGTCAAAAGTCTCAATCAAAAAGGAATTATATATCATAGTGTGTGTCCCCAAAATGGTATTCAATGTTTTAACAAACTTCCTCGATTGTTTTGTCTCATTGCCTATCAACATAGACACATGTTGCTTATGATATTCATATGTAATATCCTTTGGAACTTCTTGCAAAGATACAAAAGCTCCTCTAGTGGAAGAAATTGCTTCATCTCCATATCCAAATAGAAGTATATCTCCTCCTACTATCATAGCGCTGGAGGATATTTCCATATCTTCCTCTTCCTTATCCTCATCAATGGAGAATACCTCATCATTAAGAGATCCTTTGTCTTGATCCCCTCTTGGAGGAATCCTCATGTATTCTTCTTGAGAAGAATGTTCTTATTGAATTGGGGCTTTTTCCCTAGGCAAAGGATGTTTTAAATCTTTAACCCTATCAAAAATGTTCTGAAATGGAGTTGGTTTCATGGATCCTTCCAACTCATGGAAAGGTTATGATTTCTTGGGCTTGGTTTGCACTCCCAAGGAAGTTTCAGATTGTTTCAAATCAAATATTTTCACTAGTATCCTAGTGAACTTTGCATAAGTAGCCATATTTGTATTATTCAATGAATAATATTCAAATAACCACCAGGAATAATCCTTACCTTCAAGATGCAGCGCTGCTACTCTAATGGCTTCCTCTTTTGAAACTTGATGCAGCTGGAAATATATGTCTAGCTTCTTTACCCAAGCCTTGAAAGTGCTCTTGGGTGACCCATCAAAAGTAGGTAGAAAGGATCTACCCAAAGTGTGTTGCATGCACCCTCTTCTTCTATTGTGATTACTGGGTCTTCTCTCTTCTTTGATTTGAAAAATAACTTGGAAGTTTAGATGCTCCTTGAATATTCTAGACTAAGATTCATATTCTTGGAGATAGTCACCAAGAGTCTCCTTCTTTAGTACATGTCCTTCATCCATCTCTCTTCCTATGACCCTAGGTAGGGTACGATGTTGTAGATCTGACGGTGTAGTTGAATTATCACACCCATAATGTGAAAATCTGGAGCTTTCTTCATGTACAAGCCCTCTCGGATAATCTCTACATATCTCCATTCTCATCTCTTTGATGTCTTTGCTAATGCATTGCATAGTTTGAAGAAGAATTTTTGAGAACTCCTTTCCTCCTGAAAAGGAAGGTTTGCCTTCATCTCTTCAGCAAATCTTGTCCTTCCTATGAGAAGCCTCCTTAGATGACATAATGGTTGAGGTACACAGGCTGAGCCAAGATTATGCTCTAATACCATTGTATTATTCCCAAATGGGAAAAGCGGGAAAATAGCTCATAATAAATGAAATAGCAGAAAGTATTAACACATTACATGTGAGCGAAATGATATATCCATGGTATTATTTATAACAACAATAAATAAGTATAATATCTTGGGGATCAAGCCCCTCAAGATAGGCAAAAGAAACCTCCAATGCCAAAATGCACCCAAAAACAAGTAATACACTGCTACACAAAGTACTGAAGCAAGAACAACACAATTTTAATGACTAGTACTGCATCTGGGACATATGAATAAATGGATTTGAACATATCATGCTCATACAAGGCCAGAAATAGAGATCTATGCTCCCATATACTTTTCCTAGACAACCCTGGAAGGGTTTCCGGAAATACACAAAATATAAATGGTGGATCTAAAGCCCTAGGGCTAAAGATGCACTGCAACTAAATAACATAGAAGGAGGTGGCTGAATCTGATGTAGATCTGAAAATAACTCCTCCAAAAGACTCTTTCAATGAAGGGTTGATACCTTCAATGGAAAGCAAACACTCCAAATGGAGCACTGAACTTGCCCCTACAATAGCTCACCAAAATAACGTAGATCTGGACTGGAACTGCATTGTAGAGGATAAAATCAACTTGTCCTGATGCCAAAGGTGTAAAATAAGCCCAAGGGGCTCATTTACTAGTCTTCCAATGGAAGGAAATATTCCTCCACTGCAAAACTATCTCAGAAAACACCCAATAAGATCTTCCACTGCTGCACCCTACAACTTAGCACATCTCTCAACAAAAACTGCATTGCACTGCAAGACTGAAGCTTGGATTGAAACCTAAATGTGGAAATGTAGTGCAATACTCCTCCAAGAGCTTCTCAATGGAAGATATGGGATTCCCAATCAGGACACCCGGTGCTAAACATCACTCAATCCAAGCTAAACATCTAGAGAAATATATATGTCTAAACATACCATCTAATCAAAACATAACATATCATACCATCCTCTTCCTTTTATAAGATATGAGCTTCCAAACCCTAATCTCCATCCATTAATGACAGTAATTCCATGCAATGTGTCTCCATCTAAAACTGCGCTATCCCTCCATTAATGTCCACTCCTCCATGACAATAGTGTTGATTTGGTAAAAGTTGACCTAGTCCACATGTTCTAGCCCCTGTTCACACCTTAGGGTGTTTTATTGAGCTGAAAATATGATCCACTTTCACATGAGAAGTGGTTTTATTCCTAATAAAGAGATGTATGGGTCTCCCTACCCACCTATTCATCAAACAAGAAAGAAAAAATAGATTTTAATATTCCAATTAGCTGCATGCTAATTTAGGAATATTACACCGTTATAAAGAAGAATGGTTAAATTAGGATCTGCGTGGATTTTTGCAATCTAAACAGAGCCTCACTTAAAGATAACTATCCCCTCACAAATATGGACCACATCTTGGAGAAGGTGGTGGAATCCTCCCTCATGTCCATGATGGATATCTTCTCAGGATATAACTTAGAGGGGGTGCTCCTGGAATACCAAAGGAAGACGACACTCACTACGCCTTGGGGGACCTTCATGTATGCCCGAATGCCCTTTGGCCTAATAAACATCATTGTAACATTCCAGTGGGCGACGAACATTACTTTCGTAGGAGAGAAAGACAAGTTTGTGGTGATCTACCTGGATGACATCACCATCTTTTCAAAGGATGACGCTGAACATATAGAGAACCTTCGTCGAGCCTTTGATAAATGTTGCAGGTATCTCCAATCTATGAATCCTCAAAAATCCCTGTTTGCCTTGGAGGAAGGAAATTTAATAGGGCACATAGTAACTAAGGAGGGAGTGAAGATCGAACCAAAGTGGGTAGAGGTGATAAAAATCATTCTGCTACCAAGAAACAAAAAGTAAGTATAGGTGTTATTGGGAAGAATAAATTTCCTCAGAAGGTTCATTCCCAACTATGTCAAGATTTTCTTAAACATCGTCGAGATGCTAAAGAAGGATAGTGAAGTTAGGTGGACTCCTGAGTCTGGGGACTCTTTCAATAGGGTCAAACAGGCCTTTGCAGAAGCTCTAGTCCTGGCAGGTCCTGATTACCGGAAGTCGTTCATGGTTTTCTCCTTCGCATCTCCTCGCAAAATAGTTGTAGCCCTTGTACAGAAAAATGTCGATGGACATGAACATCCCATTGCATTCTTCAGTCAAGTCTTGCAGGACGCTGAACTAAAATATGATATCCTAGAGAAGAAATATTATGCTTTGGTCAAATCGCTAAAGGAACTCTGGGTGTATGTGTTGCAATCAGCCATAGGAGCTTATGTACCCACTACAATAGTGAAGGATATTATGGTACAGGATGACAATGAAGGGAAGAGGGGAAAATGGATAGCCAAGATCCAGGAGTACGAGATGGAGATAAATTATACTAAACTCATCAAAGGCCAAGGGCTGGCAAAGATCCTGTATGAATCCAACTGTCAAGCTCTGGGAATAAATTTTTCTATGACAGGAGGAGAGGCACAGGAGGACACAGGCACACACCAAGGCATAGAATCTTCCGCTCAGAAAAAAAATCTCAAGTACTTCTATCCTCCTTGTATAAATATATAGTGGAATATCTTTTAATGCTGAGGTGTCCCCCTCACTATGTTAAAACCAAGTATCTCACTTTGAGACTGAGGTCTCAAAATTACATTGTGGAAAATGGGCGACTATATTGGAGAGACCAAGTGGGAATCTTATTATTGTGCTTAAAAGAGGAATAATTTGACCAAGTGTTGACCAAGTTCCACAAAGGGATATGCAATGAGCATTAAAATTGGTGGTCCACTACACACGAGATCCTAAAGGTAGGGTTCTTTTGGCCTAAGTTGTTTGGCAATGTACATGCCCATGTCAGGGCCTGCAAGAAGTGTCAGGTGTTCGCAAAAAAAAAAAGGTATGCAATTCTCCCATTAATTCCAGTACTTGTTGAGGAAAATTTTAAACAATTGGAGTTTTACTTCGTAGGAGAGATTCACCCTGCCTCTAGCAATCAGCATCGATGGATCCTCACTGCCACAGATTACTTCACCAAGTAGGTAGAGGTCGTGCTTGCAAGAAATGCTACATATTTGGTGGTGATCAAGTTCCTGGAGGAGAACATAATGCTAGGTTTTGATGCCCAACTAAAATTATTACAGGTAATGCCCAGGATTTCAAGTCAGCTAAATTTGTTAATTTTTGTCTGCATTATAATATCTCCTGGGCCACTCCACTGCATAATACCCATAGGGGAACGAGATGGAAAAATCATCTAACAACACACTGTTGAAGATCTTGAAGAAGGCCATCAATGAAAATCAAAATAACTGGGATTCCCAACTCAGGTTTTCACTCTGGGAAAATCACATCACCATGAAAATATCCACAGGAAAGTCCCCTTATGAACTAGTATATGGCAGGGCTGTATTTTTTTGCATTCAACTCGCATTTCCTGTGGCCTGATTCTTACAAGAATGTGAGGAAGAGACAAATGACCTCATCTGAAGAATGAATCAGTTGGTAAGGATGAATGAAACATGGGAGAAGGTAAGCTGCAGACTGGCATAATGTCAAGAAAAAATGAAAGGATTATTTGACCAAAGGACCAAAGCTAGAGACATCTAGGTAGGGGATTTGGTGCTGTGATGGGATGTCAGGAGAGCGAACAAAAGGAAACATGGGTAGTTTGACCCTCTCTGGTTTGGTCCTTTTAGGGTGCCAGAAGTCAAAGGCAACAATACTTTTTTCCTGGAGAACTTGGAAGGAGATATACTTGAGGCGCCCGTGAATGGGAAGTTCCTCAAGTTCTATTTTCATCACTGACGAGGGCTAATCAAGCTCACTATATATATATCCCTTCACTATCTATACCCCATTTTGTTTTCATTTCTCTCATTTCATCTTCTGCCTCATCTTCCAATGTTCCCATATTGTTACGCTCATTGCTTGCATTTTTCCATTTCATTTTCCATATGACCCTCTATTTCATCTCTCATTTTTGTGTCCACTTGGTTGTTGGTATAAAAATTTGTCTAATAAACATGTATTTCTGACTCCATGAGCCCAATAAAGCATAGTAATTCAGGGTATGTAGGTCCTCAATGCACTTATAATAGCATGTTGTCCCTAGATGGAGCCAATGTTTCCCTGTGACTGCACACAGCATGGAGAATCCCTATAAGGAAATCACAGAGACAAAGGCAGCAGTGAAATAGTTAAGATAGAACAACAGCAAGGGGAAGAGTCTTGAACGTGTTTAGGTCGAGTCATGCATGCATGTAGGTCAAGTCGTGAAGGTGGGAAAAACACAAAATGGGGGGAAGCATTCCACGAGAAAATAAGAAAACATCAGGCACAAGCAAAGAGACAAGGTCGGAAAACCACACCAAGGAAGCAGTGAGGACCATTGGATCTAAGCAACAACCAACAATGGAGATTCAAAGCGCAAGCGTAGAGCGCAAGTATTGCAAGTTAGGCACAAAGGATAAAAGTTAAAAATTCTGAAGTGCAATGTGCGATGGCGGTGAGACCCAAACGCCCGCCACACTTCCTTTCATTCCATTTCCCTTACAAATCACTAAAACCTTACATTTTCCACCTTTCCAATTAATTTCTCCACTTTACCTTTTTCGCTGCTATATCATTGCTTCTCCTCTGTTTTTCCTATCTCCCCGATTATGATTAAAGTGGGTCAGTCCCCCTGAAATGTCACCCAATTCTCCCCCACACTTCAAGCTTCGTAAAAAATAACACTTAGCCCCCACTATGCACATAATAAAACTTGCGATCTATGACCTGCTGTAGCAGTCCCACCTTCCTCCACATTACCCTTTTCTCCCCGCCATCCATCGCAGATCACATCTTATAACTTTTCACATTGAAAATAAGAATTAATACATGTGATTGTTGATTTGCGGTATATCGCATTGCACGAGTTTTAACTTACCATTTAAAACGCCCACAACCTATTTTCTTTAACTTGCAATGTGTCTAGGTCCCACCATATGACACGTCACTCCTGCCCCATCATATATCACTCCCCATGGATCTTCACCCTTACCCTCCACTATGCACTGATAAAACCTTCCATTTGAGATTTGCGATGAGAGAAGGGCCCCACCATTATTCCCGCCATTTCCATTCGTGTTCACACATCTCATCACCGCTTAGTCCTCTACATCCCTCTGTCACTTATGCTCCACCCCAATGCATTTGATGGTCCTTAACACATTTCAGACTCCCCTCGGCCTTCAAAATTTAACTATGGGCAGGGGCGGGGGGGGGGGGGTCTGGAATAGGAAGTTTTTGTTACCACCCACTCCTCCATGTGCCTTCCTCTCATCGTTTTTTATCCCCCCCCGAACTCCAACACCGATTACCTCTTGAGACCCCCTCTGAAATCTAGTTTTCGGTTTGCAATTTAAATTCAACATGAGATTCTACGTGGAACATGAAGGGGTGGTTTATTCAGGTCTCTCAGGAGTTCCCCCACTGAAGAGACAAGCAAAGCAGAATGACTACCACTTCACAATATATTGAGTGGAAACTAGAGGAATTTCAAGTAACACGTGAAGTCGTATGATGACAACCATGCCTGCCCACCTACAACTGCTCCTCACCATATCATTATAAAGGCCCCCATAAGTGGCCTTAATGGGTGATCATATCCTCTTTTTTTTGGTTTAATTCTGATGATTTTTCTAGTGAAATCTCAATTTCACCCCATTCCTATTTTAATTCTCTCCCATTCCTATTTTAACTCCCTCAGTATAGAAGTAATTGCTCAATGTATGCTCTGCAAGTTAGGTAGCATGTTCTGATTTCATAGATATGGGTCAATCATAAATGATTAAGTACCATAGACCCTCTATGGAAACTCTATATATAGTAAGTTCTAGGATGAAAGAAATGTTTTGGAATTTTGGAAGAATTTTGGTATAGTTTTGTATGATTGTGCTCCCTGTGCTCTGAGATACATATTTGGGAGAGTTGTTTGAACTTAGTATAATACAATGTTGTTATTTGGATTCCAAATGGAGAAATGAGTAGTATGTATTCATTTTCCTCTGTTATCAATAATCTCTTTTATGTATAATCATCTGTCATACTATTCTCTTTTGAAGGTCCATGTAATTTAGCTCCTGGTAGTCTACAATTTTATCCATGAATTCTTGTCTGCATAACGCTTAGGTGTTAACGCTTATGAATTAAGCGTGTTGCAATCCCTTAATTCTCACTCGCTGAACCTCCATTGTTCTTCATATTTCATTCATATCCATTTCCTTTGAGTTCATTGGAGACAAATTCTTAAATCTCTTAAGCATGTCTCTCGTGGGTTCCTTCTCCGCTCTCTCTCTCTCTCAACACCTCTGCATAATTTAAATTTCTTCTCATTTTTTTATACTTGGCCCATTTAAAAGCCATCAAGCCTCGTGGCCCCTTGATCCCTCTCACTGTAGATGGAATTCACATGAATCAACTCCAAGGTCTTCTCCGTCCATGAAACACTAAAACCTTTGTTCTCTTATTCCATATCTTTCTTAGAGGCATTTCATACAATCATCCACTTTTAACCTCTGATATTTAAGATGTCCTAGCCACTGGTCTTTTGCAACTCAAGTTTGTCTCTAGGAGCTACAGTAGGACCAATGTAGGTGTGACAATTATGATTTATGTCTAGTTGAGGGCGTCACACAACTGCTGTACTACGAGATCATTTTGGACAGAGGCCCAAATATCCATGGCCCCATTTAATAAACTATCACACTAGGTGACTTCATCAGCAATAATTTCCTATGCCTATTTGACTTCTGTTTCCCTCTTCCTGCGAACCTCTGGTGGTATCTCCAGCTGCAATTTTTTCTAGAGGTCTGCGATTTGCTGCTCATACTCCGTTCGGATGGTTTCGAATTCTGGCGGCACTCCTTTCACCATAGCAACCAATCCTTCTAACTTTTCAGCGAGCATAGTTGTTGCAAGGAAAACTGGAATGTCTCGGCATACTTGGTTGATTTTATCCTCTATAATAGTGTGTTGTGGCTCAGCTTCTATACAAGCTGGTTTTTCTTGTTGATGTTGTTGGTGTTCTTGCGCAATCTATTGCTATGCATCCCTTGTCTTCATTTGCACAGTTGCCTCTCTCTATTGAAGCTCATATGCAATCAATGAATGTGTTAGGTCCTCGTAATTTGTCGAATTGGCAAGACCAAATGTATAGGGAAAATAGTATTTGGAGTCCTAGGACCTAGCCTTCTTGGACTCAGAGAGGGCTCTCTCTATATTTGTGTAAAAGGATGTAACTTGATTGATTTTAGGATTTTTATTTTAGGCTAGTTATAGTGATTTAGGGTTTGTTTGTTTGTTTTTTTGGTTGGGTAGGTTGTCAAGAAGAATAGATAGAGTAAGAGAGGTTTAAACCATTGGGCTATGGAGTCTGCAAAAGGTCTTGAGAAGTAAAACAATAGTCAAGGGTATATCACAGGGAAAGTCTAAGAAAGTCAAATGGATCTAAAAGCTTATGTGAGTGAAGTGAACATTAACTTGTGAACATAGTAGGTGCAAAGGGCAGTTAAGAATCCTTAAAAAATTACTTTAACAAGAATTACCTTTAAGATCACTATGCATAAAGAAATAACCAAATACAGGGCATACCAATAACTTCTTTGACCAAACCCTAGCAAGTAAACATTAAGACAACAATCCAGTGAACCATAGAAGGCAAGAAACTTGTAAGTCTTCTAGTGATTTCACCTTCAAGCAAAGAAAAAATCTAAGACAACATATAGTAATAATAAAAGAGTAGGGAACTCCTAATTTCCTTAATCAAATTACAAATACCTTCAAAGAAATCGTTTAAGATGAAAAAAAGGGTAGGGAAAACCATAAACCTCTTCAGCTAAACCCTAATTAGCAATAATTCAAAGCAAAGATCTTAAAAACAATGTTTAAGTAACATCAAAGAACAAGGCTAATCATAAAATAATTTGACATTGGCTCCATTAAATCATTATTAAGATAAAAAAGCATAAGTGGAACTAGAGAGCATTTAAGAATTCTCTAATCTGACCTAGCAGAGGAAAACATACAAGCAATAGAAAGAAGACAGAGCTAAGGTGCCTCTAAACGACATTTCTTAGCCTAAAATTTTTGTCCTACTGCATGAGAAAGATGAAAAAAATTGAAAACATAAGAAGACAAGTGCTAAATAAGAAATACATCACCACTAACTATTTTCATGAATCCTGCAAGTGAGCTTGCTCCATTGTCATGCAAATCAAGACATCCACAAAATCCAAAGCCAGTTTCTCCTCAATCTTCAAGTCTATGATATTCTTCTCAATAATCAACCAACATGCAAAATGAGGCCTCAATGCAGTATTTAACTAGAAACGAGGAAAAAAACCCTAACTAGGGTTTTAGAAACCATTAATTACTCATAAATGTCATTTTTGTCCTATGATACCATGCAAGGCCTAAGGCACAGATATTCTAATTCAGTAAATGCAAAAATAACTCCTCAACCAAATTTGGAAAAAAAAATGAATTTGAGGCTCCTAAATAACTTCCAAAATCTCTCCAAGTGTGTTTTGTTGACCTTTTTGCAAGGGCATAGCACAGAGGTTCAAGGGCGCAACACGAGGCCAAGGGCGTAGAGCCATCACTAGGAAAATTGCCTATTTTGTAACTAAGATTTGGAGGCCTTATAGGTGTCCAAATGAGCTCCATGATAGCTCATTAGAAAGCCTGTCCTATCTAGTTTCCAAATATTCCTTTATTTGTCCGTTTTGTGTCCATTTTCCTACCCAAAATATCATTCTCCCAAGACTGCTCAGGGTGCAGCACCAGCGCTGAAAATAGGGCAGAAAGGTGATTTTTTAGGTGTTTTTGGCACTTTTGGAGGACCAGTTTTGATCCAAATGAATTGAAAGTTTCTATGAGTGATGTCCTTGGAAATATGAACATGAAAATTTAAGCCATTACTCAAAATAATTCCCCAAAAAAAATCGCAACGTCAGTGGCGCTGCGCCTTTGGCCCTTCAAAACAGTCAAAAATGAAAATTTACAAAAAGATGCCAAAATGTGGATTTGCCCTGCTAATCATGTTTGGGATGCTTGTAGGGGATGGATCAGCCATATTACCAAGCCTTTCCTTCCCTTTTTCCTCATTGGTACCACCATATTATTCATAGGTCTCATTATCATGCTCATCATCTAAAACAACAAAGGTCCAAAACAACCTATGTCTCATGGAGATCATCTTCATCATAAATGGCTGCCTCATGTGCATCTTCTTCTACTCTCCTTTGCTTGCCCTTACGTACCTATTTTTTTGGTGAAGAAGGTAGGGCCCCTCCCTTATGATCATGCCTCTTTGGCATTTGGGCCTTCATATTGTTGCCACTTCCTTCTCGCATTGTGAATTCTACCTTTCCAAAACCCTTGAGTGTAAATGGACTTGGAATGAGGAAATGGTGATGAAATGGAATTTTTAAGCTAATGAGGGAATGAGTAAGTGAGGGGATTGAGTGTTATGAATGAGATAGATGTATGGACAACTTGGGTGAATGAGCAACCTCAAAATAGTGTAATCCCTAGTTTTATCATTGATTTTCCTTATGGGCAGATGAAGTAATGACAAACAATGATTGCAAGTTTTAAATACCTAGGGTTCCTTCTTTGGGCCTCAACTTCTTTCCATTAAATTATGGTAAAAATTCTTGGAGATGGGTTGATGTGATGGTACTTAACCTTCCATATTTCTGGAGGACATTCAGCAAGAGTTTGGGATCCCCTTTGGAACAATTTGAGCGGTTGAGTCAGTTAGGAATCCCTTCTAGCCAAGGATGCAGCACCTGAGCTGAGGTCACAGCGCTCAGTATCAAGCACATAGTGCTCAAACCTGAGTGCGCAACGCGAATAGGAAATTTGATATGAGTGTTTGGTCAAGGGAAAAATGCTCTGCCAAGTGCACAACACTTCCTCCCAGACGCGTAGTGCCTGTGTAATTTGTATGGGAGGAAAGAGCCAGGGGCACAGCACCAAGCCAAGGGCGCAACACCACAACAATTTGCCCAATTTTGAATTGAAAACTCAAATTTTCTTCTCTCCTTGAAACTTAGAATTCTCTGCAAGTGAACCATGATTGATATGAAGTGTGAAATGAGTTCTATAGTTATGTGGCATTTAGTTTACCTTTGCAAACCACTTTCTAATGTTTTAAGCCCCTTTTTCTTTTTCATTAATGTCCTTTAACACTTTTTGTTTTCCAGGTGCCTGAAAACACTAACTTGAATTTTCGTTTTGTTTCTTAATGCATAATATACTCATTTTGACATCTTTGGAGTTAGATTAGACATGATGGAACCTTTAGAACCTTTTGTGGCTCCCATTACAATATTCAACTTGTCTTTCTCACCTTGGCTGGTAGTTAGGAAATTTGTGTTCCTTTTGATCCTGGAGGCCTTAACATAATTATTTTAACACAAGAGTAGCCTCATGATTCTCTTTTTCTTCCACCATGGAGTTTGAACATGTTTTTATCTTATTTGACACTCCTGATTTGCAGGTGACTGAAAACACTGCATTGGCTTTCTCTTACTCCTTGAAACATGATAATTTCACTTTTGACAACCTTAGGATGCTTACACAATAACTGTATTTCCAGAAAATTATTTTGTTCCTACCTTGGAGCTCAAATCATATTTTGTTTGGCAGATGATTGAAAACTTTGAATTTACCCTTGTTACTGATATTCTCTACACCTTTACTCTTTTAGACATGACACATTTACCTTGGAAAATTTTGGGATATAGCACACAAAAATACCTTCACAATCCTTCCTTTGTTGTCATCCTGAGGTTCAACATCATCATTTCACCTTCTTTGGTCAGTTTTCCAAAACCCTAGGCATCTGGAGTGCTTTAATACAATCACCAGTGTTGTCTTCTACTTTATCTATAATCCTTTCAAATTCATTCATTTATGTCCAGTTCACCTCACCTTTTTCCCTATCTCATCAACAATCTCTGATAGAATTATCTTCATGTTTGGTTTTTTGGTGTACCTCCTCCATGGTCATTTCTGCATTTGATCACTACTTGGCACACTACTGGACTATCATGCTCAAAAACACTAGTTCTCCTTAAGACCAAGTTGTTTCCTGTCTTCCTTGCTGCAATATGTCTTCATTCAGGAGTAGAAATCCTACCTCACCAACTTCTTCTACTGATGGACCTCTTAATACTCCTGTAGAAGTGTTAAAATCTTAACATTTACCTCTTGCAGACTTTGAGCTAATATGGTAGTCTTCTTTGGAAACTTTCAGGTCTTCCTTGAATAACCATGTGTTGACCTTCTATTACATCTAAGCCAGCTTCTAGCATAAGAAAAATAGTGTTTGAAACATCAATTATGACCTTACAACTTGTGAAACCATAATGACCTAGTGGGAGGGTAATTTGACCATGAACTTTGACTGAAAATTGTATTGGAGGCTTGAAGTGAAAAACATATTATTTTTCAAAGTGCTGCATTGAAGATCCAAAATCCAATGTACTTGAATTATCTAAATAGCCTACAAATATAGTTTTGAGACCATCAATGCTTGAGGAACTTGGGGATCATGGGAATGAGTTAGGCTATAGGTAATCCTAGATTTAAAGTGGAGTTATGGGCAAGGGAAAAAATAGAGTAATGAGGTCATAGGTAGGAAAAAGGGATGGAGATGAGAGGCACAAGCCATTAAGGAGTTTTTTAGGAGTGGCAGGGTGACCATGAAATGGAAAGGTTGATAGAATAGTGAAAAATTTTCTATAAGGATAATGAAGGCAATGAGATTTCTAAAACTCACAATGTTCAAAGAATGTTGGTTTTAGAAATATAGAACCAATCTATAGTCATCTACCAATAGTAAAAAATAATGATGTCTAACAGAATGTAGAATATGCAATTTACCGGTAGGAAACACCAAAAGATAAACATGCACATAACTTGTACTAGTGAATTGGACACATTGGTCAGTGTCCACCTGAATTCTTGGTAGGGGGATGTGGAAAATTTGTGCATCCCTTAATGCTGGTAGAGAAAAAACCAACGGTTGCTTGCTTTTAACATGTGCACTAGTCCAGCTCGCTTGAATCACGCTCTCTTGAATCTGGATATCTTGAACTTTGAGCTCTTGCAATCCGACTTGTACAAGTTACAATGCATAATTGTAATGGACTTCCATGTATGTCCAATGATATTTAGTGGCAAACGAGAATTTGTTCATGATTTCATTGAGTTCATCCCTTGTCATCATCAGGACCTCCTACCCTGCTTTCTTAGATCCTTTCTACTTCTTGCACAATCCTCCAGTGGCCTGAGAGTCGCGCTTGGTGCCTTTAAATGTCTCAACTTCGCTAGTCTCCATAGGCACAGAGACGTTCTTCTCAGGCACAGTGGTTTTATTGACAATTTATCCATTTGTACTAGGTTTTCGTTCCTTCTCTGTCAGTTTCTTGGTGACCTTCTTTGTGACTGTCACTAGAACTATCTCCATAGGTTTTTCAGTGGCTTTCTTTGTAGATTTTCTTTTCAAAGTGTGCTACTTCATTGGTGTAGGTGGAGTAAACTAGGGTTCGACATCTTTATTGTTACACAGACTAAATCATCCTTGCTTACAAAATATGGTAGCTCATACCATACTCCCTGTATATTGCCCTTTACACATATATCAATATTATGAAATGTAGCCTTGAAATAAACTACCATTTTGTATTGATCGTACAGGGTAGGTGACAGTCGCGACGTTGATTGCACTGCTTGGTTCAGGGTGGCATCATACAAAACCCAAAATATTTTATTTTCCTTTGCACGCACTAGGTCTGACGAGTTCCATAATGTTGTGTATCATATAGCTTTGCATATCTTTGGGTCAATATCTGGGAACTCCATGTCTTCCGGGGTTCTCCATCCAATTAGCGCAATTAGTAACAGGGCCAACCATATTTGAAGGGCTTTCCTTCCTCTTGTGCCTTGCACACATTCTCCAGGAATTATTTGTATAGATACCCATACAAGTTGTAAATTATGCCCATTTTAGATCTTCGGGCAAGCAAAATCACATGCGTAGGCACATCATTGGGCCTGCACTTCTGCATCATCTTGTAGGAAAATATGAGCGTACCAAAACATACAGTAGGTTCATTAATTTTCTCCACAACAAACCCCCAGGTCTTGCATGTGATGTTATATTTCTTCTTGATTTGGTCTGCAACCGCCTTCTCCTACGCTTTACCACAAAAGTCTGCAATAGGGTTGACCCCCTTAGTAGGCAGACTTGTTATTCTGTGGATCAATTCTGCATCAATAGGGATGCGCTCTCCCAACCAGAGTGTGTCATTATGGACCAAAGCCAACAGCTGTCTGGCACAGATATCATTGATGGGAATATGCCCAAAATGAGGGGTCTGCAACAAATTTAGCCTTTCCTTGTGCAGACCTAACACCCGCCTCCTTGGCTCGAGGCACACAACACCTCCTTCATAGGTAACCTGATCCAAATAGAGCTCTCACACAAGCTCAGGGAAATTTTTGACATCTGCGATGTAACAATCCTCAAACTAAAGTTGTGGGATTTTTTTTAAAATATCCCCTTCCATTGGTACATTCTTTGGGATCAGGGGTACTTCGATACTTGCGCACACCTTATCCAAGTCCTTATGTGCCTTTACAGTGGGTTTGTGTGATGCAATGTAGCTTGGCAGTTGTTGTGGTTCCTGTTTTTTGGCATGTTTGGCAATACCAGAAGACAAGACAACATCAAACCACTTTGGGATCTAAGGATCTAGCCCTCCTGGATCCCGAGAGGGATCTCTCTATAAAGGAAAATAATAATATATCTTTGAAGTTTAGTTTAAGGTATTAGGCTAGTTATAGGGCACAAGGGTTGTTGTTTTCGTTTTTTTTTGTTTGGTTTGGAAACATGAAATAAGGGTTCAATATAAGGTAAAGGAGTGAGTAAAGAAGGTTATTTTGGCAATGGGAGATAATTCAAAGAAAACACACATCCATTGGGAAATGGATTCATAAAAGGGTTTACTTGCAATTCAATATCCAAGGCTTTCAAATGTGCTAGTCATCTGAATCAGAGGATCTCTTAAGATGATAGTATGGGATGAAACAATAAGGAAATGAAGGTGAATGACAAGGAAACCTTCCAAGGTGACCACTTAGGAGAAAATCTAGGGACAAGGCATGCCTTAACCATCTATGATCAAACTCCTTATGAGGCTAAATCTTCATACAATGGGAAACATTTAAGGTCGACACAAAGTGATGTCTAATATCAGAGAAAGACTTTTAACCCTCTCTTCTTTTGACATTCAACTTAAGGGATCTTAGAAAGGCTAAATGTGGGAAAAGGACCCTAGTGAGACAGAACTAACTCTGAATCTCCCAATTTCCCAATTCTTTTAGATAAACCCAACAAGAACATCTAAAAAACGAACTCTAAATTCATACATCAGTAAGCGTGGAGAACCAACTACTATACTGGTTAAATTATCTTGAATTTGTTCTTTGATCACACAATTAGAAAAAAACATAAAAGATAAGAAGAGCAGGAAGCATTAGGGTACTTTACAGCAGTATATCCTAAGCTAGATTACTAATTCTTATCAGAGAAATGAAATATGATGCATGATAGAGGGAAAACAATAAAAGATAGAACACATCACCACTGATTTAGATTAGGATCCAATGAACATGCTTGTCATATTAGAAGAGAAAACCAATCATATACATCATTTTCCAACAGCTCGATATCAGTCTGAAATCATCTCCCAGCCTATTCTACCACTAATACACATATAACTTTATCTCAAAGAAACAGCTTACAATCCATGTCTAACCAACCAAAAACCTTTACAATGTATTTCTCAGGAGTTCTTATAGCTGAAAGAGTGGTAGTAGTGGCAGATAGAACTTAAATGATGCATTAAAATAGAGGGAGGAGTGTTTCTTGAAGCCCATTTTGTTTTAATGTCTTTACATTAACTTTTAGTACTCTTTGGATGAATCAGGGTTCCTCGACAGGTTGGTAATAACTTCTAATGTATGTTCTTGAAGTACTCTCTGACTAGTGGTACTCTATTTGTACTTTGAGACAAGAAAGGATGAAGATTTTCCTTTCAGGTCTTCCATGCCTTGTAACTAATGCAGTGACAGTTTCAGGACTTCTGTCAGGGTGATAGTCTTTTCAGGAGCTTGATGGGGAATAGAAAATGCTGTGGGAACTTGTCCTTTCTCGGGAAAGAACATTCTGCTGATGTGAAAACATTGATATGGCTTGTTTCATGTGCTTTAGGCCTTACTAGCCTTCTGGATCATTTATAAGGTCTTCAATCTGTATCTTCGTCATTTAAACACTGAATTATAGCATTTAATATTCAATAATGAGCTTTTAATCCCTTAAATCCTTCACTGATACTCTTTGCCACTTCTCCTCACTGTTTTGGTAACTGAATAGGTTTTAATGGCGTTGGAGGTTTTATGAGAGGTTTTCACACTGATCCTTTAATGAAATACACATTTAAAACCTTCTCAGGTGTCTTCCCTGCAATATTCGGCTCTGAAAAATGGTGTTCTATGCTCTAGATTTCCCTGTTTGTGATTGTGAAACAAAGAGTGATTTTCCCCATCTGTAACCCTGCAAAAAGACGACAAACATATTAAGAAATCCATAGGGAGTGGGGTGGGGTTGCTGTAGAGGCCGGTGGAGATGGTGGCACAGTGATGTAAATGGTGGATGTAGTGGAAAAACGGCTGAAAATTGTTGTGAAATGGTGAAAACTAGCCTTATGGAGCTTTGGTGTGAGGAGGATTCTAGACAGTCGGATTAGATCAGACTGTGGCAATCAACGGTTGATATTGCGCGATGGGGATTTTTGGAGGATGTATGAAGAAATGAGGGGATGGGGTGAATTTATATCATGACTGTCAGATTAGACAAATGAATGGCAGAGATCATCTAGCGGGGTCATTTGGGAGTATGGGTGAAAAATGAATGGAAGCAGGGTTAGATCCGGGCCGTTGGATTAGAGAAATCGATGGCGGATATCACTTTATGGAGCCACTGGGGGAGATCAGGTGAGGAAAAATGAATGGGGTCGTGATGCAATGTGAGCCATTAGATTAGGATCAACTGACGGCTGCGATATAACGAGAAATACATTGTGGAGGAGGGTGGTAAGCGAAAACCAGAATGATTTTCGCGCAACTTTGGAGCGGTTTTGAAATTTTGCCAAAAAAACGTGATTCCACTCATTGTCTGACACACGTTCCCTTCAATAACACCCATTTTGTGTTTTTTTGGAGTGTTAACCTTCGGGCACAGAACAAATGTGAGACATATTGTCAACCGTCAGATGGGGAGTGGCAGATCCGACGGTGTAGATAACGCGCGATGCTGGGTAAGCTGCATGGGCAAAAAAATAGATCGGGCCCTGTGATGATGTATGCAAAGGCGTCGCGGGGTGGATGGCGGGATTATTTTTGACCGTAGGGTCTGTGGATCGGATGGTTGAGATCTAATTGGCCAATCACGGAATAGTGAAAACGGGCAAGGCGAAGGCGGAGCGCGATTAGATCGTGGCCATTGGTTCTTGTGGATTCAACGGTCGGCATCAGGATCCAATTGCAGCATCGAACCATTGGAGGAACAAAAATGGAGGAATTTTGGATTTGTGATGCACGATTAAGTGCCATCCGTCTGATCAAAGAGCAATATCAACGGTGGAAATTAAATCGACAGGGCGACAACAGAGAATTGTGGGCATAGCGCGACGAGATCTGGACCGTTGGTTCTTGTGGATACAATGGTCCAGATCAAATCGACGGATCGACGTCGAAGGAGGCAAAGAACGTGGAAAAGAAAAGTTACAATTGTCTATTTTGCGATAGGGCCTTAGCGCGTGGTCGTAGCACAGGTTATATGGGGGAGGGGC
This sequence comes from Pinus albicaulis, assembly GCA_034641835.2. NCBI lineage: Eukaryota > Viridiplantae > Streptophyta > Pinopsida > Pinales > Pinaceae > Pinus > Pinus albicaulis. The sequence goes on from MU968411.1 coordinate 73,756,799, forward strand.
CAAAAGGAATAAGCCCTCAGAGGCTTAATTCTTCAAAATGAGCAGAGAATTGTTTAGAAGGGGAAAAAGGATTTTTAAGGGATTTTTTGGCTTTTCAGTACCCGGTTCTGGGGATAGGGGGCTATGAAGAAAGGGGCTAAGCTGTGTAAGCCCTCAGGGGCTTAAGCCTGATATAGTGAAAATAGAGAGCTTTTAGGCCAAAATTAGTGCTTTTTAAGGCCAAATGGGGGGTTTCGATAGGTAGCAAAGGGGATTTTTAAACCAAAAAAAGGGAGTTATAAGGTTTAAAAAGAGAATCTTGATGAGATGGAGGGTTGATGAAGGGATTTTGGAGGAATTTTTTGAGGGGAGTAGAGATGAAAAAAGGATGCTTTGAGGAAACAAAATGGAGCAGATGGAGGCATTTTTTAGGGCATTTTCTTTCACAAATAGCGAGGCTTATCAAATGGAAACAATAGTGAAGATTGTTTCAGAGGAAATAAGACACATAAAGGCTTCAAGAATGATAGATTTTTCAAGGAAATTTTTTCTCTTGAAGGCTTAGAAACCTCATTAGCCACCTATTTCCTATGCCAAAATTTTATAGGTGGCTAACAGTAGCTCCACATGGGGATGGAATCTTCTTGAAGGTGTCAAGAACTTCATAAATAATCTTTTGGAAGTAGGCCAGATGTCTGATCCTTGACAATTTTTCTCTTCTTTGATCAGCTACTACAAATCATGAAAACATCATATCAGCAGTAATATTCTCCCAAACAATTTACCTACCCATCCTAATATCCTAACATTTTTTCTTCAAGGTGCATTTAGACTTGCAGACCTTCTTCATCATTTTTTTTATTGAAAGCAGAAAAAACTAATCTAATTCTACCCTTATTCCTCCATCAGATTAAGCAGTTGGCCTCATAGCTTCTCTACCTACACTAATATCTTATAGGATTAAGCTGTCTAGCAATTTTCTTTCTCTACATTCTAAAACAGAAATTTAAAAATAGTCAAACCAGGATTAGACTGTCTGGTTTTCTGTGGGTCCATGGCATAAAGACAGCTGCACATGAAATGAATTTTGCGGGAAATTGAAACCAAAATTGTGAAACTTTAGAACATCCTTCTTTCTTCTGTGACTCAGGTTTTGAGCTCGTTAGAGTCACTTCCTTCATTCCAGCTCTGATTTTGAGTCTGTTAGAGATATTTCTTCTTCTTTCTTTGCCGGTTCAAGTTTTGAGCATGTTAGAACCAACCTCTCACTCTTTTTGGCTCAGGTTTTGAGCTGATTCGAGCCATTTTTTGAAACTTCAGAGGTTCAAGTTTTGAGCATGTCTGAACCTTTTTTCTCATATTTTTTCTCTTTTTTTTTTTTCAAACAAAACAAAGAAATGGTATTTACAATGGAAGTGGAAACTTGAAATCTGAACTTCAGTAGTAATAATGCTTGAGCATCCTGCAATTGACAGGAACCCTAAACAGATCTGTACCATCTAATTCTGGCAGAAAAAATTCATTAGGACCAATGGTGGATTGTATGATATAAGGACCTTGACACAAACTGTCAAATTTGCCATGCTTACCCTTGTCCTATCTCCTACTGAATTTTCCATGCTTACCAATTTTATCACTGGTACTCCCAAGCTGGTAGGAAACATTGCATCTACTCCATAGACTAACTGATATGGGGACATTCAAATGGATTTCTTTGTTTTCAGTCTATCTGCCCACAAAGCATGCACTAACTTATTATGCCATGATTTTTTATTCTCTTCTAGCAGCTTCTTGATGATGGTCACCAAAATTTTATTTGATGATGCTGCTAGCCCGTTACCTTGAGGGTAATAAGTAGTAGAATGACCAAGTGCAATCTGATTCCTGTGACAAAAATCAATCATCTTTTTGGAACCAAATGCAGCAGCATTATCAGTGATAATCTTCCTAGGGCAACCAAATCTAGATAGGATATGGTATTCAAGGAATTTTATGATAACAGAATCCGTGGCATTCCTAGAAGGGGTGGCCTCTATCCATTTTTTGAAATATTCAGTGGCAGTGAGTATCCATTTGTGTTGGGCATATGAATCAGGATGGATTTCCCTTATGAAGTCAAGGCCCCACTATTGAAAAAGAGCTTCAACAGTGATTGGTTGTAATGGTAAAGGTAGGAGTTTTCTTTTGCCCTCAAAGATTTGGCACTTATTGCAGGAAAATATCATTTTATGGACACCTTGGAAAAGGGTGGGTTAGTAATAGCCAGCTCTAAGTATTTTATTAGCGGTCGTTTTCCAGTAGAGATGACCTCCACACTCTTGCATGGAATTCGTGTTTGATCCTCTCTGCATCCACTTCAGGAAAACATTTAAGAAACAAACCATTTACATTTTTCTAGTATAAGCATTCATTTAAAATGCAATAATTTCTAGCCTTTAACTTTAAAAACCTTACCTTTGTCTTTGATAAATCAGGAGGGGCATTAAGATTTGTAAGCACATACAAGATGTCAGCATACCAAGGTGAGTTTTGGAATTGTTCTTTAAGATTAGGAGCAGTTAATCCTTCATTTTCATCCAAGGCAACTACCATGTTTATGTCAAGGGCTTGTAAGTTAAATTCAGCCATTAATTGTGCCAAGCCTTGACCCTTGATGAGTTTTGTGGGTTTGATCTCCAAATCATACTCTAGTATCACTGCAATCCATTTACCTCTTTTTCCATCTAGATCTTGGGACAAAATGTCTTTTACCACTATATTAGGCACATAATAAATGATGTGAGAATGCAGAATATACACCCTGAAGTCTTTTAAGGCCTTTACCAAAGCATAAGCCTATTTTTCCATGATATTATATTTCAAGGGTGCATCTCTCAACGCTTTGCTAAAAAATGCAATTGGATGCTCTTGTCCCTCTGGATTTTTCTGCAATAGGACAGCAACCACAATATGCTATGATGAAAAAGAGAATATGATGAATTCTTTGGAAAAATCAGTGCTGATTAGTGTTAGCCCCCTATAAATTCCTTGACAAGCAAGCAGGGGGCTAATTTGTTTTATGAGCCTTCAAGGAATGCATTTCTCCTGAAAACACATCATCCTTGAAGCCTTTTCATGCCCTCTGCCCTTCGATTATTTCCCTCTGCTATTCTTAAGTCAATAAGCCTCACTGATTGTGAAAAATTGTGCTCCAAAAGGCCTGGATTTGCCCTTTGTATCACTGCAAATTTCCCCATTTTATCCTTTTTCCCATTTCCAAAGTCTCCCCTTTAACCCCAAAAATTCCTTCCTAAGCCTACTAAATCAATCCATCTCCCCTCTTGACCTCACAAATACCCTTTGTTTGGCCTTAAACCCCATTTTTCCCTCTACCGAAAACCTCTTTTCAGCCTTAAAAAATCTGTATTTTGGCTAAAAAACCCATTTTCTACATATAACAGGCTAGCCCCCTTCGGCTCAGCCCCTAACCACTTCCCCTCCATGCACCCGAGCGCTAAGACCAAGCACTAAGGCATAAGGCGCTCATCGCATCGGAAGGATTGAGCGGAGCATTTTTACTTGGTAAACAAAAGTTCTGATGCGATGTTGTATTTATCTATCGGACTTTGAAACAATTGCCACCGTTGATTGGAATAGATGTGATGGCCCACGCCTGTTCCATCACACCCCATCCCACTCCTTTGTGAACCCTCCGATGATAATCTCTGCCCTTGAATCCCATATAGATCCAACGGTCAAGCGCCAATCGTTGTATCGCTCATCGGAACTTCTTTATTGTGCCACTCTTGTTTCCCCCGATTGCGATCTCCCGATGAAATCATGGCTGTTGAATCCACAAGAAAAAATGGCCAGGATTCACTCTCACCCCACCCGGTGGTCCCCGCAAACGCGCCCTGTTCAAAATCCGTTGGTTTCCATCGCACCGCCTTTGAGAGGTGGGCGGTATTTGTCATTTCGGAGTGATTCCACTCACCACAGGACATGTGGCACCGAGCACTATTTGAAAAATGCCCCCCATCGCATGTTAGAGATTGGCGTTTGACCCGGCACGATATGCACGTACGCCATCTGATCTAGAGCTGCCCATCCAATGGTCATTGCGCTATGAATTTTCTCGCGAGCTAACCTAAGGCAAATTAGACCCCTGGCCCACCATCTGTCGCCCTCCGACGCGTTCTTAACCATCGATCTCCTCCTGACATCGGACGGTCCAGATTAACTGCATGTCTCACCATCGATCGGGTCCCGCCACATCACCATTCCACGTGTTTTGTCACATTTTTTCTCTGCCCTCCTTAAATTTCATTCAAAGGTCAAAGTTTCAGTGTTTGCATTTAAATTTTCGCCGTAGTTCGCCAGCGTTCACCAGACTATCCTCCATTGTTTCACTGCGCTTTTCGCCATCACCCTGCACTGTTCCACCATTCCGCCCACCTGCACAACCATTCTCATTTTCCCTGCTGCATCCACCCTTCCCATGCATGGTTTTCTTAACGTGTTTGCATGTTTTGCAGGGTTACAGTCAAGCGGGCAACTGCCATGATTCACAGTCTCTGTCACAGTGACAAAGAACATAGGAAATGCCATGTGCAGAGATTGAAAATTATGGAGAAAAGCCTGGGAAGGTGTTATGACATGACTGCCATTAAAGGAATAGGGTTAAACTCTGTAAAAACCTTCCCAGAGCCATTAAAGCACAGATTTCACAGATAGTGACAATCATGAAGCGACAAAGAGTATCAGTGAGGGATTAAAGGTTCTAATGCACATTTTTGAAGATCTTAAACCTTAATCCAGTGTTTAAAGGGAAAAGTGTACCAGATTGAAGACCACATGATTAATATAGAAGGCATAAAGAGGTCCAATGCACAGAAAAAAATATATCAGTGTTTCACATCAGCAAAAATTTCCTCCCGAGAAAGGACACAATACCCATACTTCTTTCATTCTATACCCTATTCCTGAGAATATTTTCACCCTAACAGAACAGTCCTATGCTACTAGAGAATTTGTTATGCAGCATGGCAGACCTCAAATTCATTTATCTGCGTTTTTGTTTATTCACCAGAGTACTACAGAATAATATAGCCAAAGTACATCAAAGATATACTTGGAGTAAATTGCAGCCTGTCAAAGACCACTCTTTCATCCAAAGAGCACTGAAGATCAATGCTCAGACATTAAAATAGAATGGGTTTTGACCCACTATTTCTGCTTTGTTTTTAATGTTCATTTAGTATTTCATCTACCTCCTCTGCCTCTCTCTCATATATAAAATTCATGAAGAAACTCATTGTAAGGTTGTTGATCGGCTATCTGTGAATTGCAAGCTGTTTCTTCTGAGACATGGTCTCTGTGTAAAGTTGTAAGATATGCCGAGGAAGATGTTTTTAGACTGAATATCAAGCTATTGGTAATGTTGTACTTGACTAGTGTTTCTCTTTAATATGACAAGCACATTTCTTTGGATCCTGATTTAAAGCAATGGTGATGTTTTTCTATCTCTGTATTTGTTTTTAACTTATAGTTCATTTCATTTCATTTCTACTGGCTCGCATCAGAAATCTGGCATAGGATTTAGCCTTGTTAGGTACCCTATGTTTCTGCTCTCCTTGCCTTCAATTTTTTCTACTGTATGTGTTATCTGAGGACTGATTTCAAGATAATTTAACCAGTGTAGTGGTCTGATATATCGCTAGCTGATGTATGAATTAATGAAATATGTCTTTAGATGTTCATGTTAGGATTTAATTGAATGAATTGGGAACACTGGGAGGTATAGAACTCCATCTTTGTCTCACTATGATCCTTTTCAATTAATTGAACCTTTCCAAGTTCCCTTGAGCTGGAGGTCGAAGCATTGAGAGTTCAAAGTCTCTCTCTGATCTCAGGTTTTCAACTTTGTGTTCTAAATATTTAATGTTTCCTTGTCTGAAGAGTTAGCCTTTTAATTTTTTGGATCACAGGTTGTCCAATGGCATGTCCTGTCCCTGGATCTGATTTCTGAAGTTCACCTTGGAGGTTTCCTTGCTTTCACCTTCTCTCTTACTATTTCATGCCAAACTACCATCTTTAAGATCCAATGCTTTAGATGACTAGCCCAGCTGAAAGCCTGCATATTGAATAGCAAGTAAACCCTTTCTTGAATCCATTGCCCAAGGGTCCTGGTGTTCTATGAATCATCCCTCCTTTGCCTAAAATCCTCTTTTCTCATCCTTGTCTCATATTGAACCCTTATTTCCTGATTCCCAACAACCAAACATACATCAAAAAAACAAACCTCGTGCCTATAACTAGCCTAAAATCTTAACTTTGAGCTTCAAAGACATAAAACCTTTTCTTACACAGAGAGATCCCTCTCTAGACCTAGGAGGGCTAGATCCTAGGGTCCGAAAGTTGTTCTGATGTTGTCTCATCTTTTGTTCTTGCCAATCTGGCCAAAACATGGGAACCCCAACAATTAGTACTGGTGCCCAAGTGAGTGCATCTTTAACTAATTCGAAAGATATTTTGGCCTCTAGAGGCCATTTGACTCCCACTTCTTTTTTCAGCATGTTTGTCATATTTCTAAGAAGCTCTGCTAGGTTGGGAATAAACCTTCTCAAGAAGTTAATTTTCCAAATAAAGGACTGCAACTCCTTGATGTTTCTTTGGTGGCTAATATGTAGTATTCCCTCAACTCTTTTTGGGTCTATTTTAATCCCCTTTTTTGATATAATATGGCCAAGAAGTTTACCTTCTTGGAGGCCAAATACGGTCTTTTTTGGATTTAAATATAACCCAAACCTTCTGCATTTCTCAAAAAATTTCCTCAGATGTTCAAGGTGCTTTTCATCAGTTTTGGAATACACTGTTATGTCATCAAGATAAATTACAATGAAGTGCCCTATTTCCTCTGAAAATGATATGTCCATAGCTCTTTGGAAGGTGACCCCAGAATTCATTAGTCCAAAAGGCATTTTCACATACATGAAAGTGCCCCATGGAGTGGTGAAGGTTGTCTTAAGTTGATCTTCTGGGAGTACTAAGACCTGGTTATACCCTGAAAAGCCATCTAATAGAGAAATCCTCCTAGAGCCAACTACCCTTTGTAGGATGTGTTCCATTTTGGGCAAGGGGTAATTGTATTTTAAGGAAGCTCTATTTAAGTTTCTAAAATCAATGCACAGCCTGATCTCTCCTGTCTTTTTCCTTACAGCCACAAGGTTTAATAGCCAGTCTGAAAACCTCATAGGGACTATGATACCAGCCTCATACAATTTCTTAATTTCTTTTTCTACTAGAGGCAGTTGTACAGGGTTAATTCTGCGCAGTTTTTTCCTAAAAGGTTTTTGGTTTTCTTTCAATGGGATACTATGCTGGATAATCTCTATGTCATAGGCTTTCAAGTCCTCATAGCTCCAAGAAAACACATCAACAAACTCTTTAAATAAATCAATGTATTTCTGTTTGATGTGTGCTGGCAAAGTTTTAGATAATTTGATCATTTTAGGCTTGTCTTTGCTACCTATATTGCATTCTTCAACATCATATTTAGCGTGTTCTATAGTAGGCTTCTTTGCCACATCATTAAAATCAAAGAGGTCTTCTAGGGGTGCTAGTCCTCTGGGTATGTTTTTGTCTTTGGATTGCAATACCTCAATGTCCTCTTTGTCCGTTTTCATGTATTCTTCTGATTGGTTTTCGAAGTATTTGGTCAACATGTTTATTTTTGTATTAGGGAATGGTTTTTCTTCATCAGGGGGCTCCTTATATGAACTTATTTCATTAGGCTTAAATCCTGAATCTAGCAATTCAAACTCATTCCTACAAAGCAAGAACTCCTCTATTTGTAGGTCACCTTCAAAAACCTACCAATACTTTTCATTGTCTGGTACTGCTGGTCTATATTTTGTTTGAACAATGATCTGTTTATCACTAGATAGCCTTTGGTATGAACTGGAAGTGCAGGCCAAACCATTTACAATTATGTTTTGACTTTTAGGGACAAACACAAGCTCATATTCTACAAACTTTTTCAACATATCCATGGAATCATTTCTATATGCCCTTAATCTAGGATGTTTGGCAGTGTATTCTCCATTTACTTGTTTGATGACTAGTTCAGAGTCTCCATAGACGACTATCCTCTTAGCTCATAGTTTTTTCAATAGATGCAATCCTAGGATGATAGCCTCATACTTTGCAATGTTGTTTGTGCACTTGAAATTTAGCTTGATGGGATGACTCTCAGCATAATTACTTTTAGTATTGTGCAACCATACCCCAGCTCCTACATTCTTTTTAGTACAAGACCCATCAAAGTTCATTCTCCATAAGGGATTTTTTATAGATTGGTTATTAGTTTCACCCCTAAATCTGTGTTCACCATTATGTTGAATTATGGGGTCTGCACCACGTTTTGTAATGTTTTGTTCTTTAGGATTTTCATGGAGTTCATAGTGATGAGTAATCTGGTGTTTACGGTCTTGGTTTTGATTACTCATATTTTTTGATTCAGCACATTGTTTAGATGTTTCTCCCTTGTTTTCCTCTATATTTGTGGGCTCTACTCTGCTGCTCAAAATTTTCCTCTCCAACTCTTCCTTATTTGAAAACTCATCATTATAGAGGATAAAAGAGTCTAGATCTGTATGAACAGAGCAAAGAGGGGAATTCTCTGGTTTCTCTAGGCTGCTTACCATGAATTTCATGTGTGCCTCCCTATATAATATTCTAAGATGGCCGAAAACAGGGATTGTGGCATATGTCATATCCATCTACATTGTACCTTGCAACTTGGCACCCCATGATCTTGACAACAACATGCCATACTTAGGAGGCACATCAGATACCACTACATCCATTACCATGCACTTGGCTGGGATTTGGGTTAAATTTACACAGAGATGTTTAATCAGTCCCGAACACTTCACTCTGCTAGAGTCAAAAGAATATAAATCCTTATAAGGTATGGTTATCTCTAGGCCTAATTGTTCCATGATCACTTTGGGCATGAGGTTGTGTGAGGCCCTTGAATCATGCATGGCATTATGTAAGATTTTTTCATGGATACTGAGGATGACATAGAAAGGAGGCACTAATCCTTTCTGAAATTTCCATTCAATATTTGGGCCAAACAAGAGAGTTGGTTGATCATCATTTAGGCTGACAGTGTCACTGATTTCTCCTAAGTTTAAAGCTTTCAAAATCTGACTTTTATATACATCTTGAGTGGCTAGCTCAGTGAGAGGGACAAAAATTTTGATTTTAGAAATCTCACTCTCTAGGTTGAAAGGAGATTGACTCTTTGAAAGGTTCAATTTTGTTTTATTGGCAGAATCAGATTGTTGATTCTCAATATGTACAATGTTTGAAGCTATTTTATCAGGAGCATTAGCTGCAATGCTAGTGCTGCTAGTTTCTTGACTTGGTTTATGAATGATTTGGGTGTCTTTATCTTTTTTTTTTTCTAGAACTCTCAGCTACTCTTTTGATGCTTTCAGCAGTTCCTTTAGGAGTCTTTTCAGGCCTTTTCTTAATGGTGATTTCATAGGCTTTGGGTTTGGGAGTGTCAATGTTCTTTTTGCTTCTAAGATCATGTTGTTCTCAAAACTACATGATGGCATTCTCGAATCTTAACCTATAGTCCTCAGATTCTAACCCTTCCTCATTCTAAGGTGTGTATGAGGTCTGATTATCTTCTGTGGACAAGGTGTGATCTTGGTTATCTATTTTCACCATGTTTCTGGTAGTTCCCTCTGATTCTTCTATTATTCCATCATCCTCATCAAGGAAATTCTCTTGGAATGGGGGTATGATTTGTTGATCAGAATCCTTCTGCCTATTGGGAGGGGTATTTCTCCTAAAGTTTTGGTTTTGGTTTTGATTTTGGTTTCTATTCTGATTGTTGAATTGGATAGTCAAATTTTCCACCATTCTTCCTAGCCTCTCCATGTTTTTGGCTAGAATATCAAATTTGGAATCAGATGTGGAGGCTGTGTTATCATCCCTATAGGTGACCTTCTTCTCAGCCCTCATTCTAGCTCTTTTTTCAATCAGGTTTTCTTCTACACTTACTGCTCCTTTTTGCATGTCTTTTAATGTGTTGTAATCTCTCTCCCTAAGCTAATAAGCCATGTCAGCATCAAAACCCTCAAGATATTTCACTAGTGCCATTCCTTGGGGAGGTTTCATGTGTGGTGGAAGGGGGTCGTAGACACTGTTAATTCTAGTAGAATAGTCATGAACACTCTCTCCCTAGTTTATTTTAAGATTCTTATATTCTGCTAAGATTTGGAGAGGGTTTCTTTTTACTTCCCATTTGTTTATAAAAGTTTGATGTAAAGAGGGAAGGTCATGGATGCTATTGGGAGGTAAGCCTTTAAACCAATTTTTTACCTCTCCTCCTAAACTCTAAGCAAATATTGTAATTTTGATAGTTTCATCTTCAATTTCCATATAGTCAAAGGCATCTTCCATCCTATCTGCATGATGTTGAGCTGTGGTAGACTCTTTTCCAGTGAAATGAGAGATTTTTGACTGATAATCATTGGGTAGTGGAGCCAAAGGCTGTGGTAACACTAAGGGAGCATACCACGCTGCCATGGTAGTGTTTTGTGGAGGGAAAGGGGTAGCTTGGATAGCATGTATATGCATGACAGAAATGCTTGGACCAGCAACAAAATTTTGAGCAGATTTAGGGTGAGAGAGACCCATGTTTTGAATGAAATGTATATCAAGAGGTGTTGATGGAGGGGTTTCTCTATCACCAATATTTTGACCACACTGTGATGATGAACTTGGAGGCTCAAAGTCTATCTGATCTATACCATTAAAGGACATAGTTATTCGTAAGCCACCTGGTAAATCTAAGTCAAATTGGGTATCTGATAGAGCTGCAAAGTTTTCAGGTGTTGAATTAGCTCTCTGAATGTGTCTGACAATAGTTAGCTTTCTAGGAGTGGGAGACTTCCTAAGAATGTTCTCTGGATGGTCAAATATTTCAGGAGGATTGGGATTAGGATATGTTTGGTATGGATTTTTCTTGAAGCCAGTATGTTAAGTCCTCAAACTCAACAAAGAAAGTTAGCCAGATATGACAGTCTTTAGCTGGAAAACTATTCTTAAATAAGAAGCTTAATCCTATTTGTTTCTTTTAATATGGATGATGTTGTAATGAAAATTGGTCTCCCAATGGAGTCTTGTGAAAGAAAAGATAGTCAGCAGGCCTACTGATCACCAGTGGAATCTTTAGTCATTAAGGAACTGTGGAGTCACCGGGTGGAAGGTTTAAAATGTTTCAAAGAGGTTTACTGTCCACCACAATGATTAACTTCCAAACTAAGGAAATTATGGGTTTTTTGAGGTCTTAAGGATATATAAGATGGAAATCACTCAAAATTTCCCCAGTGGAGTCGCCATTATGTGGGTGAATCAACTGGCTAACACACCAAATATTATTGAATCAAGGGAATTTATGAGGTCCTAAGAGTGTATCAGGTATAACTTACTCAGAATTCCCCAGTGGAGTCGCCATTATGTTGTGGTTCCTATGTTTTGGCAGGTTTGGCAATACCAAAAGACAAGACAAAATCAAACCACTTTGGGATCTCAGGATCTAGCCCTCCTAGATCTAGAGAGGGATCTCTCTATAAAGGCAAAGAATAATATATCTTTGAAGTTCAGTTTAAGGTATTAGGCTAGTTATAGGGCACAAGGGTTGTTTTTTTTGTTTGTTTGGTTGGGAAACATGAAATAAGGGTTCAATATAAGGTAAAGGAGTGAGTAAAGAAGGGTATTTTGGCAATGGGAGATAATTCAAAGAAAACACACATCCACTAGGCAATGGAGTCATAAAGGAGTTTACTTGCAATTCAATATCCAAGGCTTTCAAATGGGCTAGTCATCTAAATCAAAGGATCTCTTAAGATGATAGTATGGGATGAAACAATAAGGAAATGAAGGTGAATGACAAGGAAACCTTCCAAGGTGACCACTTAGGAGAAAATCTAGGGACAAGGCATGCCTTAACCATCTATGATCAAACTCCTTATGAGGCTAACTCTTCAGACAATGGGAAACATTTAAGGTCGACACAAAGAGATGTATAATATTAGAGAAAGACTATTAACCCTCTCTGCTTTTGACATTCAACTTAAGGGATCTTGGAAAGGCTAACTGTGGGAAAAGGATATATAAGATGGAAATCACTCAGAAGTTCCCCAGTGGAGTCGCAATTATGTGGGTGACTCAACTGGATAACACACCAAATATTCTTGAATCAAGGGAATTTCTGAGCTCCTAAGAGTGTATCAGGTATAACTTACTCAGAATTCCCCAGTGGAGTCGCCATTATGTTGTGGTTCCTATGTTTTGGCAGGTTTGGCAATACCAAAAGAAAAGACAACATCAAACCACTTTGGGATCTCAGGATCTAGCCCTCTTCGATCTAGAGAGGGATCTCTCCATAAAGGAAAAGGATAATATATATTTGAATTTCAGTTTAAGGTATTAGGCTAGTTATAGGGCACAAGGGTTGTTGTTTTCATTTTTGTTTTTTTGGTTGGGAAATATGAAAGAAGGGTTCAATATAAGGTAAAGGAGTGAGTAGAGAAGGGTATTTTGGAAATGGGAGATAATTCAAAGAAAACACACATCCATTGGGCAATGGAGTCATAAAAGGGTTTACTTGCAATTCAATATCCAAGGCTTTGAAATGGGCTAGTAATCTAAATCAGAGGATCTCTTAAGATGATAGTATGGGATGAAACAATAAGGAAATTAAGGTGAATGACAAGGAAACCTTCCAAGGTGACCACTTAGGAGTAAATCTAGGGACAGGGCATGCCTTAACCATCTGTTAGTTCTCTGTAATTTCAGCAGTTTGGAAAGACTAAAGTTGCAGAGACAACATTATGAACCACTTTGGGATTCTAGGATCTAGCCCTCCTGAATCCAGAGAGGGATCTCTCTTATAAGTGCAAAGATTGATTTATCTTTAATGCTTTTAGGTGTGATATTAGGCTAGTTATTAATTACAAGGGTTTTTTGTTTGTTTGGATAGTTGAGCATGATTTTTAATTGAGTGGAAAGTCCTAAAAATGAAAGAGTTTCAAAGGGGTGAAGGTGTAAATAATCAGAAGAAGATTCAGCTGATAGGATAGATATGAAACAAGACTTAATCCATTGGGATATGGAATCATAAAAGGGTTTAATTTTGAAAAAATTTCAAGAGTGGTCCAAGGGGCAAGTCATATATATCAAAAGATCCTTTAGATTAAATGATGAATGGAACATTAAAAGTGTTGAAAAGGTGGAAAAAGTCAATAATTTCAACAAGGATTTATCAACTTTCCAAAAAAGAAAAGCCAACTGTTTGAAACCAACCAAAGAAAGGTATAACCTTAAAATTCTTTGGAAAAGCTTGTATTAAAGCTAACTTATCAGACAAACAATCTAGCAATCCACATGATTACTTTTTGAAAGGATGAAAACATATAGGAAAACAAAGTGCAGCTTAAGATCAATTAGGATACATTATAATCAAAGCCTGCTTTCAACATATTCTTAGGGAAACCTTCAAAACAACCTTTGGAGAAAGAAACTAGAAGACAGGGCAAACCATAAACTTTTCCAGTCTAACTCTACTGAGCATATAATGAAAATATCATTCAAGAACTTCCTTTCAAGTTTTTCACATCAAGACAGGGACAAACCAACATTCCTTGATAATGTTTACACTTAACTTAAGTCATTATTAAACACACAATTGGAGGAAAACATAAAGATAAAGTTTATCAGTGAGAGTAGGGTACCTTTAACAGTAAATCCTAGCTCTATATCTTCTGCTCTTTATTAGAGAAAAGGTGAAAAAAATGGCATACATGAAAGGAAAACAATAACAGTAAGAGGTACTTCACCAATGATATAGACCAATATCCCAAGAATCAGCTTGTATATTGATGTCAATCCAGTTACATACTTCAAGTCCAATGTTTTAGTACAACAATCATCTTCTCTTCTTAGCCTAACTTCTTTGATCACAGACAGAGCTTCAAGAGCCTCCGAAAACTATTTACATGTAGAAAGTTTCGAGCAACAGGTATTACATCAAATTTTAGCAACCAACCCTTTACAATGTGCTACTCAAGGATATTTTATAAGGAAATGAGGAGGTGGAAATTTTTCTAGGGTTCAAGTATCATTATTTCTACATTTAATGTAATTCCTAGCCTTGAAAACCATGCAAGGCATAAGGCAGGAATGCATTCTATCTATTACTCTGTTTCATAACTCTGTTTTTGCTTTCTAAGGCTTAATGGATGAGAATATTGACTCTTAGGGCTGTTTCTTATCTTTGTAATAACTCTGCCGATGATTGGTAATAAATTTATTTGGTTGAATTAACTGTTCAACTGTCTTTAGGAAAATATCTTTGAAAAAGGAAATAACTATGCCTTTTGTGATTCCTTCGAGGCTGCAGGTGGCTTTTGGTAGCTGGAGAGGATTCAATTAGCCTTTTATGTGGCAGTGGAGGCTTCTCGGACTGATACATCTGCTTGTTCTTCCCTAGAACATTATTAATTTTCTTTAATCCTGTGTTTTAGGCTTAATTGGGCCTAATTTCTGTCTTTTGGTCTTCATACTGTCTTTAAATGCATGGATTAGGCCTTTGATGGTTGAATTTATGCCTTAATCCCTCAAAACTGTGTTAAAACCTTTAATTTTTCATCTCTGCTATGATCCCACCCTTTGACACTGATACTCTCTGTATAATTAAGGTTCACTGTGCTTTTGTTGTTTTTCAAGCACGCAGAGGGTTTTATAAAGTTACCAATGCTCATGAGGCATGGGTAAAATGATAATTTGAACCTTACAGATTCCTTGTCTTTATGGATAATGGCCTGGGGATCGTCATCTCAGGCTTTCACTTCATTTAAAAAACTATGAAAATGCTTTTAAAACCTACAAAAATACACAAAAGTTATGAAAAATCCATGAAATAATAGGATAAGGCCTCTTTGGAGGTTAGGTTTAATCGTGGCCGTTGGGTGAAATCAACCAATGGCCGAGATCACTTAACGGGATTAAATGGAGAGGCGGTTGAATGAGTGAAGGTTAGTTTAAGTCCGGATTGTTGATCTAGATTGATCAACGGCTAGGATTAGTTGGGGATTTTATAATGCGGAGGGAAAAAATTATAGTAGAAAGGAGGAAAATTTAAGAAAAAAGGGAAAAAATCTTTCACAAAAGCGAAAATGGGGCTAAATGAAGTTTGGGGTTGCAGAGTGAATAAGAGCCATTGATCTAGAATCATCAATGGTCGGGATTTCTTGAATGAAGTGCTTGGGGGTTTGGATGATGTGAAAATGAATGGGGGGAAGGATTTAATCTAGATCGTTGGATGATAGTGATGGATGGCCAGGATCTTTTGATGGAACCCTTCAGAGAAAAAACAAGAAAATACTTGAGACAAGGATATAATCGAGGCCATTCGATCTAAAAGATCGATGGTGGGGATTTATTGTTAAAATGATCGGGAGATTAGATGAAATGGCAAATGCACAGGGGTCGTGTTAAGTAAGGACTGTTGTATCAGATTAATGTACAGCTAGGATTAAATGTAGAATTATATTGGGGAGGAGTGGTATAGCGGAAAACCATTAGTGGTCTTCACATGGTTCTGAGGTGGTTTCAAAATTTCTCCAAAAAAAATGCGATATGCTTCACTGCTTGACACCTGTCTTTTTAATACCGTCCATATCGCATAACTTTTTGGCATTAACATTCAGGCGCAAAATTACGCGATATGGAGTTTCAGCCGTCGGATGAGGGGCAGAGAGATCTGACGGTGGGAATGAGAGCACGATGGGGTAAGATGCACGGGCAGAAAAGGTGGGTAGGGTCAAAGGTGGTTTAAACCATGACTGTTGGATCATGTGAAATAGATGGTCGAGATCTATCAATGGGGGAGAAATGAAAAGGGTGGGGTGATAATGGAATACACGTGGTGGCTTGTGAATGGACAGATGTTTTTTGAGGTGGAGGTAGGTCCCAAAGGGGTTGGGCCTATCAGGTTAAATCTCGACCGTAGGATCTGAAGAATGAACGGTCGAGATTTGATGATGGGGCGATGAAAGGAATATAAGGCAGGGTATCGGGCAGAGATTGGGAACAATGAGGACCGTTGATCGGCAAAGATCAACAGTGGATTTTCACCGAGAAGTTAAACTGTCGGGCTTATGAAACAACAAAGGGAAATCAGGTTAAGATCTTGTCCGTTAGATATTTGGAATGGACGACCCAGATTTGATCACAAGATCACATCTATGGAGGAAAAAGGGTAAAGCAACAATTAAATGTGCCGATGTGATTAAGCGCGGGTCATTAGATCTAGGAGAGATCAACGGCTAGGATCAAATCGGTGGGTTTATATTAGAGGGCTTATGATAGAGCACGATTAAATCTGAGCCGTTGGTTCTTGTGGATGCAAAGGCTGAGATTTAATCGTAGGATTGTAATCGGAGGAGGGAAAGAGAATGGGAAAAAGAAATTGCGATTGTCGATTTGCGATGGAGCGAGGGTCATCGATCTTAAAGCTAGATCGACGGTGGAGATTTAATCATAAAGGAAAAAGGTAGAACGGTGGGTTTGGAGAATGGAGCGATATGAACCGTTGGATCTGGGTGGAGTAGATTAGATCAATGGCGGAAAAATGATCACGGGATCGCATCGGAGAAAAGAAAATAACCATAAAAAAAGGGTGAAATGAATATTTGCGATGCGATTTTTAACTTGTGATGCAATTAAAACTTTTGATGTGATAAGCGCTTAGCACCTGGTCTCGGTGCTAGTTTTATGTGGAAAAGGGGCTGGGGCTAAGGTCGAAAGGGGCTTAAGGACTTATAGAAAAATGAATATTTTTAGGCCAAAATGAGGGTTTTTCAGAGGTTTTTGAGGGTTCCGATAAGGTTAAAAAAGTGATTTTAAACCTTATCAAAGGGAATTTATGAAGGGAATGAAGGAAAAATGAGGGAAATGGAGGAATTTTATGAAGAAAAAAAGGGGATGAAAATGGTGTTATTAATGAATGGAAGGAGGGGTAAAATGAAGGGGAAATTGGGTTTTTGAGCAGTCTTTCTCCTTGCAAACAGCAGATTTTTCAGGATTATGAGGGAAACAGCAGTGAAGATTAACTAAAGGCGTAGTTATATTCATAAGACTTTAAGAAATCACAATTTGGCTATAAAATTGTTTCTTGAAGGCTTAAAAATGATTTAGCCACCATTTGATATGAAATTTTTTTATAGGTGGCTAACAGTGGCTCCACATGGGGATGGCACCTTCTGGAAGGTGTCAAGAACTTTAGACATGTCTTCTCTGGAAGCTGATGAATTCCTCATCCATTGGGCTACAATTTTCCTTTCTTTTATTGATCTTATTTTGCTCTGACAATGTTAGAAGCCATTAAAACAATGAAATTCTATCAAAACAAGATTTATACCTACCCAATCCTATTGATCTAACATTTTTTCTTCTTTCAGAGTGAATTTGGAGTGGCAAAATCTTTTCATCAACATTTTATTCTTTTTGAAAACATAAAAATAGTCTATTTCTACCCTTATTTCTCCATGAACTCAGATTAAGCAGTTGAGTTCATAAGCTTCTCTACCTAACTACTATCTGTCAAGATTAGACTATCTGACAAATTTTATTCTCTAGTTCCTAAGACAAGAAATTTAAAAGAAAAAAAGCTAGGATTGAGCAGTCTAACTTATTGCTAATCTATGGCATAAAAACAAGCTGCACATAGACTAAAATTTGTAGAAAATTAAAACAAAAATGATGAAGGCTTAAGATCTGAAAACTAAAGAACATCCTTCACTTTTATTCAGCTTTGTTTTTAGGCCTGTTTGAGTTGTTTTTCTTTGTTACCTGGTTCAAGTTTTGAGCATATCAGAACTATTTTACTTATATCCTTGGCTCAATATTTGATCTAGTTAGAGCCATTCTTTCTTTTGGAATTTATAGGTTCATATTTTTAGCTTGTTTGAACCTTTATTTTTCTATCCTAATCTACCTAACTGATAAGCCAAGATTAAGCTATTTGGAAAATCTATTTCACTAACCTATCAATAGTAAATTTTAAAACTAATTAGTCATGATTAGACTATATGACTAACTAGGAGTGTGTTTCTTAGGAGTGGAATTTGAACTTGCACACTTTCAGATTTTATTTCTATTTTTTGGTATGGGGCTGTACCTTTCTTGTTTTTACAATCTGCCCTCTTTCTATTGTTTTTGTATTTTTTCATTTTCTAACTTTGAATGCAATGATGAGTATGATATTCAAAATGAGAAAAAAGGCTTCCAAACTAATATGGTCAAGATAAATAATGTTTGAGAATCCTGCCATTGACAGGACCCCCAAACAGTTCATCTCCATTCAATTCTTGTAAGAAATAAGCATTGTTACCAGCAGTAGAATGAATGAGATAAGGGCCAAGCCATAAGTTATCAAATTTCCCATGCTTGCCCTTATCTTCTCTCATTAGTCCTACTTTAAAACTTTGTCACCAATGTTGAAATTACTGGCCTTGGTTCTTTCATAAAACAACTTCTTGATGCTTTCTTGTTTGTGTAATGCTATGTTGTAGACCTCCTCGCTAGTTTGTTGAAGATGTATAGTCTGATTAATTCTTCTGATCATGTCATTGTCTTCAGACTACACTTCTTGGATCAGCTTCATGACTGGAAATCCTAGGCTGGTTGGAAAAATTTCATCTACTCCATAAACAAGCTGGTAGGGTGACATTACAATTGATTTCTTAAGTGTTAATCTATCAGCCCATAGTGCATGTACTAGCTTTGTGTGCCAAAATTTCTTATTGTCCTCTAGCAACTTCTTGATTATGTTCACCAAAATTTTGTTTGAGGATTCTTCCAACCCATTACCTTGAGGGTAATAAGCAGTAGAATGGCCCAATGTAATCTGATATTTGTGATAGAATTCAACCATATTTTTGGATCCAAATGCAGTAGCATTGTCAGTGACAATCTTCCTAGGACAGCCAAATCTACAGAGGATATGATTTTCAAGGAAATTTATGATGACAGAGTCATTGGCTTGCCTAGAAGGGATGGCTTCTATCCATTTGGTAAATTAGTCTGTTGCAGTGAGAATCCATCTATGCTGGGAAGATAAGGATGGATGGATTTCTCCTATGAAGTCTAGACCCCACTGTTGAAAAGGAGCTTCAATAGTGA
This sequence comes from Pinus albicaulis, assembly GCA_034641835.2. Taxonomy (NCBI): domain Eukaryota; kingdom Viridiplantae; phylum Streptophyta; class Pinopsida; order Pinales; family Pinaceae; genus Pinus; species Pinus albicaulis. Next base: position 73,776,026 of record MU968411.1, read on the forward strand.
TTGGATGCAAAGGTAAGGGAAGAAATTTTCTTTTTCCTTCAAAGAGTTGACATTTATGACAGGAAATAATCATTTTATGGACATCTTGAAAGAGGGTGGGCCAAAAGTAACCAGATCAAAGGATTTTATTGGCAGTTGTCTTCCAATAGAGGTGGTCTCCACATTATCCTTCATGGAACTCATGCTTGATATTATTTGCATCATTCTTAGGAAAAAATTTAAGCAATAATCCACTAGCATTTCTCCAATATAGAAATTTATCTAAAATGCAGTAATTTACAACTTTTAACTTTAAAAATATTGCCTTTGTTTTAGACAAACAAGGAGGTGTATTCAAATTGAGAACAACATACAAAATATCAGCATACCAAGAGGAATTCATAAAATGATTTTCAACAAGGGAGTTGACAATTCCTCTTGTTCATCTAATATATTTATCATGTTTATATCAAGAGCTTCAAAATTAGATTCAACCATTAATCTAGCTAGTCCTTGGCCTTTTATGAGCTTAGTGGGTTTGATTTCTAAATCATACTCAAGTATCACAACTATCCACTTTCCTCTTTTTCCATCTAGATCTTGGGTTAGAATATATTTCACAACTGAATTTGGCACAAATGCAATTATGTGTGAATGTAAAATGTATACTTTGAAGTCTTTTAAGGCTTTGACTAAGGCAAAAGCTTGTTTTTTCCATGATATTGTACTTCAGAGGTGCATCTTTTAATGCATTACTAAAGAATGCAATTGGTTTCTCTTGTCCCTTTGATTTTCTCTGTAATAGGACAACAGCCACTGTGTGTTCTGATGCAAATGAAAAAATGAAGAAATCCTTTGTAAAGTCAGGACTTATAAGAACTGGAGTTTTGGTTAATGCTTTTTTGACCAGTTCAAATGATTTCTTTGCTTCTAAGGTCCATTTAACTCCTTCTTCTTTCTTTAACATGTTTGCTATGTTTCTAAGGAGTTCAACTAAGTTGGGTATGAACCTTCTCGAGAAATTAATCTTCCCAATGAAAGATTGAAGTTCCTTGATGTTTCCTAGATGGTTGATTTGCAAAATACCATCAATCCTTTTTGGGTCTATCTTTATTCCTTCTTCTGATATGATGTGTCCAAGTAGTTTACCTTATTAGAGACCAAACATTGTTTTCTTTGGATTTAAATATAACCCATATTTTCTACATTTCTCAAAGACTTTTCTCAAGTGTTCTAGGTGTTCTTCATCTGTTTTGGAATAAATAGTGATATCATCAAGGTAAATAATGATGAAGTAGCCTAATTCTTCTGAGAATGCAATATCCATGGCTCTTTGAAATGTAGCACCAACATTCATTAAACAAAAGGGAATTTTCACATACATGAAAGTGCCCCAAGGTGTAGTAAAGGTTGTCTTGAGTTGATCATCAGGATGTACTAAAATCTGATTGTATCCTAAGAAGCCATCTAGCAAAGAAATTATTTTAGAACCAACTACCTTTTGTAAAATGTGATCCATCTTGGGTAAAGGGTAGTTTTCCTTTAATGAGGCTTTGTTTAAGTTCCTAAAGTCAGTAAAAAGCCTTATTTATCCTGTTTTCTTCCTAACTAACACTAGATTAGACACTCAATCTGAATATCTAATAGGAACAATAATTCCAGCTTCGTACATTTTCTTGATTTCTTTCTCAACCAAAGGTAATTGAATAGGGTTGATTCTGCACAATTTTTGTTTAAAAGGTTTTTGGTTTTCTTTGAGGGGTATCTTGTGCTGAATTATTTTTGTGTCATAGGATTTTAGATCCTCATAACTCTATGCAAAAACATCAGAAAATTCTTTAAACAGCTCAATGTATTTCAGTTTGATGTGAGCTGGTAAAGTTTTAGATAGTTTTATCATCTTTGGTTTTAGTTCACTGCCTATATTGCACTCTTCTACTTCAGTTTCAACAGGCTCTAGCTTTGGTTTTTTAGCAACATCATTGAAATCAAACAACTCTTCTAATGGGACCAGACCTTTTGGCAAACTTTGAGCGTTAGATTGCAATGTTTCTAAGTCTTATTTTCCTAAATCTGCACTAATCTCAGTGTTATGTTCAAATTTTTTAGACAAAAGATTTATATCAGCAATATTTGGATACTTTATTTCTTCATCAAGTAGGTTTTCTTCAATAGAACAATCATCTTCATAATCTGAATCTGAACTTGGTAGTTCAAATTCATTTTTGGACTGTACAAAGTCTTCTATTTGTTTATCCCCATCAAACACTTGCCAATATTTTTCATTGTTAGGGACAGCTGGTCTTAATTTGATTTGGGTTGTGCATTTTTTGGTTTCATAAGGTGTTAGGCATGTTCTAGTAGCAAAAGCTAAACCATTAGCAACAATATTTTGATTTCTTGGGACAAAAATAAGCTGGAATTCTTGAAATTTTTTCAATAAATCCATGACATTATTCATATAGGCTCTAAGTCTGGGATGTTTGGCACTATAATCCCCATTCACTTGCCTAATTATTAGTTCAGAATCACCATGAACCTTTATCCTTTTGGCCCCTAATTTCTTCAGTAAGTGCAGGCCTAAAAGGAGGGCTTCATACTCAGCTATTTTGTTGGTGCATTGAAAGTTTAATTTTTAGGAATTCCCTTCAACATGATTTTTCATTGTATTGTGAAGCCACACTCCTACACCCGCATCACTCTTAGTGCAAGACCCATCAAATTTCATACAACAAAGAGGACTAGTTTCAGATTCACTAGTTTGGTTACTATCCTCTTCATCTAATGTGCTTTTGGATTGTTCTTGAAGATCAACACTATGTTGAATTTGTTTTAGTCCCTAATGTTTTTCATTGTGTTGAGGACTCTTTTCTTGACTCTCAAGGTCGAAAATAAAAGGATGAATGACTTGCAACTTTAGACCTAAGATTTGTTTGCTATGATTTTCTAATTTAGCAAACTATTTCGACATTTCTGTCTTGTCTTCCTCTTTTTCTATATTTACCACTAACTTAGTTAAGATTTCTTGCTCACTGAATGTTTCATCATTGAAAACGATAAATGAATCAAGGCTTGTATGGACAGAATAAAAAGGACAGTATTGTGGTCTCTCTTGGCTGGTGACCATGTATTTCATATGAGATTCCCTATAAAATCTTCTAGTTTGATTGAAAACAGGGATGGTAGCATATGTCATATCCATTTTCATAGTTCCTTGTAACTTAGCTCCCCAAGATCTTGATAATAGCATACCATACTTGGGGGGTACATCAGCCACTACAATATCCATCACTAAACATTTTACTAGAATTTGTGCTAAGTTTAGACAGAGGTCTTTGATAAAACCTAAAAATTTCACTCTGATTGAGTCAAAGGAGTAAAGATATTTGTATGGTCTAGTGATTTCAAGGCCTAGGCTCTCCATTACTGCCTTGGGCATTAAATTATGGGAGGCCCCTGAGTCATGCATGGCATTGTGTAAAATTTTGTCATGAATCTTCAAACTAACATAGAATGGAGGAACTGGCCCTTCTTGGTATCTACCCTCAATCTTAGGACCAAATATGAGCTCTGGTTGGTCATCATTAAGATTGACAATGTCATTGTTTTATTCTATGTTAAAAGCCTTCAAAATTTGGGATCTATACACATCTTGGGTAGCTAATTTAGTGAGAGGAACAAAGATTTTTATTTTGGCAATTCCCTGCTCCAAACTAAAAGGCATTTGATTTTTTAAAATGCTTGTTTCAGCCCTATTAACTTCCACTCTATCAGCAAAATCAGTTTGTTTATTTCCTCTATTTACGTTGGTCAAAATTGTTTTAACAGGAGCACTAGCTAAGGTGCTAATGCTGCTAAGATCCGCACTCTATTTTTCATTATTTTGAGTGCCTTTTTCTTTGTCCTGATAAGAATTTATAGCCACTGTTTTATCTTTCTATTTTTCAATTTTGGTATTGTTTATAGGGCTGTTTTTTGTAGAATTTTCAGAGGTTTTAGTTTTGGGAGTTTCCTGACTCTTTTTACTCCTAAGGTCATACTATTTTGGAGTTTCTATGATGAAATTTTCCAGCTCTTGATAGTAATATTCATCCTCTACTCTTTTATCATCATAGGGTGTGTAAAGACCTTGTTTTCTATTGTAATGAACATCAAAAGTATCATTGTCTACTCCCAAAATTTTTATGTCATATTCCTCTATTTGTTCAATTGTTTCTTCAACCTCACTTACATAGTTTTGGTGAAAAGGAGGTGTAATATTTTGATCATCCTCCCTTGGTCTATTTTGAGGTTGGTTTCTCCTAAAATTCTGATTTTGATTTTGATTTCTATTTTGAGGAGATAATTGGTTTTGACTAGCTTGTGCTCTCTCAAGTATGCTCATATTTTTCATCATTTCTTCCATCATTCTCTCCATTTTTGAGCTAGATGTGGAAGGTGCAGACTCTTCCCTAAATGATACTTTCTTCTCATTCCTGATTCTAGCTCTTTTATCCATTAGATTTACTTCCACAACTAAGGCTCCTTTCTGCATATCTTCTAAAGTTAGAGGGTCTCTTTCTCTAAGTTGATAAGCCATTTCAGGATCAAATCCTTTAGGGAATTTGTTTAAGGCTGAGCCTTGTGGAGGTTTCAATTCTGGGGGTAAGGCATTATACACACTATTGAATCTAGTGCAATAAGCTTGAACACTTTCCCCGGTGTTTCTTTTGAGGCTGTTATAATCTAAAAGTATTTGGAGAGGGCTTTTCTTGACTTCCCACTTATTTAGGAATAACTGATGGAGGGCTTGAAGGTCATTGATACTATTAGGGGTTAAGCCTTTGAACCATTTTCTTGCTTCTCCCCCTAAAATTTGAGCAAACAATCTAAGTTTGATAGTTTCATCATCAATCTCATTTCTGTCAAAATAGTCATTCATCTTATCCACATGTTGTGAAGCAGTAGTAGCACCACTGGCATCATACAATGGTATCTTAGACTAATAGTCCTGTGGAATATTGACTAAAGGTAAAGGAAGGACTAGAGGGGCATACCATGTTGCCATGATAGGAGGTTGTGGGAAAAATGGGGTGTTTACAAGTGGAGGATGTGAAATGAGAGGAGGTTGATGGAATGGGGTGGTTTGAATAGAGGGTGTATGGATAACAGAAGTGGATGGACTAGTAAGAGATTGTTGAGCAGATCTAGGATGAGAGAAACCAAAATTATGAATGAAATGTGAATCAGGTGGAGTAGTTTCTCTGCTACCAGGATGTTCACTTCTGTCTTGGGATGAAAGTGAAGGCTCTAAATCTATCTGATCTATATCATCAGGTGACCTAGTTCTGAATGGATTTCTTAAGTCACCTTGTGATTCTTGTAGAGCTGCAAGGTTTTTAGGAACATAATTAGCTCTATGGAGTGATCTGACAATAGTTGAAGATTTGGCCTTAGGAGATTTCCTAACTATTGTTTTAGGGTTATCAACTATCTCAGGAGGGTTTCAGTCAAGATAGGCTCTGGTATGAACTCTTCTAGAAGCCACTATGCTATATCTGTCAGACCCAACTTACAAGAAAAGTTTAACCAAATATGACAATCTTTAGGAGGCTAATTGATCTTTAAACAAGAAAACTTTAATCCTTAAAGTCTTCTTAAATGAGTTTAAATGATGTTATGATGATAATGGGTTTCCCAGTGGAGTCTTAAGGTCTGTTTAGGATTGTGGAGTCACCAGGTGGAAATTTTTAGCTCTTTTGGAGGTAAAATGTTTTATGTTCCACCACCATGTTTATTTGAAACCAATCTGAAATATTTTGGGTTTTCTGAGTTATTTCAGTCCTGTGGCTTCTAAGGGTGTCCTAAACCTATTTCAACACTTAGCTACGGTGATGAGACAAAGAAAAGTTTACTCTTATGGCTAAGCTATCTAATTCCTTCAAGGTTGATAAGCTTTATGAGAATCCTAAGGGTTCCTTAGTTTGCCACTGATTCAAATAAGTTTTATCATGATTACCATTTTCTTGGTAGTGCTTGAAGAAAGCTAATTATAATGCACTGAACACTGAGTGTCTTTTTTTAAGGATTTTCCTCAGAACTCCCCAGTGGAGTCGCCAGAAATTTTAGTTCTGGTGGCTCAACTGGCTAACACATGAAATGTTTTTGAATCAAGGGGTTTTCTGAGGTCCTAAGGGTGTCTAAGATGAAATTGACTCAGAAGTTCCCCAGTATGGTCGCCAAAAATGTTAGTTCTCTGTAATTTCAGCATATTGGCAAGACTAAATATGCAAAGAAAACATTATGAACTAGTTTGGGATTCGAGGATCTAGCCCTCCTGAATTCAGAGAGGGATATCTCTTATAAGTGAAAATATTGATTTATCTTTAGGGCTTTAGGTGTGATATTAGGCTAGCTAGTTATTAAGAACAAGGGTTTTTTGTTTGTTTGGATGGTTGAGCATGATTTTTAATTGAGTGGAAATTCCTAAAAATGAAAGAGTTTCAAAGGGGTGAAGGTGTGAATAATCAGAAGAAGATTCAGCTGATAGGATAGACATGAAATAGGACTTAATCCATTGGGCTATGGAGTCATAAAAGGGTTTAATTGTGCAACAATTTCAAGAGTGGTCCAAGGGGCAAGTCATATATATCAAAATATTCTTTAGATTAAATGATGAATGGAACATTAAAAGTGTTGAAAAGGTGGAAAAATTCAATAATTTCAACAAGGATTTATCAACTTTCCAAACAAGAAAATTCTTTTAAGCAACTATTTGAAACCAACGAAAGAAAGGGCTAGCCATAAACTTCTTTGGACAAGCTTGTATTAAAGCTAACTTATCAGACAAACAATCCAGCAATCCATATGACTACTTTCAGAAAGTATGAAAAAAGATAAGAAAACAAAGTGCAACTTAAGATCAGGCAAGATACATTAAAATCAAAGCTTGTTTTCAGCATACTCTTAGGGAAACCTTCAAAACGACCTTTGGAGAAAGAAACTAGAAGACAGGGCAAACCATAAACTTTTCTAGTCTAACTCTACTCACCATATAATGAAAATATCATTCAAGAACTTCCTTTCAAGTTTTGCACATCAAGACAGGGACAAACCAACATTCCTTTATAATGTTTACACTTAACTTAAGTAATTCTTAAACACACAATTGGAGGAAAACATAAAGATAAAGATTATCAGTGAGAGTAGGGTACCTTTAACAGTAAATCCTAGCTCTATATTTGTTGTTCTTTATCAGAGAAAAGGTGAACAAAATGGCATACATGAAAGGAAAACAATAATAGTAAGAGCTACTTCACTAATGATATAGACCAGGATCCCATGAATCAGCTTGTATATTTATGTCAATCTAGTTACATACTTCAATTCCAATGTTTCAGTACAACATGTTAGACTCCTATACCAATAGGTGTCATTTTTCATGATTGGCTTGATTAAACTATGGAATATGTTCAAACCTTTTTCTTGAGCAAAGGTGTTCCATATTCTTGAAAAACCAAAAAATCAAAAAATTTAAAAAATGTAAAGAGGGTATACCCTAAAAGAAAAATCAAAGGGTAAAAAGAATAAAATGGCCAAAAAAGTAAAAGAAATGAACCCCATCAAAAAGAAAGGCCAAGGAAAGTGTGCAAGTTTAAATGCCACTACTTTTTACTCTGATGTAATAAACAAATTGTGTGCAACTTGTATTTTATGCCACAATTCATGAATAGTCAAACTGTTTAAGCTTGGCTAGTTCATTTTTTTAATTTCATGTTGTAGAATAGAGAATAAATATCTGACCAAACAGTTTAATCTTGGCAGATAAATAGATAGGTAGAGTTAATAAAAGGTGCTCAACAGTTTAATCTGAGCCCTTGGATGCAATAAGTGTAGAATTAGATAGATTTATCATGTAAAAAGAAAAGGTTGAAAAGGGTTTGCAAGTCTAAATGCACCCTAATAAAGAAGAGAAAATGGTAGTAGTAGATAGGGTAGGTAGATGGTGTTACAAAGTTTTATTTGATGAATGATGCTGCTACATGTTTTTGATCCTTTACTTTCATCACAAATACTGAAGCAGGAAATACACTGGAAAATCACAACAAGCAAAGTCAAAATCATTAACTTCCCTCATCACTTTCCCCTTAAAGTTTTACTAATTTCCCTCAAAATACTAAGGTACTTGGAGATCAAAGGGGCTCAAGGCATTTCCTTGACTTTTGGAGGGACCGGACCCTTGGCCTGATGATCAAAAAGACCTAAGTACTTGAAGTTATCCATTATCATTTCACTTTCAATCTTTTCCTAAGTAAAATCCCATTTTGCTTAGGAAAATCATGCAAAATTCCATAAAAATCCCTCAAAATAACTTACTATTCTAAGTTTAAGTGTTGAAGATGAGATATTGTAATTTACTTCAGAAATTGTCACTTTCTTAGATGTGCAAAGTATTTTGAGTTCCCTTGTCCCTTTGTCATATTAATGTTTAACTCTAGTTATTAAATCCCTAGTGAAAATCCTTTATCCTAAGTATATAACTCCTTTTTTATAAATACCCCAAAAACCCCTCTATTATAAAGTTTGACCAAAGTAATTATTTCCCCTTGCATTCCAATAAAACCCACTATATAAGCCCTTTGGTTAAATTATATCTTTATATCGTAAACCCGCCCCTATGGTAAGTTAATTACATTTGTTAATTTACCATATAATAAAATAAAAACATATATATGAAAAATAAAACTTTAAACATACGATAAATATGTTTAAACCCAAAAATATAAATAAAACCTGAAGTTTTCGAAACTAAACTTTGGAAAATCCCGCGCCAACGTGGCTCATCCACCTGGCATTTCACCCGACATTTTAACCCCACCGCGACCCCTATTTCCTTTACAACCATGGAATTAGTTAATTATCTGAATTAACTAATAATCATACCTTTCCGCCTATTATATGCCCCCGGGATGTTTAAATAGAGTTAATTATGTTTTAAAACCCGCTGGGCCCGCACGCGAAAACCCCACCATCTATGCGTCCTTTCCACCATCCGATCTCCCACTATAAGATCTACGGCTAGCATTCACCCCGCTACCCATCCCTTGTCAGCATTTTAACCAGCGGGGGATTAGTGGTATTTGACTAGTCACCCGTCCACGCGTCAACAACTTTGTGGAATCGTTGCCCTCGCGATTAATACTGCCTTTGCTCATAAGCGGTGCGGGATCACCGCTTACCACTTACCACTTACCGCCCGACCCTGCATACGTCAGCCCGTACTACTATGATGTCACTCCTCGAAAAACTAAAAAACCCTTTAACTTGTAAATAAAGCCAGTTTTCGTGTTTTTTCCGTTATTTTCGTTATTAAAAACGACTGCGCCTTCTACTACGATTTCCGCTGAAATTTACTGTGCTATCTGATTTCGGTCCAAGATTCCGCTGCACCTGTATTCAAGTACCCTCTTGCCATCGCCTGATACCTGTCAAAAGCCAGTTTTCCTCCAAGAACAGGTATTTATCTTATAGCGCTCAGAAACTCCAAAAGAAAGTCTGTTTTCCTCGTTTTTCACTGAATCAAAGATTAAATCTTATTACCAAGATCATTTTCCGAGATATCAGACTGTGAATTGTTCCCCCGAACCTGCAATTGTGCCAATTTCCCTCATTAAAACTGAAATCACGACATTTCTGTGAAGAAAACCCAGAAACTGCCATTTTGAACACACAAGAACCAAAATGGGAGTTCCTGTAGCCTTGAATGATGCTCCATTTTGAACCTGGTTAAAACCTCACTCCCTTGTCCATTGGGGAATTGCTTGAAAAATCTACTCAGTTGTCTCCTGAAGAGGTGACAAGAAGATCTCATCCTTGGATAAACAGTCTTAATACTAGTCATAAGATTTTTTTACTCCAAGATTGTTATCAAATCTATTCAAACAGAGGTTAGAAAGCATAACAGCTAAAGGGTATCAGTGGTTAAAGTGTATCAGGTAAAAGTCAGTGAAAGTTAAAATGAAGTTACAGAGCAGTCAAAGGTAAACAGTAAAAGTAAATACAGAAGGCAGTAAAATGGTAAAAATATATGAGAATACTTTCACCAATAGGGAGGTTTGTCTAAAGTGAAAGTAAAACAGTCAAAAGAGCAAGAAAGTAAAAAGATGGAAAAACATAACAAGAAGGAACATTTTTGCAGAAATTGCATATTTCAGTCATAGTTTTGCAGAAACTATTGTGATCAATCCAAGATGAATTTTACAAAACTGAAGGAGGTTTATGTTCTTAAGAGGGCCATCTACAAAAACCTCTCTCACTTTTATAACAGCCATTATGGTTTTGGAAATATTAAACAATGTTGGAAAGCACGTTTTGCAGAAAATTCCAGTTTAAGTCATCATTTTACAGAGAGGATTGTGGCCAATCCAAAATACTTCATACAAAACTGAAGGAGGTTTTTGTTCCTAAGAGACCCATCTACAAAAACCTATCTCAGGTTTTTTACAGTGGGTTTATAATGATAGATACATGTGCATATTTACAGGCCATTTTTCAGACTCTGTAAAACTCTGTTTTACACATATTTTTTACAGAGACTATTATGCATAGCTGGAGAGGAATTTTGGGAAAATGAAAGAGGTTTATCTCACCAACATATTTAGCTACAATAACCTCTTTCAATTTTTACATATATATTACGGATTGAGAAATAAAAAGATATCATTGGACCCCAAGTTTGCAGAATTGTTGGAGCAGATTGCACAAAGAAAGGAAGCAGTTAGTGACTTGGATGCCTCATCATCAACTAAGAGTTGGATCAAATTCGAATTCTTCTCTTTGTCATCACCTATCCATACAAAATAGTGCCAAATAGATGCATTAGTTTGAGTGTCCTTTAATTAAGTTCTATTCATGTAAATAGTTGGAGAGATTTGTGAACCAATTTTGATATTTGTTTCAAGATATTTTAGTTTAGAATTTGTATAAATACTCCACTCTTGGAAGCATTTGGGGTGGATTCTATTACTCGGCTGTAACATTGAGGTTTTCGGAATAAAATCTTTTTGGAGGAATTTACTTGTGGCTTACTGGATGACGATTTAAAGCACTGGACTTGTTGCAGGATTCATGTGTTGGATTACAGTTCAATAAGTTTTTCTACCCTTTTGTCTGAAATTTTATATTAGTTTATAATATCATCATATCCATCTTTGAATAATTTACATAAAGGATTGAAATAAAATTTGCTTAATTGTACTCTGTTTTCAAATGTGATTATTCTTAATGTTTTCTTCTAAATTAGTTATAAGCATGAATTCTTAAATGCTCCTGCTTTGCTAATTTAAACATTGTTGACTACTATAATAAAGAATCCTTCATTGCTCTTTGTTTGTAGTCATTTCACTTCTTTCTTTTGAACATGGTGAAAGATTCTTAGCTGCCTTTCATCCCTTCAAGATCATCCCATCCACTTTAAATTTTAAGGATTGTTCTCTGTCTAGCTATCTTTCCCTGTAATACCATCTTGTGCGTAGAATAGAAATCCAGTAAAGCCATCCTTTGACTCCATAGCCCAATGGACTGAAAGCCCTCAACCTTGCCCTTAGTTTGTGGATTCCACCATTTTCCCAAAACAAACTCTTGGATCTATAACTAGCCTAAAACCTTCTAAGAAAAAAGATAAATCATAAAGAGAGAGCCCTCTCTGGATGCAGATTGGCTAGATTATGCATCTAAAGGTTGGTTTGTGGTTACCTCGGGTATACTTTCCTCTTACACAACTTCTAGGAAAACCTGAGTGATAACACAACAATCATCTTCTCTTCTCAGCCTAACTTCTTCAATCATAGACAAAGCTTCAAGAGCCTCTGAAAACTATTTACATGTAGAAAGTTTTGAGCAACAAGTATTACATCAAATTTCAGCAACCAACCCTTTACAATGTGCTACTCAAGGAGATTTTATAAGGAAATGAGGAGGTGGAAATGTTTCTAGGGTTCAAGTATCATTAACTCCTCATTTAATGTAATTCCTAGCCTTGAAAACCATGTAAGGCATAAGGCAGGAATGCATTCTATCTATTAATCTATTTCATAACTCTGTTTCTACTTTCTAAGGCTTAATGGATGAGAATATTGACTTTTAGGGTTGTTTCTTATCTTTGTAATAAATCTGCTGACAGTTGGTAATAAATTTCTTTGGTTGAATTAATTGTTCAGCTGTCTTTAGGAAAATATCTTTGAAAAAGGAAATAACTATGCATTTTATGATTCCTTTGAGGCTGCAGGTGGCTTTTGGTGGCTGTAGAGGATTCAATTAGCCTATGATGTGGCAGTGGAGGCTTCTCGGACTGATACATCTGCTTGTTCTTCCCTAGAACACTATTAATTTGTTTTAATCCTGCGTTTTAGGCTTAATTAGGCCTAATTTCTGTCTTCTGGTCTTCATATTGTCTTTAACTGTGTGGATTAGGCCTTTGATGGTTGAATTTATGCCTTAATCCCTCAAAAATGTGTTAAAACCTTTAATTCTTCATCTCTGCTGTGATCCCACCCTTTGACACTGATATTCTCTGTATAATTAAGGTTCACTGTGCTTTTGTTGTTTTGTAGGCATGCAGAGGGTTTTATAAAGTTACCAGTGCTCATGAGGCATGGGTAAAATGATAATTTGAACCTTGCAGATTCCTTGTCTTTATGGATAATGGCCTGGGGATCGTCATCTCAGGCTTTCACTTCATTTAAAAAACCGTGAAAAAGCTTTTAAAACCTGCAAAAATACACAGAGGTTATGAAAAATCCATGAAAGAATAGGATAAGGCTTCTTTGGAGGTTAGGTTTAATTGTGGCTGTTGGGTGAAATCAACCAACGGCCGAGATCACTTGATAGGATTAAATGGGGAGGCAGTTGAATGAGTGAAGGTCAAATTAAGTCCAGGCCGTTGATATAGATTTATCAACGGCTAGGATTAATTGGGGAGTTTATAATGCGGAGGGAAAAAATTATAGCGTAAAGGAGGAAAATGTAAGAAAAAAGGGAAACAAATTTTTGCGGAAGTGAAAATGGGGCTAAATGAAGTTTGGGGTCGCAGAGTGAATAAGAGCCGTTGATCTAGAATGATCAACGGTCAGGATTTCTTGAATGAAGTTCTTGGGGGTTTGGATGATGGGAAAATGAATGGGGGGAAGGATTTAATCCAGAACGTTGGATGACAGTGATGGACGACTAGGATATTTTGATGGAACCCTTCGGAGAACAAGCAGGAAAAGACTTGAGACCGGGATATAATCGGGGCCATTCGATCTAAAAGATCGATGGTGGGGATTTATTGTTAAAACGATCAGGAGAATAGATGAAATGGAAAATGCACAGGGGTCATGTTAAGTAAGGACCGTCAGATCAGATTAATGGACAACTAGGATTAAATGCAGAATTATATTGGGGAGGAGTGGTATAGTGGAAAACCATTAGTGGTCTTCGAACGGTTCTGAGGTGGTTTCAAAATTTCTCTAAAAAAACGCGATATGCTTTGCTGCTTGACACCTGTCTTTTTAGTACCGCCCATATCGCGTATTTTTTTTGCATTAACATTTAGGCGGCAAAATTACGCGATATGTCATTTCAGCCGTCGGATGAGGGGCAGAGAGATCTGACGGTAGGAATGAGAGTGCGATGGGGTAAGAAGCACGAGCAGAAAAGGTGGGCAGGGTCAAAGACGGTTTAAACCCTGACCATTGGATCATGTGAAATAGACGGTTGAGATCTATCAATGGGGGAGAAATGAAAAGGGCGGGGTGATAATGGAATATACGTGGCGGCTTGTGAATGGACAGATTTTTTTTGAGGCAGAGGTAGGTCCCAAAGGTGTTGGGCTTATCGGGTTAAATATCGACTGTAGGATCTGAAGAATGAACGGTTGAGATTTGATGATGGGGCGATGAAAGGAATATAAGGCAAGGGATCGGGTGGAGATTGGGCGCAATGAGGACGGTTGATTTGCAAAGATCAATGGTGGATTTTCGCCGAGAAGTTAAACTGTCGGGCTTATGAAACAACAAAGGGAAGTTAGGTTAAGATCTTGGCCATTAGATCTTTAGAATGGACAGCCCAGATTTAATCGCAGGATCACATCTGCGGAGGACAAAGGGTAAAGAAACAATGAAATGTGCCGATGTGATTAAGTGCGGGCTGTTAGATCTAGGAGAGATCAACGACTAGGATCAAATCGACGGGTTTATATCGGATGGCTTATGACAAAGCGCGATTAAATATGAGCCATTGGTTCTTGTGGATTCAACGGCTAAGATTTAATCACAGAATCTCAATCAGAGGAGGGAAAGAGAATAGACAAAAGAAATTGTGATTGCTGATTTGCGATGGAGTGAGTGTCGTCGATCTTAAATCTAGATCGACGGTGGAGATTTAGTCATAAATGAAAAAGGCGGAACAACGGGTTTGTAGAATGGAGCGATATGAACTGTTGGATCTAGGCAAAGTAGATCAGATCAACGTCGGAGAAACAATCGCGGGATCGCATCAGAGAAAAACAAATAACCATAAAAAAGGGTGAAATGAATATTTGTGATGCGATTTTTAACTTGCGATGCGATTAAAACTTCCGATACGATAAGCGCTTAGCGCCTGGTCTCAGTGTTGGTTTTATGTATAAAAGGGGCTGGGGCTAAGGCCGAAAGGGGCTTAAGGCCTTATAGAAAAATGAATGTTTTTAGGCTAAAATGAGGGTTTTTCAGAGGTTTTTGAGGGTTCTGATAAGATTAAAAAGGGGGTTTTAAACCTTATCAAAGGGAATTTATGAAGGGAATGAAGTAAAAATGAGGGAAATGGAGGAATTTTATGAATAAAAAAAAGAGGACGAAAATGGTGTTATTAATGAATGGGAGGGGTAAAATGAAGGGGAAAATGGGTTTTTGAGTAGTCTTTCTCCTTGTAAACAACATATTTTTCAGGATTATGAGGGAAACAGTAGTGAAGATTAACTAAAGGTGTAGTTATCTTCATAAGACTTTAAGAACTCACAATTTTGCCATAAAATTGTTTCTTGAAGGCTTAAAAATGATTTAGCCACCATTTGATATGACAAATTTTTATAGGTGGCTAACACCATCTATGATCAAAATCCTTATGAGGCTAACTCTTAAGACAATGGGAAACATTTAAGGTCGACAGAAAGTGATGTCTAAGATCAGAGAAAGACTTTTAACCCTCTCTGCTTTTAACATTCAACTTAAGGAATCTTTGAAAGGATAACTGTGGGAAAAGGACCCTAGTGAGATAGAACTGACTCTGAATCTCCCAGTTTCCCAATTCTTTCAGGTAAACCCAACAAGAACATCTAAAAAAAAACTCTAAATTCATACATCAGTAAGCGTGGAGAACCAACTACTATACTGGTTAAATTATCTTGAATTTGTTCTTTGATCACACAATTAGCAGAAAACATAAAAGATAAGAATATCAGGAACCATTAGGGTACTTTACAGCAGTATATCCTAAGCTAGATTACTGATTCTTATTAGAGAAATCAAATATGATGCATGACAGAGGGAAAACAATAAAAGATAGAACACATCACCACTGATTTAGATCAGGATCCAATGAACATGCTTGTCATATTAGAAGAGAAAAAAAGTCATATAAATCATTGTCAAATAGCTCGATATCAATCTGAAATCTCCCAGCCTATTCTACCACTAATACACACAGAACTCTATCTCAAAGAAACAGCTTACAATCCACGGCTAACCAACCAACAACCTTTACAATGTATTTCTCAGGAGTTCTTATAGGTGAAAGAGTGGTAGTAGTGGCAGATAGAACTTAAATGATGCATTAAAATAGAGGGAGGAGTGTTTCTTAATGCCCATTCTGTTTTAATGTCTTTACATTAACTTTCAGTACTCCTTGGATGAATCAGGGGTCTTCAACAGGTTGGTAATAACTTATGAGGTATGTTCTTGAAGTACTCTCTGACTGATGTTACTCTTTTTGTACTCTGACACAAGAAAGGATGAAGATTTTCCTTTCAGGTCTTCCTTGCCTTGTAACTAATGCACTGAAAGTTTCAGGACTTCCGTCAGGGTGATAGTCTTTTCAGGAGCTTGATGGGGAATAGAAAATGCTATGGGAACTTGTCCTTTCTTGGGAAAGAACATTCTGCTAATGTGAAAACATTGATATGGCTTGTTTCATGTGCTTTAGGCCTTATTAGCCTTCTGGATCATTTATAGGGTATTCAATCTGTATCTTCGTCCTTTAAACATTGTATTATAGCATTTAATCTTCAATAATGGGCTTTTAATCCCTTAAATCCTTCACTGATACTATTTGCCACTTCTCCTCACTGTTTTGGTAACTGAATAGGTTTTAATGGTGCTGGAGGTTTTATGAGAGGTTTTCATACTGACCCTTTAATGAAATACACATTTAAAACCTTCTCGGGTGTCTTCCCTGCAATCTTCGGCTCTGAAAAATGGTGTTCTGCGCTCTAGATTTCCCTGTCTGTGATTGTGAAACAGAGAGTGATTTTTGCCATCTGTAACCCTATAAAAAGACGACAAACATATTAAGAAATCCATAGGGAGTGGGGTGGGTTTGCTGTAGAGGCCAGTGGAGATGGTGGCACAGTGATGGAAATGGTGGATGTAGTGGAAAAGGCGGTAAGAATAGTCTGAATCTTGGGGGGGAGGCCCCCAAGATAAAAAAAGTTGAAATGGATCTGACAAGATCTACAAAATTAGAATGCCAGAAAATAAGAGAGAACACAAAGAAAATAAAACCACAAAGAAACTTGTTTTATTAAAACAGAGAATAATTGTAGAAGCTACATTGTGGCGGACAATCTGTCCTTTTACAAACTAAGGCTTGTTATTTATAGCCTTTTTTGAGTCACAATACCATGTGTAGATACCATAGGCCAATACCATGAGTAGATACCACTTACAATACCATGAGTAAATCCCATGTGTGGATGAATACCATGGGTGGATACATACCATGGGTCACTTACAATACCATGGGCGAATAAATATCATGGGTGGATGAATACCATGGGTTGATGCGATTTACAATACCATGGGTAAATTCCATGGGTGGATGGATAATATGGGTAGATGAATACCATGAGTTGATGCCATTTTCCATTCGGATCATTCCTCCCTCCTTAAGAAGCAATGGTCCCCATTGCGTGAAGTTCCCTCCTGAGAAGCCTTTGTTGAATATGAAGAGCCACTGAAGAGAAGATTTTTATGTAGTTAACCCATAACCGTGATGAACGAAGATCCGAGGATAGAGATACCTTGTAATGCTTTTGACCAATTGTGATATTGACAGTGTGCGGCCTAGCAAATGGACTTCGATGAAGTGGGGGTTTGTGCATGAACCAAAACCATGATGAATGAAGATCCGAGGATAGAGATACCCTGTAATGCTTGTGACCAACTGTGTGAATAACAGTGTGCGGCCTAGCAAATGGACTTCGATGAAAATGATTTTGTGTGGTTGACCCATAACAGTGATGCTGATTGTTGATGAAGTAGCAGGTGCCTACATAGCTTGTGGTGGGAGGGCACGTCTCCAAATAACCCAAGTCAAACGCTGCTACGATGAAACTGATGAAGGTGAAGCAGGTGCCTACTAAAGGAGGGTGGGAGGGCACGTCCCCAAAGGGAACCTGCTCCGAATGCTGCTCCAGATTTAAAATGAGCATAACTTGGTCAATATAACTCAGCATATTTATTATGACCTGTTTTTGGAAATGGAATGATCATTCTGCATCTTCTCATGTGTTTGAAACCACTATCTGGAGACTTTAGACTCTCAGATTCGCGCTGGAACTGTCTCGCCGTCACAAAATTTATGAAAAAAATAGTTGACTTTAAATCAACGATAACTCCCACATCCGGACTCCGATTCGACCGATTTTTTTTTTTAACTTGGGTGATTTTTCAAGAGGAGCTCAGATCTATCTCCATTTCTCTAAAATATTGTACTAAAAATGGCAAAAAATGACAGGAGAGCCGCAGTCCATGAATTGTCGTCAGAAAATTTGCTTCAACATTGCTGATTTTGAATCAGTGATATCTCCCTCATCTGAACTCCAATTTGGCCGCTTTTTTTTTGAATTTGAGTATTTTTTCGCAAGGAATATAGATCTGGTCTTTATTTTTGCAAATTTTTTACCAAAACTTTCAGATATGATCTGAAAACTCGCCGCCCAAAAACATTCATGGATTTTGCTGAAGATTGCTGCCAAACATTGAAACTGAAATATGTTTCAAACCCTCATTCCCATGGAGGCGTAACCTGAATCTGATACCACTGATCCGGATCTTGGGGGGGATACCTCCAAGATCTAAGAAAATTGAAATGGATGTGACCAGATCTGCAAAATTAGAATGCCAGAAAAAAAGAGAGAACACAAAGAAAATAAATCCACAAAGAAACTTGTGTTATTAAAACAGAGAATAACTGTAGAAGCTACATTGTGGCAGACAATCTGTCCTTTTACAAAGTGAGGCTTGTTATTTATAGCCTTTTTTGAGATACAATACCATAGGTGGATACCATGGGCCAATACCATGGGTAGATACCACTTACAATACCATGGGTAAATCCCATGTGTGGATGAATACCATGGGTGGATACATACCATGGGTCACTTATAATACCATGGGTGAATAAATATCATGGGCAGATGAATACCATGGGTCGATGCCATTTACAATACCATGGGTAAATTCCATGGGTAGATGGATAATATGGGTAGATGAATAACATGAGTTGATGCCATTTCCCATTCGGATCAAAAACAGCTGAAAATCATTGCAGAATGGTGAAAACTCGTATGATGGAGCTTTGGTGCGAGGAGGATTCTGGACCGTCGGATTAGATCAGACAGTGGAAATCAACGGTTGATATTGCGTGATGGGGATTTTTGGAGGATGTATGAAGAAATGAGGGGATGGGGTGAAGTTATATCATGACCGTTAGATTAGACAAATGAACGGTGGAGATCGTCTAGCGGGGTTAGATCCGGGCTATTGGATCAGAGAAATCGACGGAAGATATCGCTTTATGGAGCCACTGGGGGAGATTAGGTGAGGAAAAATTAATGGGTACGTGATGTGATGTGAGCCATTAGATTAGGATCAACCGACGGCTACAATCTAATGAGAAATACATTGCGGAGGAGGGTGGTAAGCGAAAACCAGAATGGTTTTTGTGCATCTTTGGAGCGGTTTTGAAATTTTTCCAAAAGAACGTGATTCCACTCATTGTCTAACACGCATCCCCTTCAATACCACCCATTTCGCATTTTTTTGGAGTGTTAAACTTTGAGCGCAGAAAAAATGTGAGACAGATTGTCAACTATTGGATGGGGAGCGATAGATCAGACGGTGCAGATAATGTGCGATGTCGGGTAAACTGCACGGGAGGAAAAAAATATGGGGCCCTATGATGAAATTTGAAAAGGCGTCGCGGAGTGGATGGCGGGATTTTTTTTGACCGTAGGATCTATGGATAAAACGGCTAATATATAATCATCAGATCGCGAAACATTGAAAAGGGTCAAGGCGAAGGCGGAGCACGATTAGATCATGGCTGTTGGTTCTTATGGATTCAACGGTCAGGATCAAATCACAGCATCGGACCATCGGAGGAATGAAAAGGGAGGACTTTTGGATTTGTGTTGCGTGATTAAGTGCCAACCATCTGATCAAAGAGCAAGATTAACAGTGGAAATTAAATCGGCGGGGCGACAACAGAGAATTATGGGCGGAGCACGACGAGATCTGGACTGTTGGTTCTTATGGATTCAACGGTCCAGATCAAATCGGCGGATCGACGTTGGAGGAGGCAAAGAACATGGAAAACAAAAGTTTCAATTTCCGATTTTGTGATAGGGCCTTAGTGCTTGGTCGTAGTGCAGGTTATATGTGGGAGGGGCTGAAAGGAATAAGCCCTCCGGGGCTTAATTCTTCAAAATGAGCAGAGAATTGTTTAGAAGGGGAAAAAGGATTTTTAAGGGATTTTTTTGGCTTTTCAGCACCTAGTTGCGGGGATAGGGGCCTATGAATAAAGGGGCTAAGCTGTGTAAGCCCTCAGGGTCTTAAGCTTGATATAGTGCAAATAGAGAGTTTTTAGGCAAAAAATAGTGCTTTTTAAGGCCAAATGGGGGGTTCCGGTAGGCAACAAAGGGGATTTTTAAACCAAACAAAGGGAGTTATAAGGTTTAAAAATAGAATCTTAATGAGATGGAGGGTTAATGAAGGGATTTTTGAGGACATTTTTGAGGGGAGTAGAGATGAAAAATGGAGGCTTTGAGGAAACAAAATGGAGCAGATGGAGGCCTTTTTGAGGGAATTTTCTTTCACAAACAGTGAGGCTTATCAAATGGAAACAGCAGTGAAGATTTTTTCATAGGACATAAGACACATAAAGGCTTCAAGAATGATAGATTTTAAAGGAAAATTTTTCTCTTGAAGGCTTAGAAACCTCATTAGCCACCTGTTTGCTATGCCAAAATTTTATAGGTGGCTAACAACAGCCACGAGAATGAGGCTACTTCAACTACCTCTTTGTCTTCTTCCTCAATTGGCTCTGGAACATCTGCCATGGGATTTTTCAATTTCTCTCCTGTTGAATGGTGCGGTCTTGGGGTATTTTCTTTCGGAGATTGGTGCATTCCAAAGGATTATCCCTTTCTTCTTAGATGGCGTAGGTGTTTCAATAATAGGCACTTCCAGTGTAGTAGGGTCATCACCTGGTTTCGTGGCAGTCATCTGACCTGGAATTATGTACCCTAGCATTGCTCGGCACAATGCATCTTCAAACCTTGGATCCAAACCAGACATAGACACAACAAATGCAATGGAAAACACATAGCTCAAATCATAAAAATCACTCAGAATGCAAAGTAAACTATTGCGACCCAATAGGTCATATTTATACTTGTGGCACATATTGAACCACTCCTTGTGCATTAATGAGGGTTCATTACTAAAAAAATAGTCCCAAATATGGAAAAATACCTTCATTAAATGCATCTTAGATGTACCTAAGAATGGTAACAAATTTGTCTTATCCAATTTACTGTACCAATGGCTATTTTTTGACACCTCTACGTGTTAGTAAACCTCCTTATGCAGATACCATGTGTGTGTCACACCTTACTGCGCATTCACCATCTCATATGCACATGTCTAATACTTCGGCCATATAGTCATTTGGTCGGCACAAGGTCATCCTTGTATGGCTTCAGACGACTTCCATTGACATATCCTAGAAGGTATTCACCGCTCAACGTGGCTAGGCACACTACTCCTCCCTTGGTGAATTCCTTAACAACATAGGGGCCTAGCCAATGCATCTTCAATTTCCCACGGTGGTGCACAAACTTCATGTCATATAGCAATACCAAATCATCCTCCTTGAATACCTTTTTCCTGATATGCATGTCATGCCAGGATTTTTTGTGCACCTTTTGATCCTATTGGCGATAATTTGCAATAAACCAATCTTCTTCCAAAGCAACCAACTACGATAACCAGCCTTCTAGAGCATCCTCTTCAGCCATATTGGTAAATTTTGCAATGCACATACTAGGAACAATGAAATCCATGGGAAACACAACCTCTTTCCCATATATCATTTTGAAAGGTTTCCTTCTAGTCAACTTCTTGCAAGTATTCGTATATGCCCATAGTACTACAGGCACTTGCTCATCTGAATCATTTCTGTTAGCATTGCATACCATAGCAAGAGTGGTCTCCAGTATCTTATTGAAAGGTTCAACTGTGCCACTTTTGTGAGGATGATAGGGAGAGCTCTTCTGATGATGCATCTTGAATTCCTCATTCAATGCTTCAATGGTGTCATTTACAAAATGTATACCTTGATCACTTATCAGAATATTATGACAACGAAACCGGGTCACTATATTTTCAAAATTAAGTTTCACAATAGTATCAGTAGTAAAATCCTTCACTGGTTTGGCTTCATTCCATCTGGTTACATATTATGTCGTAGTGATGATGTATTAGGCACCACTCTTTCTTTCGAGAGGATTAATAGGCGCCATAAAATCAATAGTCCATTTCTAAAAATATTGCAACACCATATGCGTATTCAAGGGCATCTCATCTTCACGAAGGCTTTCCCATCCTCTAACAGACATCGCATGTGATAAAGTGAGCATAGGAATAATTATGTAGCGTGGGACACCACAACCCAATGCACAAGATCTTCTTCATAGTGGCCTTACATTCATAATGGCCATAGACAACTCCTCCATGAGCTTCATTTAGAATTGTAGGCCTTTCAAATTTGAGGACATACCTTTGCAGGACCTCATCTACACCTAATTTGTACAACTATCCAACAATAATGGTGAATTTCATTGCGTGTGCCACAAGTTATTTCTTCTATTGAACTCTATATTCCTTGTGCATGCGTCCAGTAGTCAAGAACTGAATGACATTAGGGAAATTCCCATGAACCCCCTTTATCACAAACACATTCATGTCTGGCAATCCATAATCTATATTTGTAGGTTCCTCTCCTGTATTAATGCGCAAGAAATGATCTAGCCCAGCATTCAATCGTCCTGGTTTCACCATGATTTCAAAATCATATTCCTAGAATAACATCAGCCACCTAGAGATCTCCCCCCCAAACATAGGCTTGTTGATCAGGTACTTCAAAGAAGAATGATCAATGAACATTTTAAAGTGAACTCCTAACATATAGTGGCAAAATGTCTGCAGCACATACACCATTTCTAGCCCTTCCCTCTCCATGGTTGAGTAACTCTTCTCCGCACTTGGCAGTCTTCGACTGGAATAAGCAATAGGATGATCAATTTCCCCTTCTCCTGGCTACTCTAACATAGCTTTGACCACAATACAGGAGGCATCGACATGTACATGAAATGCCTTGGACCAATTTGGGAAGACCAGGATGGGTTCAGTGGCCATATTTTCCTTTCGTAGCTCAAAAATCATTTGAAATTATTCATCCCAGCAGAACATTGCATCCTTCTTGAGAAAATTTTACATGGGCACAATTATTAGTGCATATCCTTGAACAAAATTTATATAGTACCCAGTATGCCCCAATATTGAGCACAACTACTTAATATTATCAGGTACTTCCAAATTGACTATGACAACAATCTTGGAAGGATCCATCATCAATCCCTGCTAGCAAACAATGTGTCTCAGCAGTATTCCAAATGGTAGACAAAAAATACACTTATTCAAATTCAAGGAGATCGGATACTTCCTACAAGTATCCAACATTAAGCACAAATTTGACACATGCTTCTTTAACAACCCAAACACAGTCCAATCATAAAAATATAACTCCAAAATCTTGTGTATGGACTCTCTGAAAGCATCAACTACCATGCACAATAAAAGGATCCCAATTCAATAGAGAACATGTTCTTACTCCTATATTATAGTGTAATCTAGATATGATGATATCCTGGAAACACATATGTAAAAGAATATGGTTATTGACCTCCAAAATTATCCAAAATTTCATTTGAGAATGGATTTGGGAATGGATCATGCACACAAGCATCATTAAGTTTGTGAAAATCAACACATATCCTGATTTATCCCTTATCTTGCACAACCATTGGACTTACCCAGTCAGATTCTTCCATAGGCTCAATGATTCCTGCTACCACCATTTTTTCCAATTCTTCTTTCACTTTTTTCTTATATTTTGGGTTCAATCGGTATGGACACTTTTTTACTGGGAACACATTAGGCTTCATTGTGATTTTCATCACTCCAAGTTCCCCAATGATTCCTTTCAACTCTGAAAAATTTGTAGGAAAAAGGTCCCGATATTATGTTAGCAACTCAGCAAACTTGCTGACTATATTGTCATCCCAGTAGTCTCCAATATTTGCTAACTTAGGTTGTTCTTCAGTTCCAATATTCACCTGTATGAGCTTTAAGGGCTTGGTAACATCCAACGAGGCGATTGAGGGCCTAGCCACTATGCGCTGCCCTTCAGATTTAGTAATCATGATATTCCTTGGATCCTCATTGTTTTCTTGTACTGTCAAGTTTTTGCAATTCAAAATAGATTTCATCTGCACGTCCGAAGCTGGTGGCCTGCACTCAATTATAGGCTTAGTGGTATCAAAACTTACTTTGTGGATATTATTCAAAGCTTGACCAACTATATCAAACCCACTTTCAAAGATAAATGTAAGAATAAATCTCTCCATCAACGCAGACCATTCACTAGTGCCTCTGCATAGCTCTATCTCCAAGTACCATTCGGTAGGCACTTTTCCCAATGTGTGAATAAACATATGAATCCATTCAGGTCTTGGTTCTACCACCCATACCCGATTCCACTTGGAAAAATGTCTGCGCGGATCTTCTTTGCTAGAGTATACATCCTCCATTTTAATTACTGGACATTCAAACTGAAAACTCATCACACATGCATATTCCTCCCACTTACCCATATTCTCCGTATGAGTTTCCCACCATCTTACTAGAGTATTGTGCAAGCCAAGATCCAAAGCATGGAATCTATGTCCTTCATGCACAGTCCTTTCCATATCTCCTATAAATAGGTTTACATTAGTCGAGCTATCATAGTGTGGTAAATCACGTACCTCATATGTTATACAATACAACGATTAGGTCACACGATTACAATGTAGTGTAGACACCTCATGCAATCGGTTCTGCCAATTTTCTAGTTCTTCATCAGATTCTGAAAAACAATAAATATCCTTCTCCCATTTAATATTTTCATCTGCTGTTGGATTAATCCATTCTTCCTCGCACAAATTTAGCTTATAGATTTGATCGATATCGTCCTCAATGCATAATGGTTTAGTATATATTTGGCCTTTTGTAGGCTCTAGAGGGATGATTACCTTGACTCCATTTCTCTCAAATTCCATTTTCCTCCTCTTCAGATCGATAAAAACATCATTATCAATGGCCTAATCCAATCCTAATAGCACAGGATAGGGATTAGTATCATCTAAAATTTTCATGACTTAAAAGTCATCCATCACCTTAACACCATTCATATTGACCACAACTTGTGACAGCCTCCCTAAAGGAATGATATTCCGCTAATTGGCCATGCACAGTTGGATAGTAGACCACTCCAGCTTCAGCTTTCTCATGCACTGCCATGTTTTCTTAGGTACAAAATTAGCATCCTATCCCAGATCTAAAATAAATTGGTCCATTTCATAAGCACCAATCTGCGCAGTCATACACATCTCCCTACTCTTTCTCTTCTTGTTCTTGTATATTTTGTTGACTGCTCCTTGTTCGACTAGGGGTTGTTCTTTATCTGTGCAATTATTTATCAATGTCTGCAAATTTTCAACAACTTTCTTGTTGCGCAAAAACTTTATACATGCTTGTATAAATGGTGTGATCTCCTCATGTCCTCCTACTTCCTTCAATTTTCTACCACTTTTTGATGTATCTCCTTCTACAAATTATTTATGTGCTTTAATAAAGGTCTCTTTTGTGCACTAAATATTAAAAGATTCCTTTTTTTCTAGTGCTTTCTGGATCCATACATCAGTGGTAGGTTTCTTTCCGTTATCTTTATTGGTAGCTACACCACTCCTAGTAACTATGTTCACACAGGGATCATCTTCATGAGTTTCTTTGTGAACCATCTGAATATTTTGCGTTGAGGTCTTCTTTTCCTACATTTTAGAAATCAAGATAGGATAATATTATATAACATGATCAAATTTCCTACAGTACCTATAGGACTGTCATGCTGGATTCAGACATTCACGTGCATAATGATCAACATCTCCACAGTTATAGCAAATCACTTGTCCTCTTCCTCAACTAGCTGATCCACCTTCTTGGCCTTTTTCTCTGCCTTGGAATCCTCCACACCTAGAAGGGGATGCTGGTGATGTAGGCTCAATGTGCATTCTATATATCTTTTCTTTATCCAACATCATATCAAAAGTGAAACAACGTTGCTCATCATGCCCTAATGATGAACATAATTTGCAAAATACCTGCTTCAAGTCAGGCTGATATTTTTCAATTCATTGTCATGTAGTCCAACAATTTGACATATAGTACAGCATACAAGATTCTTCAATGGAATAGGACCTCCAGTATTCAGATAATTGTTAAATAGAAGACACTAGTCTTTATGGTGCCCAGAATATTTGCATTTTATACACCATACCTCTGCACAAACCTCCTTGCCTTTTTATTTGTGCAAAATTTGAATTTATAGATGCATGGATTCCAAATAATTCTAAATCTATTGAGTTCCCAATGGAATAGGTGTTGGGGTAGCCTCCAATTTCATTCCAACTTCCACAACCTCAGCTTGTGTGGCAATATTTTGCTGACCTAATGGTTGGCTCAGATGAGGGAGAAACATAGCAATGAACCATTCCTTATGTTGATTATCATAAATCACGAAGCCACCATCTATGATTTTACACTTCAAACATTCATCGAACTCCCATACAAATATCCTTCATTTTTTTCACCAGTTGCGCATATGAACTAGGTTTATTAAACTTCTATTTTAGGGCCGCATTAATTTATTTGAAGGTAGCATTAGAATTTTCTTAAGTGTACCTAATATACCATTGTAATGTGTGATATTGAAATTCAGTAGGCAACTGCACTTTTGGAATATCAATGTTGTTAACTTGTTGATATTGCCATACGGCCTCAATTGAAAACCATAAGTCATCAGTGTCCTCATTTCCAATGCCTCTGAAATTAGGTAACTTCATTGATGCAACCATATCTACTTCAGTGGAAGGTGGAGGTGGTGGTGGAGATGGACTGCACGGTGGGGCAGGTGATCTGTGATGTGAGTTCAAAAGTGTAGTGGATGGAGTGGTAAACAAATTCAAGGGTTTCTGATGTGATGAGATATATTCTTCAGATTCACTTGAGCTAGCAATTTCAAGTTCATGTTCACTATCAAATCTAGGCTTCAGAGGGCTATAAATGAATCTTTCATAGTCTTCACGGTAAATTTTTCTACTGTGCGTAGTTGAATCTATTTGATGCATTCAAGCAATATGTTTGCACAGACAACCCCATTCACACAATATCATTTTCAGCAATAATTTCAAGGAGCGTAGGAACTTACCTCTAGGGCCTTTGAAAAACCTTCTTTCTACTTCATAATAGGATACAAACTGGTCAATGGAAAATTTAGTTACAAATCCTCCCAAGAGGCAATTTATCCAGTGATATACCGCACGAGTGATATTATTATCAAAATTCTCTACTTGTTGGATCAGTTCAGGAGTCCATTCAGTGACTAAATCATATTTTATGCGGTGATGGAATTCAGCTAAGCACGACAACCATTCATGTATTTCGTGCACAAAAGAACAAAAGAAAATTTCATGCACCTTTGTATAAATATATTTTTGCACCCATTGTTCATCAATCAATTTGGTACTTCTATTCTCTTGGACATCAAATTCAAGTATCTTTCTATCCAGCCAATATTGTAACTCGTTTCATGACGGATGCTACAACATCAAATATCCCTCAAAATGATGATCCCGGTCTCAACAATGGAAACATTTGTTGGCTTGAGTGGTCGTGACCTAGGTTCAAATTTTATGGATAAACCAACAATCCCTCCAACTACTAGCCCTTTTGGAAATGATCGGCTTACACAGACCAAAGTCTCACCCGAAGCAGTATAGGGGGTGCTAGAACTAGGTTTTCGCACCATGAGGGATAAACTAATGAAGTGGTCCTTAGAAAAACCCAATGTGAACTTAAATGGATGCGCGCAACAATATATAACAGAATTACAGAGAATGCATAGTCATTAATAGAATAAAACATAATTTTTGTTTACTTTAGCACAAATAACATAACAAACCCAAATCTAGATCCTAACCAATGCAAATAATTAGACTGATCTATTAACCATCAATAATCATGCATAATCAGATCAGATATTTTTGCGCAATAATCAATAAATAAGGCAGACAATGTGATCTTAACAAAGTATAAACAATAAACAATTCAGATGCATAACACAATAAACTTCGCCAAGACTGTTCTCTCTATTATCTTCAAATATGTCAATAAATACATCAACTATTCCTTGAAAAACCCTTACAAAACCCTTAAAACCCCTTCTACACACACAAATAGCGGAGTCTACACACAGCCAGGACTAGGCCTCTGCACACACTGCCAGCAAGAACCTCTTTGACCCAACCCAACAACCCTTAAAGATGCATAAGTTGATCAAGACATCAATAAGTCATAGCATAGCATTCTTTATTTAGCTTAGACACGATCTATCTATTTATATACGCGTAGCTTGTAGATACTATTGTCTCAAACCACGGTTTGAGGCCCACAATTTACATTTTAGCCCATTTACATCAAAATTGGGGACTTTGACCCACCCCAAAGCCCCAGCTTGACTTCATTTTCTCATCAGGCACATACTTAATCATATAAAAATGTCTTTAGAACTTGTGCCTTAGGGTACCCCTCTCCAACACCAAGAGAGTGAACGGAAAACTATTAAGCCTTAGTAGAGACCCCTTTCGTGTTTAGAGTGTGCCTTATTCCTTCCAAGGGTGCATAAAGCACTCTGGAGCAACATTCCCTCCTTCCTTTCCTGAAATGCAGCCTAAAAGGAAGCCTACCTCCCAATTGGGTGCATGGTGCACCAAATATGATCAAGAAGCTCCCAAAAGCCTTAAGTAGTGCACCCTACACCCACACAAGTGTGCAATGCATAACCAGACTCTATTCAAGAACTCCTTCCCTCTTTCAAATGCACCCTACAACCTCCACTAAGTCCTTACGTTCACTTGATTCATGGCACAAAAACAATCTTTATTGGCCTTCCTTTGTCCTTCATACTTGCACCCTGTACCATCCATCAATCTTGGGATTCCTTGTTGAGTGAACAACGCATCCTTAAGCCTCAAACATGCATCCCTTGCTCCTTGGTAGTGCACTCGCACCTAGAAGTTTCTCTTGTTTTCCCGAGCGCACAATTAAACCACGAACAAACAATTTACATGAAACATTTAAAAATAGGAGATTTTTCATACTAATATTTTCTTTCCATCAATGGCATTAGTTGCAAGTATTCTAGAATAGTATTTTGAGGATGAATGAAGAGATATGTCAAAGAGGGGAGTCATAGGAAACATTCCATAACAAATAACACATGAAGCGACAAGATGAAGAACATTGGAATTATTTTCCATATGATCAACGCGGTCTAGAAGACTCCATATGATCTGTTATCACCCAAAAAAAAAATCAAAATAACATTTTGATAAGGTTACCAATTTTCATGAATCAAAATTGGGTTTTAGGTGTCAATTTAGGTTTTATCAAGGGTAGGTTTTATATTTATTATAGTTTAAAGCTTATCCTAAGGTTCAAATAAAGCCTTCTTTAAAGTTCTTTCAGGTTAAATATTTATCATTTTCCATTTGTAGGTCATTTCCCAAAGTTTTGTGTCAAAACCGTTCAATTAGCTAAAAAACGGTGTTTTCGTAGTGCCACCCATTGAAAAAACTTGTTTTGCGCTACGAAAGCGCTGATAGTTTCGTAGCGCAAAAATGAAAAAATAAACTGCAGGCGCTATGAAAGCGTGGATTGGTAGCTGTCTTGTCAGTTGAGTTGGAAGATGTCAGAAACCGTTGGGAAAGAGTAGGATAGTGGCATGTCGAATCATGTAATGATGAAATTCGATGTACACACCCATGTTTGTAGTCATAATTGTCATTATAGGTTATGAATGAGGCATAATTTAGTTATGAGAGGACATTTTGAATTTCAAAATCTTTCCTAATTGGTCATTCTCATACCCTTTTGCCTCCATTAGAAAATTCTGAGCTTTGAGTGTCAATAGAAACTTGTGGCTGGTTCATATAAAGGCTTTACTACACCCATATCAAGTGAGGCTGATAGTTTCTCAAGCAAGGATTCTGTTACAATTATTCAAGTGAGGTTGTTGTTACATTTTTTCAAGCGAGGATGAGAGATTTGTTCAATAACATGGTAGAGGAAAAGAAAATTCACAAAGGAGGACACTGCTTAAGGCATGAACCTGAAGACATGAAAGCAATAATTGAGGACCCAGCAGTGATGGAAGAGTTTAGAAGAGTAGGCTACCTACGGTTTTGTGAGAAGCTACAGGGTTATCACACACAGGTATCCAAGGAATTTTCCATGAATTTCAATGGAACAACCACTAAGGTCAGAATGCTAGGTGTGTCTGTTACACTAGAGGTCATTGTTGCTGTTTTTGAGATACCAAGAGGTCAAGGAAATAGGTTCAAAAGTTTCAAATTTGATATGGAGCAGTGTAAAGATTTCATGAAACCTGAGTACACAGACATGGACCTTAATAATGCTATCCCTAGAAGCTTCATCAAAGATAACTACTCAATTTTTTTGCTTAACATTCAGAAATATTTTACCTGTGAAGGCAGATATCACAAGGTTTATTGATATCATTTCAAACTGCTTCTACACTTCACTGGTAATATTTCACTAGATTTACATTTTTATCTGCATAGGAGTCTTGCAAATATGGTTGATAAGGTGCAAGAAAATTCTAAAGGGAGTGAAACATCCTTATTTCATCATGGTTTAATGAAGTTATTAATTTTAGATAAAATTTAGAAGATAGGCAGAGATTGGTCATCTTTCTTGTTTATAAATGGTTTTGATTTGGAAACCCTAACACTTGCAAGAAATCCTAAAGGTAAAGGAATTCCATCACCACTAGCAATAGAGCCAAGTCAACCTGTGGTTGCAAAACCAAAAGCAACTGCAGGAGTGAAGTCAAGAAAGAAAACTGAAAAAGGGCCAAAGCTAATGAAAATGCTTAATACTCAAACTCTCCCACCCGCAAAACAAAGATCAAAGTTTTTCAAAGATGCAAAACATAAACAAGTTGTCAGCAAGGGGACAAAAATAGTAACTAGAAGCCAACCAGTGGCATTAAAAGGAATGAGAGTTGCTACAGAAGAAATCCCAGCAATAAAGGGGAATCTAGAGGATATTCTTAATGTCATTGACATAGAAGAGACACCCATTGTCCAATTTGAGTTCATTGGGGAAGAGAAGCATAAGTTGAAAAATGCCAAGTCTGCAAAGAAGTTAGATTTTGAGGGGGAAGATGCAAGTTTCATCTTTCAAGCAAGAAAGCCTATGACTAGGCATGCAAGGAAACTGATGGAAGGCAGCAAAGAATTTCAAATACCCATTGAAACAGCTGAATCCCCTAAATAAATTTTTGATATTTCATCACCTACAGTGAAGCATACATTCAACAGAACAAAAAGGGGAAAAGAGAAAATAACAAAGAAAACAGAGTTTCAATGCCTTGAGGAGAAATTAAGGGTGGAAAACCGGGAAATTTCTATCATCAAAAAGAGAGCTAGAAACCATAGTGTTGAGAAAGTACAATTTAAAATAATGAAGGCATTGTGGGAAGGACAAACTGATTCTGTTTCTAAAACTCCAAGTAGTACAAAGCAATCTTTCAAGTGGACAATTCCAGCAATAAAGGAAGCCAAGTTTGTCAAAATAATAAATAATCATTTGAGAGCTACTAACAAAAGACTTAAATACCATGTGAGAGACTTAGAGCCACAGCTAGATTTGATTCATGATGAGTTAAAGAGCAGAGGAATTAAAATGATAGTCATAGAAGAACCAATAGCTCAACTAAGTGTTAATGAAGAAGGGACCTCAAGAAAGCTAGAGTAACTGTGTTTTTACAATGGATATGGTTTTTAAATGATGGAGATAGGCATATTTTTAATTTTTGGCATAAATACAATTTTCACTTGGAAAATGTTTGAAAAAACTGCATACTCAGCAGTTTCGTGGCGAATTCAGTGTAAAAAAGCATAAAAGCTCTACAAAACTGCTGTAGCATCTTTTCTTGCTTATTTTGATCAAATTTTGAAGGGTTAAAGAATGAATCAAGAACTAAATTTGCTATGGAGAATGTATTGAAGGGTAATTAAAACAATCCTAGATGAAATAAGTCAAAAAGTTGAAGAATAAAGGTTGAAATGGCAGCGCTACGAAAGGCGCTATGAAACTGTTGTGTTTTTGTAGCACAAAACATTACATCATTTTGAGCAGGGTTTAAAGTGGTTTTAGACAACTGGAGGCTAGCAAGGAGTTATGGGACGTGTTATGACAACTTCTAATAGCCAAGGACCACGAAATCAAGGGTACATGATGGTCAAAATGTTCAAAGAGTGCAAAAGATCTTATACCTAAAAAATAGGGTTTTGTTTCCTATTTTGATGGACGTCAGCAATATGGCCATGAAGAAATGAAGCTCATCATCCAGATTCGACCATGTGATGATACACTTGGCAATGATTTAAATTTAAATAGGTAAGTTTTTTATAGTTAGCATTAAACAATTTGAGTCCTTTTTGGAATAGGACTGTTTAAGTAGATTAGGTGTCTTTTTGTAATAAATTCCATGTATTATGGTTATGCAAGGTGTCAGTAGTTATAAATTCGATGTATCTAGCATAGAGGAAGATCATATCATGTTGTAAGAGGTCTATTAAAGGCCAAGAGGTCAAAATGGTAAAGGGTTGGACATTTTTGGCAAAACTGTGCTTATTGTGAATTGACTGATTTTCAGCTAATACAGAGATTTTCTACTTGACCAACTTGAGATTCAGAAGGAGTTTTAGTGTGTTCCTATTCTATTTTCATCTTTGTATTATCTCATTGCAGTGGTGTTTCATCTATATTACTTATAATTCATCTTTTAGATGCTATGACTTCCTATATAAATGAACTGATTGTGTTTTTATAGTTTCATGTGTGCATACCTTATGACCAAAACTCTGATATGCCTCAACTTCCATGTTAAGTAGATTCACTGAATTACTGAGATTTTTTGACCCCATAAGCCCAATGTGTACATGCTGATGTGATTTTGAACCTAAATCTATCATTTATCTGTTTATTTCCTAAATAGAGTTATCCATATATATTTTTCTCGAAATCATTAATCCTTGAGAGAGCCCTCTCAGGCTGAGGAGGCTAAGCCTCAGTCAAAAGACTAGTTTGAAATAGTTACATGATGTTTACTGATTAAGAAACCTATCAAATCCAATTTTTTGATAACATTTTGGTCCATCTACCGAGAGACTGAAGATTATACTTTCCCGAAATTTTGAAGCAAAACTTCTGAAGGTAGCTGGAGCTCAGAAAAATTTTCAAGGCTGCATATACCTTGGTGACTCCATTCAAAATTTATATGATCAAAGGTGGCTGCGAGAATGAGATACATAAGGAGTAATCTTGATCCAGATCCACCTACCATCGTGGAAAATCCAAACACCATTTCCATAGGAAGTCAAAGGATTTCTAAAATATCAGGTACTCCATCACATTCGAAATCCTTGTCCTCTGGAAATATTAAGAAATCCCAAAGATAACAGAGTTGATGATAAAATCCAGGAAGTCTTGTTTAGATCTAAAAGTGAAAAATAATTAACTAAAATCATCTTAGACTTGCATAAGAGAGGTATTTATACCTCAGCCCTAATAACATAGGAAAACAAATAAGAGTTTTGGGAAGCTGTTACTTCTGAGTTGTTGTTGGAAAAATACTGTTTAGATAAGTTGAAAGAGCTAGACCCTTTTGAAGTCTTGTTGAAAATTAAAGCTGGTTTACCTCTTCCTGATTGGAGTTTGATTGTTAGTGGTCAACAAAAACCAAAAATTCCTCCTCATAACAATTCTTCATCGTCTACTGCTACTATCCCAAACGCTGCCACAGTCCCTCTCACTACAGCTGGAAATGTACCTCCTCCACCTGCTGCACCGGCTAGATATGCCACTCTTGTTCTTCCAACTGTTTTACATGACCTCCCTGGAAAATATGTTGTTAGAATCAAAACTTGGGGAAGTGATGAAGATATTACAATAGAGGAACATTTAGACCAGTTAATGATTTTATAGATAGGGAGGAGGTTGATCATGAAGATGTCAGGTTGAGATTTTTTGCTCATAGATTTACTGGTGAAGTTAGGAAGTGGTTCAAAGCCCTTACTCCTGGAAGTATTCATAATTGGAATGATTTTGAAGATACCTTTTTGAGAAAATGGGGAAATAGAACTAATCCAGTACAAGCCCTCATTGAGTATAACAGTTTAAGAAGAGCTATTGATGAAACTGTTCAAAACTTTAAAAAAAGTTTCAATAAAGTTTATGACTCTATTCCTGCCCATTTAAAACCTCCACAAGCCTTAGCTCATATGAGATATGCTGAAGCTTTTGATTATGAATTTTCTATACTGCTAAGAGAAATAGAATCCCCTCCACTTGCTGAAATGAAAAATGATGCAGTGAAGGTGGAGGTTAATATGGTAGCAGCAAAAAAGTAAAAAATGGGTAAGATTAAGTTAAAAGAAGAAGAGAAGCCTTCCTCTTCTACCTCTGATGACAAATTTGATTCAATGATGAAAACACTGGAAAATTTGATGCATAAGCTAGCTCTTGGGAATACCCATGCTCCTCCTACGCAACATGAACCTCAATTTAGAAACCCTCAGTTCAGGAGACCGACGAATCAGTAGAGACCAAGAGAAAATAGAAATCGGCAACTTGATCCTCCAGTAAGACCTCCTTTCCAGCAGAACTTAGTTGATGAAGAGGATGGTCCTGAAATTCTTGAAGAGTCTATTCAATGTTTAGATGAAGAAATGTCTGGAATTTTCTTGACTAAAGAGGAACATGATGAATCAGACCAGGGTAATATTGGAGAGGAACCATCAGATTATCTCAAAGGGTATAAACATGCTATCTTTGAAATGAAAAAACAATACAATCTCAGAAATAGAAATGTACCTATCATTGAAAATAAAACATAGCCTAAGAAAGATACACCTAATGCTGCTGATGGCAAGAAAGATACTCCTATGGTTGCTGAAGGTAATAAATATACACCACCTCTTCCTACTATCAAAGAAGCTGAAAAAATATGTTTCTATTTTCAGTTTGGAAAATGAAATTTCTAAGATCAAAATACCAGTACCCTTTGGTGAGATTCTTAAATTCAATGAGTATAGAAGCAAGATTGTTAAGATGTTGAATTCACAACTAGGAGCTGCTGATATTTTAAATGTACAAGAGGATCATCCAACAATTTACTTGGGTCCAAGATTAGAAGATGAACAGAATGAGGAGGTGCCTCCTTTTTATGCGAGCCTTAGCATTCATGACATGACATTACATAATGCTATGTTAGATTCAGGAGCCTCTCACAATCTTATGTAATATCCCCAAAAGGGAAGATTCAACAATACCTGCTAGAATAATGCATTTTTCAGAAGTATGTGCACTGGAATGAGTTTGTATCTCTTGGATCCCTTATATATAGAGATCTAACATCTAAATACAAGAGAAGAGAAAAAAAAAAATCAAACTAGGTGAGGTAAACAGACCTCCCACACCTAGTATGGCTGGAAAACACCCAAGAATGGGGTTGCAGCAATATGCAACAATACTGCAGGAAAATAATGCAGTTTTTCTGAGAAATAGCAGGAGGCCAATAATAAGTCTCAAAATTAATATATATAGCAATAAATCAGATTCATATTGAGGCCCATATAATGTATGACAAAATGTAAAAGACAAGAATATAAGAAATTCCTCAAAAAGAGGGGCTACAACACATGTATTGACTGAAAAATAGCTTGACAACGTTATTTTTAAGATCTGCAGTAGCTGTATATTACACTCTAGATATAGAGAAGATATTTGTAAAAAATATTAGTTCCATATCATATTTGTACACTAGAAGATCTCCTTTACAAATTCCCCTTGGGGTTTTGAGCAAAACATGAGACACAAAGAGTAGATTTGAGATCTAAAGTTGCAGATCTGCAGTAGTATTCAGAAATTTATGAAGATGAATAGAATAAGAGTACATCAGATCTAAACAAAACATGGATAAGAAATATAATCCATGGATCACCATAGTGAAGGGAAGAACCCCAACACCAGAGATCTATCCTCCAAATGTGTGTCAAAACACCCTGCAACTGTACACTTGCAAATAATGCAATCCTAGAAGGTAAACTATGCTATAGGCTCTAGCACTCGTTTGGCCTGATGCCAAGATCTGAAAATTCAGCTCCAAATATCTAATACTCTCTTTTCAAGGGGATAGATGACTTTCCCATTGAAAAGAGGCACTAGATTGGCCAAGATCTGAGCAGATCTAGCCTCCACTTGCTACAACTTACAAGGAAAACCAAACCCTCAATAGGATATGCGTTTTAGTTGGAAGATGAGCCTGGAAAAATTCTTGATAGTGGACAAGATCAACAAGACTCCTCCAAGAGCTACTCAATGGAAGAGGTGGGATTCCCGATCAGGAACACCCTAGTGCTAAACAAAATTATCCTCAGCTAAATAGTAGAGAATGATATATGTCTAAGCAGATAATATATTCAGAAATATACTCAATCAACAACCTTCTTCTGTTGTCCTCCTCTTTCTTTTATAGGATGAAAGTCTTGTCAAACCCTAAACCATCTCAATGATTTAGCTCCATTCACATGAGTAGCCTCCAACTAAAACTACGTTGTGCATCTAGGAGATTCACTATATCTAGACAACGTTGGTGGTTTGGTCCTGGTTGACTTGGCCAAGTGCTCTAGTCTCTTTCACACCTAGGTGTGCTTATGTAAATACCCCAGATTTAGCTATGTTCACATGTGGCATTGATTTATTTTGTTGATTAGGAGTTTCATTGATCCTCCTTTACAATTTTATTCATGAAATAGAAAATTGAAACAAAATTGTATATTCCCATTAGCTTGGGTTAATTGGGAATATTGCATCTTATGCCCAAAGTAATCATGGAAAGGATGGTGTTAGAAATAAATAGACCATATAAGGACTTGTTTTCTTTTGATTCGAAAAGAGTTCAATGCATTGGTTTAATTAAGGATGTTGTTGTTGGTCTTACACAAGTCCCTGCCAAGACAGTGCTCATGGAAATCATGGTAGCAGACATTCCACCATAGTTTGGCATGCTATTATCAAGGTCATGGGTGGAAAAATCAAAGGTACAACGTAGATGCACCTTACCTATGCCACCATACCTGTTTTTGGTGAGCAAAGGAGATTGTATCAAGAGACAAGAATGGCTTACATGGTGATTAGTAAAGACAAACCTCAGAATTATAAAATTTATGATCTTGATACTAAACTTGGATCTGCTATTCTTTTCAATGAATTGACTAATGAAGCAGAGGATGAGAAGAAAACAGAAAATCAGTAATCTGAAAATCAGCAAACAAAATATCAACAAATTAGTAATAAGGAGGTGGAAGGTTGGTGGTCATTGCATTTTGATGGATCAGCAGGAAAAGATGGGGCAGGAACAAGGATTTTGATCACAAGTCCAAGTGATGAAAGTAAGTTTCTTTCTTTTAAATTGAACTTTGATTACACAAATGACATGGCTGAGTATGAATCCTTTATTTTGGGTTTAGAAGTCTTGAAATGAATGAATGCTCAAAAGATTTATATTTTTGTAGATTCAGAATTAGTCATTAAACAAGTTGAAGGTGCTTATCAAAAAAAGGATATAAGGATGAGGGCATATAGAAACTTAGTTTTGGACATGTTGGAAAACTTCCAAGCTTATTCATTCATTGTCAAAACTAGAGACCAAAACTCCATTGTTGATTCTCTTGCTGTCTCTGCAAGTCTTTTCATTATTCCATACATTCCACTGAAAAATATGAGGTCGAAGTTTGCCATAGACTAGCTATCCCTGATAATATTACTCATTGGCAAGTTTTTGAGGATGATGAACAAGTGAAGAACTTTATTGAGCTGAAAGAAGAGTTTGAAAATATACAAGTAGATCAACAAAATATGCTTGTTGAATCTAAAGGAAATCTTGAAGTTTTGCAGCTAAAGAATAATTCCATACCAAAGGGTCTCATACCTCTTGAAATTTTTTTTGATCAGAATGATATTTTTAAATATCCTATGATACAATCTGATGATCAAGAGGTTGATAATTGTAATCTTGATATAGTAGCTATGCCCAAAATGATTAAAATTTCAAATTTCCTTTTAGTTGATATGAAGTACAAGTATATTGAGATGATGAAGAGATTCATAGATGTTTTTGCTTGGAATTATGCTGATTTGAAGGAATATGACCCCACTATTATTCAGCATACTATTCCCATTAAAGAAAATGAAAGGCCTTTCAAGCAGAAGTTGAGGAGAATTAGCCCACTTCTCATGCCATTGATTGAGAACGAAATCAAGAAAATTTTTGATGCCAAAATCATTGTCCCAATCAGATTCTCAAATTGGCTTGCAAATTTGGTTCTGGTTAGGAAAAAGAGTGGAGAAATTAGAATATGCATTGACTTTAGAAACTTGAATAAAGCCTCTCTGAAGGACAACTATCCTCTCCCAAAGATGGACCAAATTTTGCAAAATATTTTTGGTTCTAAAAGGATTTCCTTGCTTGATGATTTTTCAGGTTATAATCAGATCCTTCTGCATCCAGATGATCAGGAAAAAATAGCCTTTACTACACCATGGGGCACTTTCATGTATGCCAAGATGTCATTTGGTCTCATGAATGCAGGAGCTAATTTTCAGATAGCAATGGATATTGATTTTTCTGAAGAGAAGGACATGATCATGTTTTTTTATCTTGATGACATAACAGTCTTCTCAAAGAGGGAAGAAGATCACTTGAAACACCTAGAAATAATTTTGCTGAAGTGTAGATGGTTTGGCATCTCTCTAAATCCCACCAAAAATATTTTTGCTTTAACTTCAAGTAACTTACTTGGAAACATCATTTCTAAATATGGGATTAAGATTAATCCAAATAGGTTCAATGAAATTTAGACGGTGGATTTTCCTAGAAGCAGGAAGGAGATTCAATCTTTCCTTGGAAAGGTAAATTTTGTAAGGTGATTTATTCCTAATTTTGTTGAGATTGTGAAGGATATAACAAGGATGCTGAAGAAGGGAACTGACATTAAGTGGATAGCAAAAGCGAAGCACTGATTTGAGGATATCAAAAGGGCACTCACTCAAGCACCAATATTGATTAGTCCTTATTTCTCAAAATAATTTCTGGTTTTTACTTTCGCATCAAAAAATACTATTGCTGGAGTTTTGTTGCAAAAGGGACAACATTATATTGAGCATTCCATTTCATTTTTTAGTAGGACATTAACTAACTCTGACCTGAAGTATAATATATTAGAGAAGCAATCCTATGCCTTGGTGAAGGCTATCAAAGATTTCAGAATTTATATTCTGCATTCTCCTATTATGTCTTTTGTTCCTAATATTATTGTGAGAGAAATCCTCACTCAAGATGATCCTAATGGTAACAGGGGAAACTGGATTGCTAAATTGCTGGAGTATGATATAGATATTAAGCCAACAAAATTTGTCAAAGGACAAGGCTTAGCAAAGTTGATGCACAGTCAAACTTTGACTACCTTGACATAAATTTAATTGTAGAAATATCAGAAATTTTAGATGAGGAACAATTGAAGAAAAGTACACCACTTCAAATTGGCACAAGGATATTATTTTTGGCCTACAACATCATAAAGCACCTGCTGAGTTAACAAAGTCTAAGGCAAGATTTGTGAAGCTAAAATCCTTGAGGTATTGCATTTTTGATAACAATCTGTTTTGGAATGATACCGACATTATTTTGTTGAATTGTTCGCTGGAAGAGGAGGCTGATAAAGTGATTGAGGATTTCCACAAAGGAGATTGTGTAGGTCACCATTATTGGAAGGCGATAGTGAACAAGATTCTTAGAACATGGTATTATTGGCCTACAGTGTTTAAGGATGTTTACAAAAAGGTTGTTGCCTACCATGAATGATAGATTTTCAACGGTAAGAAGAAGCTTGTAACTTTACCTTTAATTCCTATCTATGTGGAAGCACCATTTTAGAAGTGGGGGCTAGATTTTATTGGAAAAATTCATCCATCATCCTCAGAACAACATCGCTGGATTCTTACAGTGACTGATTACTTTAATAAAAGGATTGAAACAAGCCAAACTAGGAAAGAAAATGATTATGTGATTATTTATTTTTTGGAAAATAATATTTTTTGTAGGTTTGGTTGCCCCATGAAAATCATAACTGATAATGCACAAGAATTTAATTCTAATAAGCTGATCAATTTCTGTCATCAATATCATATTACTCTTGGCCATTCCACTGCATATTATCCTCGAGGGAATGGTTTTGTTGAGTCTTCTAACAAGAGCATTTTCAGGATCATTAAGAAGGAGTTGCATGGAAATAAGAAGACTTGCCATTTAAAGCTGAAATATTCCTTATGGGCTAATAGGATATGCACAAAAAGGTCAATTGGAACTTCACCATATGAACTAGTATATGGAGCTGAAGCCATTATTCTTCCATATTTACGGGTACCTATCATGAAGTTGATTCAAGGTTTAGAAGAGGAACCTAATGCAGTTAATAAAAGAATCAATCGGTTAATAGCTCTGCAATAGAAGAGGGATGAAGTTTATAACAACAATCAACTGTCTCAAAACATAATCAAGAGTACATTTGATAAGAAGATCAAGGAAGAAAATTTTCAAATTCAGGATGAAGTGCTGAAATGGGAGGCCAAAATTGAAGAGAAAGGAAAACATGGGAATTTTGAGAACTTGTGGAAAGGTCCTTTCAAGATAGCTGCTTTCCATGGAAGCAATACTTACATACTACAGGAGATAGATGGAAAACCATGTGTTGGAGGACCTGTCAATGGCAGGTTTATAAAGCATTAATCTTCCTAAAAATATGTTGATCATTCATATCATTGTACATATTCCATTTTATAAGTTTTTCGTGCTAATAACAACAAGCTAAATCAACAAGCTTGAGCTTGAGGTGAAGGCCATTAGAGCTTGAGGAGAAAGCTTGGAAATTTCAAAAAAAAAATTGTTTTTGAAAGAAAATGGATAGCAGCACTGGAACTACTATTTCTTAGTGTACCACAGAGGCACACTATCCCAATTGGAGCCATTGTTATCACCCAAAAAAAAAATTCAAAATAACATTTTGATAAGGTTACCAATTTTCATGAATCAAAATTGGGTTTTAGGTGTTAATTTAGGTTTGATCAAGGGTAGGTTTTATATTTATTATAGTTTAAAGCTTATCCTAAGGTTCTAATAAATCCTTATTTAAAGTTCTTTCATGTCAAATATTTATCATTTTCCATTTGTAGGTCATTTCCCAAAGTTTCATGTAAAAATTGTTCAATTAGCCAAAAAACCGTGTTTTCGTAGCGCCACCCATTGAAAAAACTCTTTTGCGTTATGAAAGCACTGATAGTTTCATAGCGCAAACATGAAAAATTACACTGCAGGTGCTACAAAAGCACAGATTTGTAACAGTCTTGTCAGTTGAGTTGGTAGATGTTAGAAACCGTTGGGAAAGAGTAGGATAGTAGCATGTCGAGTCATGTAATGATGAAATTTGATGTACACACCCATGTTTGCAGTCATCATTATCATTATAGGTTATGAATGAGGCATCATTGAGTTATGAGAAGACATTTTAAATTTAAAAATATTTCCTAATTAGTCATTCTCATTCCCTTTTGCCTCCACTTGAAATGTCTGAGCTCTGTGTGTAAAGCCAAACCTGTGGCGGGTTCATATAAAGGCTTTACTACACCCATATCAAGCAAGGTTGATAGTTTCTCAAGCGAGGTTGATGTTACAATTATTCAAGCGAGGCTATTGTTACATTTTTTCAAGCGAGGCTGAGAGATTTGTTCAAGAAAATGGCAGAGGAAAATAAAATTGACAGAGGAGGACACTGCTTAAGGCATGAAACTGAAGACATGAATGCATTAATTGAAGACCCAGTATTGATGGAAGCACTCAGAAGAGTAGGTTGCCTATGTTTTTGTGAGACTTTGTAGGGCTGTCACACACAGGTATCGTAGGAATTTGCCATGAATTTCAATGGAACAACCACTAAGGTCGGAATGCTAAGTGTGTCTATTACACCAGAGGTCATTGCTGTTGTTACTGAGATACCAAGAGGTCAAGAAACCTGGTTCAAAAGTTTCAAATTTGATATGGGTCAGTGTAAAGAGTTCATGATTCCTGAGTACACAGACATGGACCTTAATAATTCTATCCCTAGAAGCTGCATCAAAGATAACTACTCAAAACTATTGCTCAACATTCAAAAATATTTTACCTCTGAAGGCAGATATCACAAGGTTTATTCATATCATTTCAAACTGCTTCTACACTTCACTGGTAATATTTCACTAGATTTACCTTTTTATCTGCATAGGAGTCTTGAAAATATGGTTGATAAGGTGCAAGCAAAGTCTGAAGGGAGTGAAACATCCTTATTTCATCATGGTTTAATGAAGTTATTAATTTTAGATGAACTTTAGAAGATAGGCAGAGATTGGTCATATTTCTTGTTTATAAATGGTTTTGAGTTGGAAACCCTAACAATTGCAAGAAATCCTAAAGCTAAAGGAGTTCCATCACCACCAGCAATAGAACCAAGTCAACCTATGGCTGCAAAACCAAAAGCAACTGCAGGAGTGAATTCAAGAAAGAAAACTGAAAAAGGGCAAGAGAAAATGCAAATGATTAATACTCCAACTCTCACACCTACAAAACAGAGATATAAGTTTGTCAAAGATGCAAAACAGAAACAAGCTGTCAGCAAGGGGACCAAAACAGTAACTAGAAGCCAGGAAGTGGCATTAAAAGGAAGGACAGTTGCTACCGAAGAAATCCTAGCAAAAAAGGGGAATCTAGAGAATATTATTCATGCCATTGACATAGAAGAGACACCCATTGTCCAAGCTGAGTTCACTGGGGAAGAGGAGCATAAGTTGAAAAAGGCCAAGTCTGCAAAGAAGTTATAGTTTGAGGGGGAAGATGTAGGTTTCATCTTTCAAGAAAGAAAGCCTATGACTAGGCATGCTAGGAAACTGATGGAACACAGCAAAGAAGTTCAAATACCCATTGAAACAAATAAATACCCTAAAGAAATTGTTGATATTTCATCACCTACAGTGAAGCATACATTCAACAGAACAAAAAGGGGAAAAGAGAAAATGACAAAGAAAACAGAGTTTCAGTGTCTTGAGGAGAAATTAAGGGTGGAAAACCAGGAAATTTTTGTCATGAAAAAGAGAGCTAGAAATAAAAGTGTCGATAAAGTACAGTTTAAAAGAATGAAGGCATTGTGGGAAGGACAAATTGATTCTGTTTCTGAAACTCCAAGTAGTACAAAGAAATTTTTCAAGTGGACAGTTCCAGAAATAAAGGAAGCTAAGTTTGTCAGAATAATAAATACTCATTTGAGAGATGCTAATAGATGAATTAAAGACCATGTGAGATATTTAGAGTAGCAGTTGGATTTGATTCATGATGAGTTAAAGAGGAGAGGCATTAAAATGATAGTCATAGAAGAACCGATAGCTCAACCAAGTGTAAATGAAGAAGGGACCGCAAGAAAGCTAGAATGATTGTGTTTTTATAGTGGATATGGTTTTTAAATGATGCAGGCAAGTATATTTTGAGTTTTTTGCATAACTACAGTTTTCACTTGGAAATATTTTGACAAAACTGCATACTCAACAATTTCGTAGCGCATTTAGGGTAAAAAAGCAGAGAAGCGCTACGAAACTGCTGTAACGACTTGTCTTGCTTATTTTGATCAATTTTTGAAGGGTTAAAGAATGAATCAAGAATTTAATTTGCTAGGGAGGATGTATTAAAGGGTAATTAAAATAATCCTGGAGGAAAGAAGTCAAAAATTTGAAGAATAAAGGTTGAAATGGCAGCGCTATGAAAGGCGCTACGAAACTGTTGTGTTTTTTTAGCGCAAAACATTATAGCATTTTGAGCAGGGTTTAAAGTGGTTTTAGACTTCTGGAGGCTAGGAAAGAGTTATGGTACGTGTTATGACAACTTCCAACAGCCAAGGACCACGAAATGAAGGGTACATGATGGTCATAATGTTCAAAGAAAGCAAAATATCTTATACCTAAAAAACAGGGTTATGTTGCCTATTTTGATGGAGGTCAGCAATATGGTCATGAAGAAATGAAGATCATCATCCAGATTCAACCATGTGATGATACACTTGGAAATGATGTAAGTTTAAATCGATAAGTTTGTTATAGATAACATTAAACAGTTTGAGTCCTTTTTGGAATAGGACTGTTTAAGTAGATTAGGTGTCTTTTTGTAATAAATTCCATGTCTT
Source organism: Pinus albicaulis (assembly GCA_034641835.2). Lineage (NCBI taxonomy): Eukaryota > Viridiplantae > Streptophyta > Pinopsida > Pinales > Pinaceae > Pinus > Pinus albicaulis. Next base: position 73,820,346 of record MU968411.1, read on the forward strand.
ATGGTTATGCAAGGTGTCAGTAGTTAGAAATTGAATGTATCTAGCCTAGTGGCAGATCATCTCATGCTGTAAGAGGTCTATTAAAGGCCAAGAGGTCGAATTAGTAAAGGGTGGGACATTTTTGCCAAAAATGTGCTTGTTGTGAAGTGACTGATTTTCAGCTAATACAAAGATTTTCTACTTGATTTTCAGCTTTAGTGTGTTCCTATTCTATTTGCATCTCTTATATAATCTCATTGCAGTGGTGTTTCATCTATATTACTCAGAATTCATCTTTTAGATGCTCTGACTTCCTATATAAATGAACTGACTATGTTTTTACAGTTTCATGTGTGTGTGCCTTATGACTAAAACTCTGATATGCCTCAACTTCCATGTTAAGTAGATTCACTGAATTACTGATTTGTTTTGAGTCCATAAGCCCAATGTGTACATTTTGATGTGATTCTCAATCTAAATATATCATTTATCTTTTTATTGCCTAAATAGAGTTAGCCATCTATATTTTTATCCAAATCATCAATCCTTGAGAGAGCCCTCTCAGGCTGAGGAGGCTAAGCCTCAGTCGAAAGAATGGTTTGAAATAGTTACATGAAGTTGACTGATCCAGCAGCCTATTAGATCCAATTTTTTGATAACATGATCAAAGACCCTTTGGATGGTAAAGGCATCAACAACATGGAAGTTTCATTTATGGTTGAAGACACAAGTGACAACATTTTCACCTCTCAAGAAATTCCATGTCATCAATCACTATGAGTCCAAGTCATTAGTGTTAGTGACTTGTCATGTTGCAACCTCATGATGATAGAGAAATCATGACATAATTATGTAACTATTGTAAATAAAAAGAGTTGGAAGTCCAAGAGTCATATATGCAAAAAAGAGCCACAATAAGAAGTCCAAAAGACGCTTGTAATTAAAAAAATAATATTTAATTCCAAAAGTCATTTGGAAGTCCATAAGTTGTATAAAAGTCTAAAGGTCATTAGAAGTTGAAAATTCATATGAGAAATTCAAGAGTCATGAGGATATGAAATTTCATGCCTTTAACTATAAAGAAACCTCATTTTTCAAGCAAAGGACTTTTCACCTTGGATTTTCCCACAAGGAATTAAAGAGATATAGATAATACTTTTGGGGAGCAAGTAGTGGTTCTAACTCTCCACTTTTGGAGCTACTGATGCTCATTTTACTCATGTATATTGTAACTTTTAATTAATAATCGAAGCCATTTGGTCACCACATTTTCATGTATGGATGGTGGATGTTTTGGGACTATTATTCTAATTTTTCATTTTATGTTGTCTTTCACATGTACTAAATTAATTGAACTATTTTGGCGACATTGGTTCTCAATTTTTTGGAAATTTGTTGTGATTATTTTAATGATCATAACATAATATGAACTATTTGGCTTGATAGCAAATTATTATTTCTTTTTTATGTTCATGGGTATTTACTATATTAATAATAATAATTTTATTTCAGAGACTCACTTTCCGTACTTGTGAAATAACTTTGATACATTTAAAATCGAACATTCCACAAGGCACACTCTCCTGATCATTCAAAAGTGCATGCACGCCACACTCTCATGATAATTTCTTAGGCCAAGTGTTAATATCCTATTTTTCTACTCTTACATCACTTACCCCTTGCCCTCACTACTTGTTGGCTTTTCCCTAGCAGGAGGGGCTCATTTTCTTAGTTTTTACCCTGAGTCGTGGGATAGAAAGTTTATGCCCATGACCGAGGGGCTTGAGCTGCTACTGGGGATTCATGTACCCACGAATCAGGCCCTAATTTATTAGTTCAGTGCTAGCAGCCAAGGGAACCTTCTAAATTCACTGAGTCGCTAGGAGATGAACTATGATTACTCATTGATTTCAGTTGGACAGGACTGATCCACTAGTATTTTCCTTAACTTATTATCATCCTGAGTGTCTACATTAATTCTCCAGAGACCTTTTATTCACCTATTTATGATGGATCATTTGAGAGGGTCATGCTAGTCGTAATTTTAGTTCCATAGTTCCATAGTTCTAGTCCTAATATGAGAAGTATGATAGGGCCATGCTGCTGCTGAGATCTTGACACCCTATTTCTCTTACCATTATCTTGAGATATTGTGGGGTCTTATGCTATAGGATAGTGCTCTTCATACTCTCATCTAGTGGGAAAATTTTTCTGAATTGTGGAGAGGAGAAGCTGGAAGTAAGGTATCGAAGCGATATTTTATATTAATGAAGATCTATGTTTCCTTCCTTTATATTATTGTATGCTTAGATATTGGAATTTCTTTATGATATCGTTCATATAACAATATTTCAAGGAAGATCAATTGTTGTCTTTGTATTTGTAATATTCCAAAATAGGAAAAGTAGCAATATTGAACATAAAACTGGAAGTTACATAAAATATCAACACAATACACATGAGAAAATCATAGATCCATTATATTATGTATCAAATCAGAAAATAAGTACAATATGTAGAGGAACAAGTCACTCAAACTAGGAAAGACAAGCATCTAATGCCCAAATACACCCAAACATGAAATGTTGTTGCTATACAAAATATCGGAGTACAAGACATCGCAGTCCCAATGTAATATTCCCAATTAGTCATGAGCTAATTGGAATATTCAATTTTGTTTCATTGCTTTGTTTAAATAATAAGAGGGCAAAAAAGGTCCATATTTCTCCTTAATAATGAATAAATCAATTCCAAATGTGAAAGAGACAAATCTTGGTAGCTTAATTAAAGCACCCTTGGTGTGAAAGGGTTTGGATCACCTTGACTGGGTCAACCTTGACCAAATCAACATCGTTTTTATGGAGGAGTAGCCATCAATGAGGGACATCGTAGTTTTAGATGGAGATGCATTGTGTGAATGTGGTGATCTTTTTGGATGGGGCTTCGGGTTTGAAAGCTCATATTATATTTAAGGAAGAGGATGTCAGCCATATGAAGGTTGTTGTTGATGTATATGATATTTCTCATATCTTTCTCTAGTTGTTTAGATGAGATAGAGTGTTGTTTAGCACATGGTGTTCCTGATCGAGAATCCCACCTCTTTCCTTGAGAGGCCTCTTGGAGGAGTCTTGAATTACATTTTACACTATCTGACTGAAGGCCAAGCTTCTTCTTTCAACTACAATGCAGATCCTATTGAGGGTTTGGTTTTCTTTGCAAGCTACAGCAAGTGGAGACTAGATCTCTAGATCTAGGCCATTTTAGTGCTCATTTTCAGTGGAGGAGGTTTCTACTTCATTGGGAGGATATTATTGGAGGGCTTTGAGCTCATTTTTAGATCTTGGCATCAGTCCAACCACATATTCATCCCTACAGTGTAGTTTTACTTCCAGATCTGTGTTATTTCTATAGGAGGTGTTTCAGGGTGGTTTAGTACACCATTTGGATAGTTGGTTTTCAAGTGTTGGGGATCTTCCCTTCACTTTGGAGATATATTTGAGGATGCTATTTTATTATTCATATAAGATCAGCCACACTCTCCATATCTGTATTTTTCAGTAGATATACAGTCTTAAATCTCAGATCTACATCTTGTACTTGGTGTTTTGCTGAAAACCCTTGAGGGGTTCTTTAGAGGAGCTTGTATAGTGCATGGATCTTATATAGATCTAAATTTTGGAGCACATATCAGCTCTATATCTTATGTATAATCTATTTCTGTTGCAAATCTAATAAAATAATGCTATAACGGTTTCCCAGCTTTTATACATGGTTGCAGCACCTCTTGTTACATGATTTTTGTCCATTAGAGGGTTGTATTTCCCGTTATACATCTTATGGCCAATTTCTTATGTCCATTTTTCTTCTATAATAACATATGAAATGTCTCCATATTGGCCTCTTTCTTCATAAATGATGATCTGCATTATTGTTCCATCATTTTGCACTATATTCTTACTTTTCCCATTTGGGAATATTACAATGGTATCAAAGCATTATCTTGGCACAACCTGTGCATTCTAAAAGCCAATATGTCATCTAAAGAATGAGAGCCTCTTACTAATAGAGAAAAGGGCTATCAAAGAAGAAGCCACAAAAGGTTTTATTATACAGCTGACAAAGGAGACAAGGGTAAAACCCCTTTATCTGAAGGTGAAGATGAAGAGAAGGAGTTCCCTAAGATCTTTCTTAGAGCCATGTAAGATATTTCTAAAGAGATCAAAGAAATGAGGATGGATATATACAAGGAATCCCCTAGAGGATTTCATCATGGTGAAGGCTCTGACATATCTCACCACTAGAATGATCAACCAGTGCATGAGACACAAGTTTCCCAATGCTCTACCATGCCTACATTTTTGGCTATGGGAAATGAAGGGTTTCTAGAGAAATAATCCCTCGAATATTATTTTATGGAGTATGAATCTCAAAGTTAGAGATTCAAATATCACTTTATTTTCAAGATTTTTGTCAAGTGAAGGACAATAGAAGACTAAGGCATCATCATATAAGTGGTGGATTCATTCTGAATCATGATCGACATGATACTATGGGTAGATTATTTTTACCCAACTTTGATGGGTCATCCAAGGGCATTTCCAAATAATGGGTAGAAAAAATTGACATCTACTTTCAGCTGAGCAAGGTTCCAGAAATGGAGGCCATTAAGATTGCAGTGCTACACCTTAAAGGTGAAGCACATGACTGGTGTTTCCATGGCTTCTCTACATTGGGTCATGCTAATGTGACTGCTTATTCAGAGTTCACTAGAAGGCTAGTGGAAATATTTTATAGAAGAGATCCGAAAGCACCATTCAAGAGCCTTGCAAAGTTGAAACAATCAAGTAATTCAAAAACTTACAACTCTGAATTTTGAAGACTTTCTGTTATGGTTCATGATTTGTTTGCAGAAATAAGGGTGTACATGTTCATCGATGGGTTAGATTAACCTCTTCATGGGTTGGTTAAGTCTACCAAGCCCACTACCCTACATGATGCCATTGAAAGGGCTAGAGACCTTCAAGATGCCTTGCCAAAAGCAAAGGAAACCTTTTAGCATAAGCCCTCTTTTCCATCAAAGGGAAAAGAGGAAAAGGATGCTCCTTCAAAGGAGGGTCTACACAAAAAACCTCTTGATGATGATGTCTGGAGAGATCTAATAAGAAGGAATCTTTGCTTTACTTGCCAAGAATCATTAGCACTTGGACATAGATGTGTAGCTAGAAAATCACATTACATAGAGTTCTTCTCAGATGATGAGGAGGAAGAAGAAGAAAAAGGGAGGGGTCACAGTGCTGGAGTAGCAGGAGGTGATCCACCACCACTTGGAGGTGAGGAGGGGGAAATTTCTCCAAGTAGAGGCACTCTTGCCTCATTAAGAGTGATACTCAACTGTCATGAAACTTCCACACAAGAAAAAAATATGAATTTGCGTAGTAGAAGCAGGGATATGATGATCCCATATATTATTCACTTGAGGATGATCCATGAGATATCATTATCTCGTGGTAAACCCCCTAGGAGACCACCTGATTCAGATTTGGTGAAAGATGTCTCACATCTTGATGCTCCATTCATAGATACAGGAAGGATGGGAGCATTAGAAGACCAAAATAAAGCGCTAAGAGTTTTGGGTGAGCTCAAGGAGGAAGGAAATAATCTTCCACTATCACCATTACCCACTCTCTCATCTTATACTACACTGAGAAGAAAGGCTGCAAGATTAGAGGATGACACGATGAAGGGATAGGGAGACCATTCCTTGGCTATGGAGACTTAGAATATGACCTCCCTTAGAGGGAAATTTTCCATACATGATAGAATATGGTGGCCACACATGCATGCTTTGATTGAACAAAGGAGGTATTGGATAGATGATATCCTCCCATGGGAGACTAACTTTCAAAAGCCTCAATATTATTTGGAGCATGTGCATATGCAAGGAGGGTAGAAAGGAGGGAGTAACAACCTTCCAACATGTACCTTTGACATAGGAGATGTTAAGGAGGAGAACAGCCATATGACATACATTCTTTTTGATAGATCATCAGTGCTGTCACTATGGGAGATTGATCCATATTGGAAATCCCAATTGTTGGTGGATTATTCCAAGGATCTTCACACATGCATGATACTTGATGACCGGCTACATGAGGAGGGATATTCAGTCCAAGGGGAGTCATATATTATCATGGTAGGATCTTCTTATATAGAGCCTCCAAGATCAAGGAGAGGTTACTACAAAGAGCTTATGAGGAGTTATTTTTTAGCCACACACATTCCATGAGATTCTACAACATCATCATGAGAAGCTACACTTGGAAGGGCTTTGAAGGAGAACTATATCAAAATTTTCAAAGATGCATGAACCTTGTGGAGTTGGGGCAGCAACATAACTCTATAAAGGAGTTAATTCAGCCACCTCTTCTTTCTTTTGAGAGGGGAAATAGATCTATCCACCACTCCATTTGTATGAGGAGAAATGTTGGTGAAATATATGCTTGTGTATATAATGTTTTATTTGATGAAAATATGCATTCTTTTAATATGTTTATGAAGGAAATATCTCCAAGGAGGATAAATATACCATATAAATTTCATGGCCAACTTCAGGTGGCCGAAATTTCTGAACATGGTCACTCCCTTGGAGGCCAAAGGGAGATGATTTCGTATCATAATGGGTGCACTCCAAAGGCACCAAATATATCTCACACTTTTAGCCATGGCGAGATAACTTGCACATCAAGTAAGTGGTGGGAAACCACTTACCACTTTATGATCTGATGCAATTAGGAGATGCACTGTGCTAGTTCCACATGTGGGACTATGACCCACCTCCATATGCACAAATTTCTATTTATATATATGTAATTTTGATCCCATACATTGATGATGTACTTGTAATTTTTATGGGAATGTATGGAGGGAGGATGGGAGGTATGTATGTGCCCCATGGGATGGAGATTCTCCATGTTCACTATGCTACATGTTTCAGGGAGAACAATGGGCACATTGTGTTTGTTTCATTTGAACTATTGTCTCCTTATGGAATGGATTATTTTCATCTCATGAGAACTTTGGAGGAGCAATTCATGGAGGGATGGATTGGTGAACACTTAGCTTATGAGGGAAGATTATCACATGTTGGTTTCAACAATGGGGGAAGGAAAGAGTTGTAGCAATCATCTTTCCAATTGCTTGAGGACAAGAAACATTTGGGAAGGGAGTAATGTAATATTCCCAATTAGTCATGAGCTAATTGGAATATTCAATTTTGTTTCATTGATTTTTTTAAAGAATAAGAGGGCAAAGGAGTTCCATATTTCTCCTTAATAATGAATAAATCAATGCCAAATGTGAAAGATACAAACCTTGGTAGTTTAATTAAAGCACCCTTGGTGTGAAAGGGGCTGGATTAGCTTGACTGGGTCAACCTTGACCAAATCAGCAACGTTTTTATGGAGGAGTGGCCATCAATGAGGGATAGCGCAGTTTTAGATGGAGATGCATTGTGTGAATGTAGCAATATTTTTGGATGGGGCTTAGGGTTTTCAAGCTCATATTCTATTTAAGGAAGAGGATGGTAGCCATATGAAGGTTTTTTTTTTTATGTATATGATATTTCTATATATATAGTCTATTTAAACATATATCTTTCTCTTGTTGTTTAGCTAAGATAGAGTGATTATTTAGCACAGGGTTTTCCCGATCAGGAATCCCACCACTTTCTTTGAGAGGCCTCTTGGAGGAGTCTTGCACTACATTTTCCACTATCTAGCTGAAGGCCAATCTTCTTCTTTCAACCAAAATGTAGATCCTATTGAGGTTTTGGTTGTCTTTGCAAGTTGCAGCAAGTGGAGACTAGATCTCTAGATCTAGGCCATTTCAATGGTCATTTTTAGTGGAGGAGGCTTCTACTTCATTGGGAGGAAAATATTGGATGGCTTTGAGCTCATTTTCAGATCTTGGCATCAGGCCAACCAAATATTCATCCCTACAGTGTAGTTTTACTTCTAGATCTGTGTTATTTCTGTAGGAGGAGTTTCAGGGTGGTTTAGCACACCATTTGGAGAGTTGGTTTTCAAGTGTTGGGGATCTTCCCTTCACTTTGGAGATCTATTGGAGGAGGCTATTGTATTTTTCATATCATATCAGCCAAACTCTTTATATCTGATGTATAATCTGTTGTTGTTGCAAAGCCAATAAAATAGCGTTGTAAGGGTTTTCCAGCTTTTATACATGGTTGCAACACCTCTTATCGCATGATTTTTGTCCACTAGAGGATTTTATTTCCTGTTATGCATCTTATGACCCATTTATTATGTCTAATTTGTTGTTTTAATGAGATATGAAAGGTATCCATATTGGCCTCTTGCTTCATAAATGATGATCTGCATTATTGTTCCATTATTTTTCACTATATTCTTGCTTTACCCATTTGGGAATATTACACTCAGTGAGATTCACTACAAGTGGAAAATAGAAATTCATAGATCTACTGATATAATTCTAAAAATGTGTTAGGAATAAAATATCTAATATCCCAAGGAAAACTCCAAGACAACCCATAAAGGGTTTCCAAAAATACAAAAGCTGCAAAATGTGAAAAATGCAGCCCTAGGGCAGAATAATGTTGTGTCACTGAGTCATTGCAAGGAAATGGCTGAAATAACAAGAAAATGGTTGCAAATTCTCCCCTCTAGCTTTCTGGGTGAAAGGATGGCCCCTTCACTAGGACACTAGCTCATAAAATGGGTTTTCGAACCCTCCACTGATACTACCCTCTTAATTTGCACAATTCCTGAAGGAGACTGCACTGTTGAAGATAGTTGAAGCTTTTACTGATGCCAGATAGTGGAAAGAATATCAAAGGAACCTTTCCTAAGTGGGCACTCGAATTCTCCTGAGGATGAGGGTGGGATTTTGTAATATTCCAAAAATTTAGCCTTCAAGCTAAATGGAATATTATAGTTGTTTTATGACTAGGTAGGTGAATAAGTGGGTGAGAAGGTCCATAAGTCTCTTGAGCAGCAATAAAAACACTTTAAGTGTGAAAATAGACCTTTGTAGCAGCTAAATAAAGCTCCTTTGGGTGTGAACAGGGTTTGGATCATGTTGATTAAGTCATTATTGGGAATAGGATGGAAAAAATTTGGGACCATGTTTGAGATTATCCTCTGATATTGGTCTGCTTAGACTATTGCATTCTCTTGTTGTTTAGCAGAGTTGTTGTGCTGCTTAGCATAAGGATTTCCTGTTTAGGAATCCTTCTCCTTTCTTGAGAGGTCTCTTGAAGAAGCTTGTACTAATTTTCCTCACATACAGGCTTGAGGCCAAGCATCCTCATTCAGCTACAATGTTATTTCTGCAGCAGTATAACATTGTGTTGCAGGGTGTTGCAGTGAGGGTTCACAACACCACTTCTTGCACTCATTTTTCAAAGGAGGGAGCCTCCATTCCTTTGGGAGATCAGTAAGGAAGCCTCAGGAGTAGATTTTAATATCTTTGCACTTGGCCAAAGGACTTCCATCATCTATAGTGTATTCCCTTGCAGGAAATCCATCATTTCTTGCATTGTTACAGTGAGAGGGTCAATCTCCTGAATCTTGAGTTTCTTTCTTAGGGAAAAGGCCAACCTTTCTCCTGGAAAGTTTGTAAGAAGGAGCCTCCTTCATTTCTTGTATGATTCAGCTGCATGTATATAGAGATTTAGTTATACTATGTTTTTTAGATCTAGATCTGCAGATCTAATATTTTGTATATTGTGCTTTCATGAAACCCTTGCCGGCTTATCTTTCTGATGTGTAAAAGGGGAAATATCCCTATTTTTCTTCATGTTTTGAGTAAATAAACTCTATATATGTTATTTCCATTCCATTTTAGTAGAAACCTTCTAAAAATCACGTTGTGCATGCTTCAATAATTTTTTCATTACGTAAGTCATGGGGTTTGGGCCTTTTTGAGCCATATCAGGACCGGGAGATCTATTTAAACAAGAAAAAAGAGATTTTTTTTCTGAATATTTTCTGGATGTGAGTCCCATATTACATAATATAAGGGATCCCAGCATTATTTCTCTCTTTTATAATGAAATTCTCTGGGAATAGCGTTTTTATGGTCTAAATGCTGCATTTTCCCCTCTTGGAATGATGTAAAGGAGCTCCTTTTTGCTGATGTTACATTCATTTGATGGCCATGTGTTTATAAAAAAAAATTATGAGATAATTTCTCACTGATACTCCAGTATTGTGCTTATGCATTGCTGCATTCCCATTTTGGGATATTACAATGGTATCAGAGCATAACCTTGGCTCAGCCTGTGGATCTCAGCCATTATGCTATCAAGAGAAGGAGGAGAAGAGAATATGTAAATAAAAGAGAAGACTCGATTATGTGGAGGAAAGAAGGAGGATAGGCTCTCAAATCTTCTTCCTAAATCTATGGAGAGAATTAAAGAAGATCTCAAGAAAATGAGAAGGGAGATGGAATCTCCATAGGAGTTTGGATCTAGAGCCAAATCTAGATTTTCACATGATAGGTGTGAGCATGCAGATACACCCTATTATGCGCAGTGCATTCAAAGGTCTAGAACTATCATGAGAGAGATGGAAGAAGGAGGAATTCCTAAGAGGGAAACCCTTAGTGATTTTCTTCAGGAGTATGAATCTCAAACTGAGAAGTTTAGAGATCATATCACTTTTCAGGAGTTTTTCAAGATCAAGTAGGAGAGGAGTAGGCAGCATGACATGGATATATTTTCTCTATCTACTTTTGATGGATCACCAACATGTTCAGCCAAACCTTGGGTAGAGGAGCTACATACTTATTTGCAGTAGCACCAAGTTTCTGAAGATGGAGCCATTAGAGTTGCAACGCTACACTTTGAAGGTAAGGCCTATGCTTGGTGGATTTTTAAGTCATTTTCATTTTAAAATGCCAATATTTATTCGTATGCAAAGTTCACTAAAATATTAGTGGAGAGGTTTGATGGAAGACATTCTAAAACACTCTTGGTAGAGCCAAACAAACCAAGACAAACATAACTTTTGCATGGGTTGGAAGAACCTATAAAATCACATCCACTTCAGATAACTATTGGAGAAGCTCACATCTTGCATAACACCTTGATAGAGGCAAGGTATCTGTCTCATATCTTTCAACAAGAGGGCATGCAGGTTCCTTTTTCAAAAGAGGATCCTCTTATTGAGAAGGTAACTCCCATTCATATTGAAGAGGGAGAGAAGCATTGGGGCAACAATGCTGTCACATCTAGAGCATATCTAGTCCCTCATGCAGAGGAAAGAGGAGCACATGCTCCAACATGAGGAATTTTTGTGTCATTTCCAATATTCCCCAGGATCTCACATATGGAAGACAAATCACAATCAATGAGCACCATTATTGTGAGATATTACTGATGAAAGGAGAAGGTGGGGAGGGAGGTCAACATCATTTGATGAGGAGCACACACCCCTATCTATTTCAGAGAGTTGGTGCAAGGAAGAGGAAGACTGATTTGCGCTGTGAGGGCAAGGGCAAGGTTGCCCAACCATATGTATAGTCCACTCTTGAATTTGATGTCTCACTACATGGAGGTATTCCACAAGGGAGGCCACCATATATGGAGTTGGTAAGAGACATCTCACCATTTGGTTCACCCCTCTTAGATACTAGAGAAGTGAAGACATTGGAGGAGTCTAGCACAGCACAAAGAGCTTGGGATAGACTCAAGGAGGAGGGAGACATTCTCCCATTTTCAGCATCACCCACTCTCACTACATATACTGCGCTGCCAGAAGTTTCTGCAGTGATGGAGGATGGCACCTTCGTGGTGCAAGGAAGCTAATCCATTGATTTGGAGAAACAGAGGGTACTTCCTTTGAGGAAGGAATCCTTTATACATTGGAGTAGATGGAGGCCACTCATGCTTACATTGGCCAATATTGGGAGATTATTTTTGGATGGGAGCTTCTCATGGGAGGCCAAATTCCAAAGATCACTACCCCTTTTTGAGCATGAGCAGCTGCATGATGGGCATAGCAGAAATTTGGAGGAGGAATTTGGCATGAGGGATGTCAAAGGAAAAGACAGCTAATCATCAGCACTGTCTCTTGGGAGGATTGATCCATATTGGAGGTCTGAACTCTTGGTAGAGTACTCGAAGGATCTTGGTGCTTGCATGATTCTTGATGACCCAGATGGAGATGATAGATATATCGTAGATTATGTGGTCATCTATTCTTATAGTAGAGTCTTATTGACTAGAGCTTCAGAGCTCAAGGAGGAGCTGCTACATGCAGCACATTAGGACTTCCTTTCCATGCACTTTGATGCATATCTTTCCTTGGCAGAGAATTTCATTTGGGAGGGAATATAGCATGATATATTTCAGTATATGGAGAGATGCATAGCCCGGATGGTGATAGAGAGGATGTCATAGGCACTTCCCTACTCTTTAGGGGTGAGGTAGAATTCCCAATTGAGCCATTCCAGCTCAAGGTCCCAAGTACATGGTGGAGAAGGTATAATTTCACATTATGTTTTGTACTTATTTACTTTATATGAGCATCATGTTGTACCAAGGAGGACTATCCCTTCTTTCATATTATATGATGATGTACTTGAATCCACTTGTAGCATTGATATTGGCTATCTTCATGGTGATTTGTGGGGGAAGCCACATGATTTTTGGTGTGCACCATTGACACCACTTTGTACTTTCATGTTTCCATCTTATAGAAAGATTGTGGCAGAAAACAAGTGGCTGGGAGAGCACTTGTTATTATTTGTTTTGATGCAGGTAAGGGATGCACTGCGTTGGTTCCATGTGTGGAACTATGATCCACTCTCCGGTTGTCATATGGCAACTTGTTTTCAATGGTTTTTGCTGCGATGTTTTGCTGATATTATTATGTTCATGGGGAGCTTTTTTTGGAGAGGGCTAGATGAGTTGGAGATTCCCATTGGGAATATGATTCTCCTTACTTTACATGTTGTATGTTTCTGGAGAAACAATGGGAAAACCATGATTGCCACATCACACCTCTTGTCTTCATATGGGAGGAGGAACTTCATGGCTTATTTGTTTTGTGGGATAGCTTGGGCCATTCTTGGAGGCCATGAAATTTCATCCCAAGATCAGCAACAACCCCATACTTACCATAAATGGAGAGAGAAACCACTTGGGTGGGAGGATCAAATCTCTCCATCTAGCCCCTACACATTGTATGAACCGGGGGTTGAGGATCTTTTTGATGAGCTACCTAGAATGGCTCATTTCATTTGGATGATAGCATGGGTGTGGGATTCACTCATTGGGAATGAGATTCCCCATGTTTTTCATCACTTCTACCTTGAGGAGGCCATTGGATAGAAAGGAGGTTTCCACTTACACCTTCCACCTTTCTATGATGTGAGCCATGTGGTTTTGCATACTTGGGAGGAAACATTGGATGGTAGATTTGTTGCAGATTATTTTGAGCAGTGGTGGGGAATATTGATGAGGAGGCCACAAGAAGAGGAGGGGAGGATTTTTTCTCCACCTTTACAGTTTCTTGAGGACAAGAAACATTTTTGAGGGGAGGACTGTAATATTCCAAAAATTTAGCCTTCAAGCTAAATGGAATATTATAGTTGTTTTATCACTAGGTAGGTGAATAAGTGGGTGAGAAGGTCCATAAGTCTCTTGAGCAGCAATAAAAACACTTTAAGTGTGAAAAGATACCATTGTAGAAGCTAAATAAAGCTCCTCCAAGTGTGAGCAGGGTTTGGATCATGTTTATTCAATCAAATTTGACCAAGTCAACAACGCTGTTAAGGGGGAGTGGAGATTAATTAGAGAATAACGCAATTTTGGAGGGAGGTGAACCTAATGAAGGAAGTGACCTACTTGAGTGGGGCCAAGGACATGAAAGCTCACATTATACTTAAGGAAGAGGATGGCAGCCATTTGGGATCATGTTTGAGATTATCCTTTGATATTGATATGCTTAGACTATTGCATTCTCTTGCTGTTTAGCAGAGTTGCTGTGCTGCTTAGCATAAGGATTTCCTATTTAGGAATCCTTCTCCTTTCTTGAGAGGCCTCTTGAAGTAGCTTGTAATTATTTTCCTCACATCCAGGCTTGAGGCTAAGCATCCTTCTTCAGCTACAACGTTATTTTTGCATCAGTATAATGTTGTGTTGCAGGGTGTTGCAGTGAGGGTTCACAACACCATTTCCTGCACTCATTTTTCAAAGGAGGGAGCCTCCATTCCTTTGGGAGATCAGTAAGGAAGCCTCAAGAGAAGATTTTCATATCTTGGAACTTGTCCAAAGGAATTCCATCATCTACAGTGCAGTCCCTTGCAGGAATTGTGTCATTTCTTGCAGTGTTGTAGTGAGAGGGTCAATCCCCTGAATCTTGAGTTGCTTTCTCAGGGAAAAGGGAAACCTTTCTCTCGGAAAGTTTGTAAGAAGGATATCCTTCGTTTATTGTATGATTCAGCTGTATGTATACTGAGCTTTAGTTAGAATTTTTTTTTCAGATCTAGATCTGTAGATATAACATTTTTTGCATTGTGCTTTCATGAAACCCTTGCTGGGTTATCTTTCTGATGTGTAAAAGGGGAAAAATCCCTATTTTTCTTCATTTTTTGAGTAAATAAAATCCAGATCTATTATTTCCATTCCATTTTAGCAGAAAACCTTTAAAAATCACGTTGTGTATGCTTCAGTAATTTCTGCATTACATAAGTCATGGGGTTTCGGCCTTTTTAAGCCATATCGGGACCGAGAGATCTGTTTAAACGAGTAAAAGAGATTATTTTTCTGAATATTTTATGGTTGTGAGTCCCATATTAAATAATCTAAGGGATCCTAACATTATTTCTCTCTGTTATAATGCAATTCTCTGGGAATAACATTTTTATGGTCTAAATGTTGCATTTTCCCCACTTGGAATGATGTAAAGGAGCTCCTTTTTGCTGTTGGTACATTAATTTTATGGCCATGTGTTTCTAAACACATTTTATGAGATAATTTCTCACTGCTACTCCAGTATTGTGCTTATGCATTGCTACATTCCCATTTTGGGATATTACAGATTTTCGCCTTGAAACACCCTTGTGCTAAACAGTGCAACAAACTCCACTAAATAGATGAAGTGTGCAGAAAGTCATAAAATACTAAGACATAAAATTAATCAGAATTTTTTCATGGCTGCAATCCCCTTCCTTATATTCTTGGTGAGCCTCCTCACCCTTGGCCCCAGTCATTAAAGAAGATACTACCATGCAAACACTCCTCCACCATAACTGCGTTGTCCTCCACTAGCTCCACTCTCTCTATGGTAGCACTATTGATTTGTTCAACCTTGACCCCATCTACATGCATTGACCCCATTCACACTAAGGGTTTCTTTATTTCAGCTAGCTACACTGATCCAAATTCATACTGGAAGTGGTTTTATTCCTACTAAAGAGATTTAAGGGTCTCTCTGCCCACTTATTCATCAAAGTTTAGAATGAAATCAAAATATAATATTCCAACTAGCTAAAAGCTAATTAGGAATATTATATTACTCCCATGCCAAATGTTTCTTCTCCTCAAGAAACTGTAAATATATATGCTGCAAAATCTTCTCTCCCTCCCAAGTGGCATCCTCATCTAGTAGATTCCTCCATCGAATCAAATATTATTTAATCACCCTTGTCAATGGAAAGACATTAAGCAGTAAAATAAAGGGTTTGCTCCATGCATCCAACAGACAAGACAAGAACACAATTTTTTGAAAGAATTTTTATATTACAGGGCACCTGGGAGGAAAACAAGAAGGTGTATCCAGCTCTCCTCAATAGGATGGGTTCTTTGTAGTCCTCAGCACTTCAGATCTAAGCTTTCTCTCTCTTGTAGGTGTAGAAAACCCAATGCAAAAATGAAGCTCAATGGGAGCAAATGATGGAAAATGAGACCAAGTGTATAGATCCAGAGTGATCTAGTAGGCAACAAAAGGTGAAGAATGATGGGGAAAACCCTCCTATTTATAACAAAATATTGGGTCATTCTAGATCTTGGTGCATGATTAAAATAATGTTAACCAAATCTAGATCCACCTTTTATGGAATATTTTATTATATTTGTTGGAGGGAAAAGGTATTTGACTTGGGCCAAATCCCTTGATTAGTAAAAAATAAATAAATAAATGATTTATTTATCTTTTTAAGAAAGTGGTTGGGAGATAATCAAATAAATAATGATTTATTTAATTATTTGTGGGTGATTTGGTCATATTTAACAAGGAATATTATCTAAATAAGATTTAATAATTATTCCTAGAAATTAATAAGATAAATAAAGGTTTATCTAATTAATTTCTTTGTTTTTGGGTTAAACATGATTGGGAATAATAATTAAATTATGGTTTAATTAATTATTCCTTTTGGGGTTTCTAATTAACATAGTGAGAAGCCGGTTTACTTGGGGTAAAGGCGGGTCTTACATGGTGTACTTGGGTCCATCTAATGATGAAGAGTTAGATGACGAAGTAGTTATATGACACGATCCCCTTAGCTGCCTCTCTCGAGTGCCCAATATAGCTTCCATTTGTAAAAATAGATGGCCCTCATCATCAATAGGTGGGAGATCCATGGTAGCAACCACATGTTTTCCAATGGCCTTCTTGAGGCATGAAACATGAAAAATGTTTTGGATCTTACTCCTAATGGGGAGCTGCAAGTCATATGCTACGTCTCCAAAACGACGGATCACCCTAAGCTTAACTGGGGCTTAAGCTTCTCATCCCCCTTCTCCTTCAGTGTAGACTACCTATAAGGCTAAAGGTGGAGATAGACTAAATCATCAACCTCAAACTTCCCCTCTATTCGGCCACGGTCCGCATACAACTTCTACTGGTTCTGGGTTGTAGCAATGTTTTCCTTGAGAGAACGAAGTATATCCTAACTGTAATGGATGCACTCCTTGGCTCTAGGTGCCTTGCTTACTCCAAATATCACATCAGCAAATGATAGAGCATCATACCCATAAAGAGCCTGAAATGGATTCATGCCGATGGAAATGTGAAAAGTTATGTTGTAGCAATACTCCCCCAAATGGAGGCTAGTCCAACCATGCCCTCTTCTGCCCTGAAACATAGTTCTGCATGTATCCCTCCAACAACTTGTTTACTATCTATGTCTGCCCATCGGTCTGAGGGTGATAACTGGTATTCGGTGTTAACTCGACTCCCAATAACCGAAAAATATCTTGCCAAAATCCACCCATGAAGCGGATATCCTAATCACTAACTGTTATAGCATCATTTTCCACCTTCATATGCTTGATGATTGACACGTTGGCCTTGGACACCCTTTCCCCTCAGACTTGACTATCTTCACAAAAAAAAGTATCTTAAAACACATACGCGACTCTACCCAAACTTTTCTGCGTATATGGGCGAGTCCATTCATACTTATCCGTGTATACCTTTTTAGTCATTAAAAAATATATATTATTCCCTATTTTCAAGACAGGGTTGATGGTTATTCTCGTAATTCAACCACCCCAACCCATGGCCTAACTATTTCCAACTGTAGAAACTTATTTGAGGGAGTATAAAAGCCCCTCATGTGCATGGCCTAGGGGAGGGAGAAAAATATAGATATTATACTCTGTTGGAGCCCTATTTCAAGTCTAATATTCCTGTATCTCTTGCACTTCCCAGGTATATTCAGGAACCCTTGTTTCCTTGAGATTCTCATCATCCTTTATGACATCTAATGTGAACACAACTTGGAAGAATTCTTGCAAGGCTAGAGCTGGATGGATCTAGAGGACGGTATGCTCGAAGGCCGTGGAAGGATTCAGGTGATCTCTCCACGTTTCTGTTACTGTACGTGCCATTTATAATAAGAAGAACCATCTTGTTCCCGATATTCACGTGTTTATATCTCTTTATATATGTGTAATGATCATTAATTGAATATTGAATATTGTTCTTATGATATTATGCATGAGTTACACTAACATCTAGGAACTATATATGTTGTACAACTAGAGTTTCGTGTTCGTTCTTTCTTGATTTTCAGGTTGGGAAGCATGAAGGGTTGCTGGGGGTTTGCACCCCACGGGATCTACATCAAACGTGGGACTTTTGGGTAAGTTTCGCAACTTTTAATATCTAGTTTTCAGTATAAAAGATAGGTTAGGTGAGTCCTTCTTGAATGGTATGCCCCTGATCTGTGAAGGTTGCCGACACCAAAAACCTTTAGGGTATTATATTCCGAAACAAAAATGGCAACTCCGCTGGGGATCACATTTTTGTGATTTCCTGTTTGGGTTGTTTTATCTGTCTTGTAGGTTCCCAATAGTTTCTATCACTTTTTCCAGTTCAGTAAATCCTTTTCCATTGGATATCATTTTCAAGATTCAACTTCGTTAAGTAAGTCATTCGTCTATGACCATTTCCATGAGGGGTAAAAATATGATGGATAAGGAAATAGTCATAGATGAATGACTTTCTTAATGCATTTGAATCCTGAAAATTATATCTAATATAATGCACTGCAGAAACCCCTCATACTTAAAATCATTTTCCAGTTAGAGTGAAGACCTGGTCTCTTGATCAGGATTGACCTTTTTTGTTTTTCTTTATTTTCCTTTCCATAGGTAATTTTTCTTCCGCACAGTCGTGTATACAAGCTATTTTTTGTAAAGGGACCTTCGTATATGCGAGATTAATTTTTCAAAGTCGCGTATACACGCTTGTTGCTAAACTACAAAAGCGCGTATGCCTGGGAAAAATTTGAGATTTCTAGTTTTAAGCCTTTATGGTCTTATATGCCTGTTGTAACTTGTTCCTACAATGTCTTTGAGGTCTCTAGATTGTGTCTAAAGTGGTTTTATGTCTATTTCTCTCTTATTTGTGTGAAGACCCACTCATTTGGTGAAATCTTTGTTTGTTACCTTTTCAATTCTGGCTTGAGCACCAAGGTCTTTTCTGGAAGATTCTTGGTTGTTCTAAGTATTCAGGATAGAGAGCTTCTGCTCATTTACTCTTTCCTAACCTTATGAGTTGCTTCGCATTTTGGATTTTCACCTTTGGTGTGTTTGGTTTTCTTGATTTCATAGACTAGTTTTGTTGCAATTTTTTAAGGGTCTCTTATTGATTCTTTGGATTTTTTGTTCGTTGCAAGATTATGCTATTGTGCTGAGTTGACTTGTTGAGTTTATTGTCTTTCTTTTTCTCATATAAGTCTCACTGCAAGAGTAGCATGGTTGGTTTTGGGCATTTTGTTTAGGCTTTCCCACGAAATTCAAGTTTCTTGACTCGGTTACTGGATAGTTCCTTTGGTCTTCTTGAAATCTCTTTTTCCTATAAACTCAAAAGCCCAAAAAACATTTTGTTTTCCATTGATTTTGTTTTCATTTTGTTTGACAGTTTCTTTTCATCTTTTGAAAGCTTTGTTGAGTGTCTAGTATTTGGTTCTTGACTTGATTAAGAATGGAGTCTTATTTTTATTTCTTTTTGTTATGTCAAGTATGTTTTGGCATTTTTATACACAGGAGTTCTGATTTGCAACTAGCTCTGTTGACTACCAAAAAGTGATTGAACCTTGGTGATTTTAGAGACTTCTCTATGCTTTTTCATATTTAGCATCTTATGATTTACATGTCATTGATAGTTTGCATTAGGTGCACATAAGCATTTTTAGTATTTTTCGTAACTTTTTGAGTTGTGTGAAGTGTGAGCATCTGAAAAGAAAATAAAGTGTAGTCTCATAGAACCTGTGTAGAAATCACTCTTCATCAAAATAAAAGCAGTGCATTTGCATGTAGTTTGGTTTTCATTGGTTTCTTCTATGTCATATAAACACCATCATTTTCAATTCCACATGCCCTTGACATAAAATAATAACCAATTAAAATAAGCGCTATAAATTAAAAAAAACTAGCAATTTTTTGGTATTATTGTCATACACCAACTAGCTAGGTTATAGGGCCTTGGATTAGGTGAGTGGAGAGTTAACTCTCCAAGGTAGCTCAAATTTTGAAACATAAAAGTTTATTAATGAGTGAAATCCAACACCGTTAAGTGGACCAGGAAAGCTCTCCTCCAGAGAGTCAAGCACAAGGGAAAGTGCAGGTAGAGAAGAGAGATACCCCCTCTCCTATTTGTTGAATCTTGAAGTAAGAACGTTCTGCCCGGCTGCCGATACGGATTGGTGCCCATACTTTCCTATCCTAGGGACCACACAGGTGACTGCGGGGGGGGGGGGGGAATACCCATGGTACCTGAGGCAAGCATTCCATCACTTCGACCAGTGCTTCTGGAGGGTGCCCCTGCGAAGCTTAGGGACTTGCACCGACAAAGGCTGTTGTTAGGAGGTCAGCGTAACTGTTTATGTTACGTTCACTAGTAGGGCTAGGTCATAATTACCCCATACTGATTTTGGGAGGTCATATTTTTCGCTTTCTTTTATTTTGATGTCCGTTCCTCATCACTCGGAGTGAAAATACCTGAGAGCTGCTTGTCTCGAAGTACCTTCGGGAATTTTTAGAGTGTGCACTTTGCTCCTAGATTTCTTAGCTTTATATATTTTTTGAGTCTAATAAATCTCTTAAAGTGGCTGATCGATTGCCTCTTCAATTAAGGAGGCTCCGTAGGTTGTCTCCCGCGAGTGTGGAGCCTTCTTCAAGAAGGCATAAGAGTAATTTGGAGGGTGACTTTCACCCAGTGTTTTCAGATGCAACAGAGAGAGATCCTCCGTTAGGGTTAGTTGTTTCTGTAGCTGGTTCTGGTGTTGGTGTCAGTGCCGAGAGGAGTGCTTCACTCATCTCGAGAGTTTTATTTCTGGCAGAAGAAGTAGAAGTAGAGGAAGTCCCTCAACATCCTAAGTCTCTCCCATATCCTCTTCCTGCTAGTTATATGTTTATCATAGAGTACATCAGACCTGAGTCTCAGAGACTGGAGAGTCCTTATCCATCATATTCTCACATATCTATGGCCACGCATGGGAATGCAGTTTCAGCTGTGAGTGCTGCAAGAATCTAGACTCCTTCTTCAGTTGAAGGAGGAGGAACTATTGCTATATCTATGATTGCTTCTAGTACTGTTGTGTTTGGCTCTGGTCATACCCAAGCGCATGCTTCTCAATCTGGTCTCTTTGTTTCGGAATGCCCACTAGTGGAATTCCTTCTTTTTCCTTTTCTGCTGCTACAGCTGTTTCTGCACCCATATCCTCTATGGCTACTGGATCAGCTTCTTTTCAAGGGTTCCCCTTTGGAAGTGGGCACATCCCTAATTCAACCCCTTCCTTAGGATCTTTTCCTTTCACTTCCTAGACTAAAAGTTTCAATCCATGGTCTGGAGGTCAAAGTTCTACTACCTTTACAAGTTGGAACCCTATTTTTACAGCATCAGGAGTACGGAATCAGTTTCTTGCTATTCACCAAGGGAATGTTCCTTTCACTTCGTCGAGTGCTTATCAGGCTTTTTCTCCTTTTTCAAATGCTTGGAACCCCTACCAGGGGGTTTCTTCTTCATTCACTACCTTAGTGGGGGGAACTAGTCCGGTTTATAGTAACTCCATGTTGGGAGGGGGTCCTTCTCCGAATGCTGGGTCACAAGGATTTTCCTACGGCCCAACATTTTCTATGAACAGTGTCTGGCAACCTGGTGCCTCATCAAATCCAAGTTATTATTTTCAGAATGTGAGGAATCCATCCCATGGGGGGTGGAATTCCCAGGCTCCTCCTCGATTACCATTTCTGGAAATGTTAAACTTTCCAGATTTGTCAAAATTGACTAATGACCCTATTCAATATAGTGCGAGGTGGCCTCCGGTCCCCACCAAACTACCCTCAGACATCCCAAAGTTTGAAGGGAAGAATGGAGAGGATTCGACAGTTCATGTCACCACTTTCCATTTATGGTGTTCATCAAACTCCCTGATTGATGATTCGATTAGGTTGAGGTTATTTCAATGCACCTTAACTAGAAATGCAACCAAGTGGTATATTGAGTTAACTGGGGGAAATTTTTCCACTTTTGGAGATCTAGCTACCATGTTTCTAAATCATTTTCGATTTTCTGTCCATTACGACGCCGAGACTAAACTCCTAGATAATTTTAAGCAGGACAAGGCACCTCACATTTCTGATCATATTCAGGAATGGCAAAGAGGGAAGAGGCTCATTAAAGACTATATTTCTAATTAATCCCCTCTAGAATGGTTTTTAAAACCCTTGCAACCAGATATTTCTAAGGACGTATCCCTATTAGGGGTGTTTTCCGAAGAGCAGGATATTTGTAGTGCTCAACAATTAGAACTGATTTATTCTCAGTCTGGAGTCCTCGATAAAAAATTTCCTGATGCTCCTCACTCCAAATTGGACTTGTCAAAAACTAAACATGGTCCTCATGGTGATGGACCTATTGGTTTGGTCGATAGCGGTGCAGCTAACTTGCTTATTCAATTATAGCAATTTTCTATACAATCTGCTTCTTCTAGTCAAGCTATGCCTTCAATGTCAACTCTGTCCCTGTCTTTCTCAATAAATTTTTTCTAGACTTCTAACCCCAAAGGAAATCAACAATTCGAAGGGAAGAAGAAGGGACGGAATAATAAAAAGAAGGGAAAAAATGGAAAGGGGAATGAAAAATCCAATGAGCATGTTGGTGAGGGTCAAAAGGATAAAAATAAAGTGAAGTTTTCATGCAAGTTATGTATTGGAGACCATCTTACTCACTTTTGCCCTAAAATTCAGGATGCACAACACTTGTTATCTCAACAGGGCTCTTCCAGTTCCTAAATTGTGTTAACAAACCCTTTTCCCCAAGGGTAGCAATTAGTTGTTGGCATGAATCAAAATAATGGGGCTCCCTCTGGGGGCACCTAGGAAGGGGAAAACACATCAAACATATATATGATGAGTTCTCATGTAGATATCACTACGAGATCTTGTGATTACGGCGAATCTAAGTATTCGAAAGCCAAGGGTGTTCTTGATAGTGCTGAGCCGCTTCACATTACGAGGCCCACTATTGAGCCTATATCTCAGATGCCAAAGGCATCTACAAAGCATATGATGATTAATCTAAATGCCAAGGATGCCCATAATTAATCTATTGTAGAAGATCTGGCATAGATTCCTTGTGCCATGTCTGCTCTCGAGGTGCTCCAGTCTTTTCCAACTTAGCGAAGTGCTCTCCTCACTACTATTGGGGTTGTTGATCCGAAGAATTCTCTTATGATTACATTTGATATGTATAATTTTAAAAAGAGACTCCCTCATCATATGGCTTTCCATATTAGATCGTTTTGTCCAAAATTTAATATAAAGTGGCTTTATGTCTATTTCTCTCTTATTTGTGTGAAGACCCACTCATCTGGTGAAATCTTTGTTTGTTGCGTTTTCAATTCTGGCTTGAGAACCAAGGTATTTTCTGGAAGATTCTTGACTTACTTAACGCAGTTGAATCCCGAAAATGATATCTAATATAATGCACTGCGGAAACCCCTCATACTTAAAATCTTTTTCCAATAAGACTGAAGACCTGGTCTCTTGATCCGGCTTGACCTTTTTTGGTATTCTTTATTTTCCTTTCCATACACAGTTTTTCTTCTGCGCAGTCGCGCATACATGCTATTTTTTGTAAAGGGATCCACATATACATGAGTTTCCTTTGTCAAAGTCGCGTATACACGCTTGTTGCTAAACTACAAAAACGCGTATGCCTGGGTAAAATTTGAGATTTTTGGTTTTACGCCTTTATGGTCTTGTCTACCTGTGGTGACCTATTCCTGCAGTGTCTTTGAGGTCTTTGGACTGTGTATAAAGTGGTTTTATGTCTATTTCTCTCTTATTTGTGTGAAGACCCACTCATTTGGTGAAATATTTGTCTGTTGCATTTTCAATTCTGGCTTGAGCACCAAGGTCTTTTCTGGAAGATTCTTGGCTATTCTAAGTATTCAAGATATAGAGCTTCTGCTCATTTACTCTTTCCTAACCTTATGAGTTGCTTCGCATTTTGGATTTTCGCCTTTGGTTTGTTTGGTTTTCTTGATTTCATAGACTGGTTTTGTTGAAATTTTTGAAGGGTCTCTTATTGATTCTTTGGAGTTTTTGTTTGTTGCAAGATTATGCTATTGTGCTGAGTTGACTTGTTGAGTTTCTTGTCTTGCTTTTGCTCATATAAGTCCCACTGTGAGAGTAGAATGGTTGGCTTCGGGCATTTTGTTGAGGCTTTCGCTCAAAATTCAAGTTGCTTGACTCAGTTACTGGATAGTTCCTTTGGTCTTCTTGAAATCTCTTTTTCCTATAAACTCAAAAGCCCAAAAAACATTCTATTTTCCGTTTCTTTTGTTTTCATTTTGTTAGATGGTTTCTTTTCATCCTTTGAAAGCTTTGTTGAGTGTCTAGTCTTCGGTTCTTGACTTGATTAAGAAGGGAGTATTCTTTTGATTTCTTTCTCTTATGTCAAGTATGTTTTGGTGTTTTTATACATAGGAGTTCTGATTTGGAACTAGCTCTGTTGACTGCCAAAAAATGATTTAACCTTGGTGATTTTAGAGACTTCTCTATGCTTTTTCAGATTTAGCATGTTAGGATTTGCATGTCATTGATATTTTGCATTAGGTGCACATAAGAATTTTTAGTCTTTTTCATAAATTTTTGAGTTGTGTGAAGTGTGAGCATCTGAAAAGAAAATAAAGTGTAGTCTCGTAGCACTTATGTAGAAATCACTCTTCATCAAAATGAAATCAGTGCATTTGCATGTAGTTTGTTTTCCATTGGTTTCTTCTGTGTCATATAAGCACCATCATTTTCAATTCCACACACCCTTGACATAAAATAACAGCCAATTAAAATAAGCACTATAAATAAAAACAACTAGCAATTTTTGGTATTATTGTCATACACCAACTAGCTAGGTTATAGGGCCTTGGATTAGGCGAGTGGAGAGTTAATTTTCCAAGACCGCTCAAAATTTGAAACATAAAATTTTATTAATCAGTGAATTCCAACACCATTAAGTGGACTGGGAATGCTCTCCTCCAGAGAGTCAAGCGTGAGGGAAAGTGCAGGCAGAGAAGAGAGATACCACCTCTCCTATTTGCTGAATCTTGACCTAAGACAGTTCTACCCGACTGCCGATATGGATTGGTGTCCGTATTTACCTATCCTAGGGACCACATAGGTGACTGCGGGGGGGCGAATACCCATGTTACCTAAGGTAGGGGTTGCATCACTTCCATCAGTGCTTCTGGAGGGTGCCCTTACGAAGCTTGGGTACTTGCACCGGCAAAGGCTATTGTTAGGAGGTCAGCGTAACTATTTATGTTACCTTCGCTAGTAGGCCTGGGTCGTAGTTATTCTAGACTGCCTTCGGGAGGTCCTATTTTTCGCTTTCTTGTATCTTGGTGTCCAGTCCTCATCACCCAGAGTGGAAATACATGAGAGCTTCTTGTCTCACTGTATCTTATGGACTTTGTAGAGTGTGCACTTTGCTCCTAGATTTCTTAGCTTCATATATTTTTGAGTCTAATAAATCTCTTAAAGTGGTTGACCGATCGCCTCGACGATTGAGGAGGCTCCATGGGTTGTCTCCCGTGAGTGCGGAGCCTTCTTCAAGAAGGCATAGGAGTAATTTGGAGGGTGAATTTCACCCGGTATTTTTAGACGCAATAGAGAGAGATCCTCTGTTAGGGTTATTTTTTTCTGTAGCTGGTTCTGGTGTTGGTGTCAGTGTCGAGAGGAGTGCTTCACTCATCTCGAGAGTTTTATTTCCAGCAGAAGAAGTATAAGTAGAGTAATTCCCTCAACCTCCTTAGTCTCTTCCATCTCCTCTTCCTGCTAGTTATCCATTTATCATCGAGTACATCGGACCTGAGTCTCAGAGACCGGAGAGTCCTTATCCATCATATTCTCACCTTTCAATGGCCATGACTGGGAACGCAACTTCAGCTGTCAATGCTGCAAGAATCTAGACTCCTTCTTTAGTTGAAGGAGAAGGCACTATTTCTATATCTATGATTGCTTCTAGTACTGTTGTGTTTGGCTCTGGTCATGCCCAAGCACATGCTTCTCAATCTGGTCCCTTTTGTTTCGGAATGCCCACTAGTGGAATTCCCTCTTTTTCCTTTTCTACTGCTATAGTTGATCCTGCACCCATATCCTCTATGGCTAGTGGATCAGCTTCTTTTCGAGGGTTCCCCTTTGGAAGTGGGCACATCCCTAATTAAACCCCTTCCTTAGGATATTTTCCTTTCACTTCCCATACTAAAATTTTCAATCCATGGTGTGGAGGTCAAAGTTCTACTACCTTTACAGGTTGGAACCCTATTTTTATAGCATCAGGAGTAGGGAATCAGTTTCTCGCTGGTCACCAAGGGAAGGTTCCTTTCCCTTTGTCGAGTGCTTATCAGCCTTTTTATCCTTTTTCAAATGCTTGGAACCCCTACCAGGGGGTTTCTTCTTCATTCACTACCTCAGTGGGGGGAACTGGTCCTGTTTATAGTAACTCCATGTTGGGAGGAGGTCGTTCTCTAAATGCTGGGTCACAAGGATTTTCCTATGACCCAATATTTTCTACGAACAGTATCTGGAAACTTGGTGCCTCATCAAATCTAGGTTATTATTTTCAGAATGTGGGGAATCCATCCCATGGGGGATGGAATACCCAGGCTCCTCCTCGATTACAATTTCTGGCAACGTTAAACTTGCCAGATTTGTCGAAATTGACTAACGACCCTATCGATATAGTCTGGGGTGGCCTCTGGTCCCCACAAAACTACCCTCAGACATCCCAAAGTTTGAAGGGAAGAATGGAGAGGATCCGATAGTTCATGTCACCACTTTCCATTTATGGTGTTCATCAAACTCCCTGATTGATGATTCAATTAGGTTGAGGTTATTTCAATGCACCTTAACTAGAAATGCAGCCAAGTGGTATATTGAGTTAACTGGGGGCAGTTTTTCCACTTTTGGAGATCTGGCTACCATGTTTCTAAATCATTTTCAGTTTCCTGTCTGTGATGATGCCGGGACTGAACTCCTGGCTAATTTTAAGCAGGACAAGGCATCTCACATTTCTGATCATATTCAGGAATGGAAAAGAAGGAAGAGGCTCATAAAAGCCTATATTCCTAATGAATCCCCTCTGGAATGGGTTTTGAAATCCTTGCAGCCAGATATTTCTAACGACGTATCCCTATCAGGGGTGTTTTTCGAAGAGCAGACTATTTTTAGGGCTCAGCAATTAGAACTAATTTATTGTCAGTCTGGAGTCATGAATAAAAATTTTCCTGATGCTCCTCACTCCAAATTGGACTTGTCAAAAACTAAACGTGGTCCTCATGGTGATGGACCTATTGGTTCAGTCGATAGCAATGCAGCTAACTTGCTTAGTCAATTATAGCAATTGTCTATACAATCTTCTTCTTCTAGTCAGGTTGTGCCTTCAGTGTCAACTTCGTCCCCATATTTCTCAATAAATGTTGTCCAGACTTCTAACCCCAAAGGAAATCATCAATCTGAAGGGAAGAAGAAGGGACAAAATAATAAAAAGAAGGGAAAAGATGGAAAGGGGAATGCAAATAAATCCAACGAGCATGTTGGTGAGGGTCAAAAGGATAAAATGAAAGTGAAGTTTTCATGCAAGTTATGTACTGGAGACCATCTTACTCACCTTTGCCCCAAAATTCAGGATGCGCAACACTTATTAGCTCAACAGGGTTCTTCTAGTTTCTAGGCTGTGTTAACAAACCCTTTTCCCCAAGGGAAACAATTAGTTGTTGGCAAGAATCAAAATACTGGGGCTCCCTTTGGGGGCACCCAGGAAGGGGAAAACACATCAAACATATATATGATGAAGGCTCACATAGATATCGCTACGAGATCTCATGATTATAGCGAATCTGAGTCTTCAAAAGCCAAGGGTGTTCCTGATAGTGCTGAGCTGCTTCACATTATGTGGCCCACTGTTGAGCCTATGCCTCGAATGCCAAAGGCATCTACAAAGTGTACGATGATTAAAACAAATGCCAAGGATGCCCAGAACTACTCTATTTTAGAAGATCTGACACAGAGTCCTTGTGCCATGTCTGCTCTCGAAGTGCTCCAGTCTTTTCCAGATCAGCGAAGTGCTCTCCTCACTGCTATTGGGGTTGTTGATCTGAAGAATTATCTTATAATTACATTTGATATGTCTAATTTTAAAAAGAGACTCCCTCGTCATATGGCTTTCCATATTAGATCGCTTTATCAAAAATTCAATATATTTCTGATGGTCATAGACGAGAGCGCTTCAACATGTGTGATGTCTTTCGCATGTTGGAAAGGGATCGGATCTCCCGTAGCTATTCCTTTAGCCACTCTTCTAACTGCATTTGATGGTCATTCTCACAGGCTGCATGGTATTGTCCTGGCTTTGCTCATCTGTGTTGGGGGAAAAATTGTTAACATCGAGGTTGAGATAGTTGATGCAAGCTTAGACTATAACCTTCTATTGGGGAAAATTTGGATTTATGAGATGGATGCTATTGCATCCTCATTATTTTGCATCATTTGTTTCCCTCATGAAGGGAGGATTGTCACAGTTGACTAACTGGATTGTTCTCCTATAGACCCGAATCATCTACTGACTCAACCATTCCTTTGGTGGATAATACCAAACCACCTATTTAGAATATAGGGGTTGGAATGTATTCTTCTTTGATGGATACTTTTGATTTTCTGCCTCCTTATGTTCATATGAATGCGATTTCATCCTCTAAGGCTCCTATTCAAAGAGAGTTCTTTATAACACATTATTTTTCGAACCCTTGGAAATTACCTTCCCCTACCTCAAAATTAGCGGTCAAGTAGGTGGAATAGAATTTCCTATGTCTACAGCTGAGATTACTTATAGTTCTATTGTTGACTTTGCAGAATCCACTTCAGTTTCTCTTTCATAAGAGGAATTGGATGGAGATGTGGCCCCAGCTTGGACTCTTAGTTCTTCTTTCACCCAGGATTGTCTTGATACCACTCTTCCATCTGAAGAGGCTATGCTAGAAGCTATGACTGGTATAGACAGACCATGGGATGACTTGCATCGTCGGTCTTAGTTTTTACCAGATTTGAGAGAAGTTGAATCAAGTTTTCCTAGTTCTTAGTATTTTGGTCCTATTCAACCGGTCTTGAACCCTTTAGCACTAGCACAGGTATTTGTTGAAGGGAACATGTTTTTGATTTCTCCTACTATCCCGATGATCATTTCCAGAAATCCCAACACTATCTAGAATGTTTTCATCGGAGCTAAATGTCCCCCTGACGAGATTCAAATTTACACCGATCTCTTTCAATATTTTAGGGATGTGTTTGCATGGTCTTATGAGGAAATGCCTGGTATAGATCCATATATTGTCCAGCATGAGATCAAGTTATACAAAAATTCTAAGCCTGTTAGGCAAAAGATTCATCCGGTCAACCCTAGGAAGGCAGCAGCTATCAAAGCTGAGGTGGAGAAGCTGCTCAAGGTGGGATTCATTTTCCCTGTTCCTTTGATAGAGTGGGTTTCGAATCCAGACCCAGTGGACAAGAAACAAGGAACAATTCGAGTTTGCATTGATTTCAGAGACCTAAATAAAGCATGTCCTAAAGATAATTACCCCACACCATTCATAGATCAGATTATCGATGAATGCGCAGGTAATGAGATTTTATCCTTCATGGGATGTTTTTCTAGATATAATCAAATTACTATCCGTCCTGAAGATCAGCATAAGACTGCATTTATTTGTCCCTAGGGTACCTTTTCTTACAAGAATATTCCTTTTGGCCTTAAAAATGTTGGAGATAATTTTCAGCAGGCCATTTCATATGCCTTCCATGACATCAAACATATTATTGAGGCATACTTGGATGATTTAGCTGCTCGTTCTCGCAAGAGAATCGATCATCCTTCTCACCTCAGTCAAGTATTTGGAAGATGTCGATCTTACAAGATCTGTTTGAATCCGAACAAGTGTGTTTTCACAGTCACATCCGGTCGGTTGTTGGGATTTATTGTGTCTACGGAAGGGATTCGGGTAGATCCCTTCAAGGTTGAGGCGATACTTCTGTTGCCTCCCCCGTCTTCTATTCGTCAACTTCAAAGTCTACAAGGAAAAGCTATTTTTTTGTGAAGATTTATCGTAAATTATGCTGAGATTAAAAAAGGATTTATGAGATTATTGAATAAGGGAGTTCCATTTTTATGGGATGAATTTTCTCAATGCTCATTTGTTGCTTTGAAAAAAGCATTGACTTTTGCTCCTATATTGAGTCCACCTAATTATAGCAGGGATTTCCTCTTATATCTCGTAGCAGCAGAATCTACCATTGGTATGGTTTTGGTTTAGGAGGATGATGCTCTTTCAGAGCATGTTATATACTAACTTAGTCAGGGATTGGTAGGACCTGAAATCTGGTATTCTCTGATAGAGAAGCTTGCTTTAGCAACCATTCATGTTGTACAATGACTCAGACATAATATTCTTCTTTGGAAAACTTATGTTTTGGCAGCAATCAATCCATTTCAGCTTGTTCTCAGTAGGAGAGTGATTGGGGGCAAATAAAATAGATGGATTATGATTTTGCAGGAATTTGATCTTGATTTTATGTCTACCAAGTCCAGGAAATCATTAGTTTTTGCGGAATTAATTTCTGAGTTGCCTTGTGGAGAAGAAATAGTTTATGATGAATCCTTTCTGGATGAACATATTTTTCTCATTTCTTCATAGGATCCTTAGTACGAGGATCTCATAGTATATCTTCAGACTGAGAATTTTCCCTTGTTTTTTTCGAAAGATGAGCGCCGTAAGTTACGTCACCTAGCTAAAAATTACTTAATCATTGGTGACACTTTATACCGTCACGGGGACGATTTGATCCTTAGACGATGCTTAACTCTCGAAGAAGTTGAGCTTGTGTTGAATGATTGCCACAATGGAGCTTGTGGTGGTCATTTATCTGGGCTTGATACAACCCAAAAAATCTTGCGTGCAGGATACTTTTTTCCTTCAATTTTCAAAGATTGCATGGATTCTGTCAAACAGTGTCATCTGTGTCAAGTGTATACACAAAAGATGCCCACTCATATAGCTCTGCTCTTCCCTGTCGTCACTGCTGGTCCCTTTAGAAAGTGGGGTATTGATTATACTACTTGTAAGCCGCCTTTGGCTAAAGGTCATAAGTACATTATTGTAGCAGTAGACTACTTCACGAAGTGGGTTGAAGCTATACCCACTTTCGGGAATTACGATGAGACAACAACTCTTTTTCTCTTCA
Source organism: Pinus albicaulis (assembly GCA_034641835.2). Lineage (NCBI taxonomy): Eukaryota > Viridiplantae > Streptophyta > Pinopsida > Pinales > Pinaceae > Pinus > Pinus albicaulis. Next base: position 73,851,616 of record MU968411.1, read on the forward strand.
ATCACGTCATTTCTCGTTTTTGTATTCCTAAAGAGACTATCATTGATCATAGTAGTCACTTTCAGAACAACATGATGGTTAAATTGGCAGGAGCATTCATCTCCATATTATCCTCAGGCCAATGGGAAAGTGGAAGCCGTGAACAAATCCTTGAAGACAATTCTTCAACGGAAAATTGAAAAAGCTTGATCCAATTGCCACATTATGTTGTATCCTACACTTTGGGCATACCTGATGTCAGTAAAAAGTGCAACTGGTTTTACTCCGTTTCAACTAACTTATGGGTTGGAATCCATATTTCCTATCGAGTGTGAAATTCCTTCTCTTAAGTTAGTTGTAGAGCTTCTTCCTAACACCTCTAGTCTCGAAGAACGTCTCCTTCATCTGGAACATCTTGAAGAGCAGCGTCGAGATGCTGCCATGATGAACGAGGCACATAAGAAGCGGGTAAAACTTCAGTACGATAAAGAGGTCAAACCTAGGGTTTTCTTCGAAGGAGACCTTGTCTTGGGTTATGCCCAGGAGAAATATGTCCTAGGGGCAGGTAAATATAATTCTATGTGGTATGGCCCCTTCATCGTTAAAAAGGTCCTCAAGAAAGGAGCTTATGCCTTGGTTGATTTTGAGGGAAATGAGTTGGCGGAGCCCAGAAATGGGCTCTATCTGAAAAAGTATTATGCCTAGGCCTCGGCCTTGCATCTTGCTTTTTGTATATAATTTTGTCTATTTTTGTACATATCTCAGTTTTCGGTCTTTGATGTGATGGTGATTTTTTTGATCTACTTTGGCAAGTTGTGTTGGATGTCATGAGTCATTTTGGTTTCTCCGATGGTGCTAGTAGACACACCCAGAACTTGGCTTCTGCGGCTTGGGTACTTCATTATCCATCCGGTCAGTTGTTAGTTTCAAGAGGTATCTGCATTGGTCTTGCTTCAAACAATGTAGCAGAATACATTGCAGTAATTTATCTACTCTCGAAGGAAATATCTTTGGGTGTTGATTCGTTGGTAGTTTTCTTGGACTCCTAGCTGGTGGTGTCACAGTTGAAAAATAAATATCGGATTCGGGATCCATTTTTGCTCCGATTGTTTTTTAGGGTATGTTTGTTACAAATATCATTTCAATTTATAACATTTATTCATATTCCTCGAGCTGACAATTGGATGGAAGACTTATTGGCTAATCAAGCAATTGATTGGCATATTCATCATTCAATACTTTAATCAAGTTATCAAATTCATCATACATTTTCATACATTTGATTCATCACATCATATAAGTCGCTACATATATATACATAGTCAGAATGTTCCAAAAATTATACAAAAATTTGGACCCATATGTCCTACAAAATTAGGGCTTATGCCCAATCATGTTCAGTATCAAAAATATAATACAGTCATCCGATAAAATATATATATCTAATCCTGTGGTCCCTGCCCAACATTCGTGTTCCTATAGAACACAATAGCAGTAGCTACATAGCGTAATAACCGCACCCAGTCCCATGGTACTCCGACTACCCATCTCTGCATAGCCTCTGGTAGGTCCTCTACTACAGACATGGCACTTGGTGAGTTAAACTCTCCAAGTTTCTCTGAACAGCATGGAGGGTTCTGCCAGGGTCTTCAGCATCCACTTCGCCTCTGCGGCATTTATGCCTTAGGTATCCCTTAGGAAAAACTAGTCCCATATTTGTATCATGGTCATCAAATAATTTTGTAAGTCATTTGAATCCAATCAAAAACATTTTTTTTCATTGTTGCATATATTGAAAAAATCAACCAAAAAATCATATAATCAAAAATTGTAGTCTCATCGATTTCACCCCATGCTGCATCGGGTGGAAGGACTAAGTATGGATCACCACGAAAATCCATCCCAGCATAGGGATAATCCTCCACGGTGATAACTTGTTCCTCCCACCATTGGAAGAAATCATCATCCCAAGTGGTTCAGGAAAGTTCACTTCCCCCCAATCTCTTCATCAAGTCAGCCCACTGGGCTATTCTTGGATCTCTGGGGCTGTTGATGGATGATATCACTTTGGGTCGAAGCCCTGCAATCCTCTCAAAGAAGAATGTTAGTAAGATGGTTCCATACCAAAAATGTTTTTTTTTCTTTTCGGTTAGAAGTTAAATGTTTCTTCATGTTAGCCAGTAATGTTGTACACTAGTCAAAGAGGTGAATCAAACATTCGACTGCGATGCTCATCTATGTCCTCAAAGCCTGGTGTAAGGAAGTAGATCCTGCTACCCTTCCAATGGTGAAGAGGAGAATTTTCATACTCAGTTCTTTCAAATATTTGATTGCAATCTGAGCTCCTACTTTCAGAGACCCCTCTATGCAATAGATATGGACATAGTCTTCCACTATAAGCCCTCCCAAAGGCTTTCCATGTAAATCTACCGGATCTCCTCTCTGAGAGAGTCTGGTAATGAAATAAATGTCTTCCACTTCTATATGTATGGGAATTTGACCGATCATGAAGCAGTCTTCTTCTGGTTCCCAGTGATCCACCAAGATTTGAAGAAACTAGACATTAGTTTTCATATTTGGAATTTTAAAAAACATGAGCAAACCACAATTTCAAAGGATATCGAGTAAATTTTGACCCTCCATCACTTCATTATCGATGGCACTATGTTCATGCTCCCTCCAAGAGATTTACATCCTGAAAAAATCCATTAAATTCTTCATTAGGTTCATCTTTTGCATTCACGGACTGCGCATACGTGACTTCCTTTGTGTACAGTCACATATCATATGCAGGTTTGTCCACACGAACCTGCGTATGTGCAAAAGGTTTAATCAAAACTAATCATTCCTATGGTCAATAATCAAAATTTTTATCCTAAATATGAATGAAATTGATGGAAAAATGGATTTAGAGCCTACCTGGCTAATTCGGTGCACTTTGATGGTTGATTGCTCCTGTTTTGAGGAAAGGGGTTTTTTCTCCAGAGCTCCTTTTACAACTTCTACAATGTTACAATGAACCAAATATGAGGTAAAATGGATATTTATGCCCAGAAATTGAATTTTTTTTGCAAAATTCCATTATTCTTATTTTTCAAATCTATCTCAAGCTGTATAACAGTGTTGCTTGTAAGTGTTGGGAAAGGTATGTTTTCAGGTACATTTACTGAAGTTGAGATTTTTTCCAGTTTTTCAAATCCATGACCGCTGACCTATCATGGCAGGTATATGATTTCAAACTGGCATATAGGTTAGAGAATCCACTTTCCATTGCATTCTGCATTCTAGCCTCCATTTTTGATCACTTGCCATAGCATCGATCCCATTATGTCATGAGTACTTAACCTTCACTCGCCAATCTTTAATAATGACCTGATGGTAGAGCCTTCCTTTACATGGGCTTCCAAGTTAGTTCCTCGCTAGCACTTGTCATCCATGTTGCACTTTACATAGGCTCGGGAGTCCTCTTTAGTCCCGCCATGACTTATGCATTGAAGCTTCATTCCTCTTCTTCTTCACTATGATTTTTCTGGCTATTACCCTAGAGGCTCCCTTGTGTTGTCAAGTTGTATCACTGCATTGCATATTGGCTACTTGTTTATCCTGGCCTTTAGCCGGCTTCATTTGGACTTGATGTTTAACTCATATTTTGACCATGACTCTCTGTACAAGTTGACCATGCAAGCACTTAGCTATCGTGACTTGACACTTTTTTACCCATGGATGGAATGCTCCTTTGAGTATCACTTACCAGTTTCCTCCACCTTGCATTGAGCATAGGATTGTTCCTATCCCAGGAACTAGTACATATGTTTCCTGATATTGGTTCTATCCATTGTACTATAACATTCTTTTATTCTTTTTCAGGCTTACTATATGAAAAAGACAAAAAAATAAAATATATCAAAAAGAGTGGGAACAGGATATTACTTCATACTTGATGGTAGTTACGGTGTCAGTTTTTGTCACTTTTGAACAAAGCACACAGAGATATGTATTTCCTTTATTTTTGGATGGTTTTAGTTTTGACATAGGAGAAGCCATAACCTTGTTTCATCAGTCAGTTCTCCCCCAATTGGTTATCTCTTCCAATCAAATGGAGAGTTTTTTTTTTCCTCCTGCATAAAAAACTTATACAGAGTTATCATTTGCTGCCATATTCAACATCAGTCGTGTTTTTGTTCAAGGAAATTTAAACCTGAGTCAGCCTTTCTACAGTATCCCTTGACTTATTTTTCAGTTGGCCTTCCCGTTCTTGTCAGTATCTTGTTCTATCACATCAGATGTTTGGTCCTATGCTCGTGGTGGTTTGAGAAGGTCCCCATTTAACTTCTTGCCGGCTGGGTTTTGTCTCTTATTGACTACGACATATTGCTCTGAGAGAAAACCTAGAGCCGCACCCTAGCCCTATTTACATCACTGATAGGTGGCCTTGTGCTCAGCATTTGATAATCATTATGGGTCTTTGACTGAGTGGTTTTCCTTGTGTTTGAAATCATATCACATTATCACACTTGGGATTCATACAGTACTTTTATTTCCATTTGACTCTATCGATGGATATCTCGCCTCTTTGTCAGCTCTCATTATTGGTTGATTCAGAGGGTTTCTATCGTGCGCTAGTTTCATCTTGTGCATGTCAGAAACATACTTTGGGTTGGTTTCTTCACTCTAATTTGTCCGATTCCTTCCAAATCTTGGCCTGCGGGTTACACTTGTGTTGGACTGATGTGGGATGCCTTAAGGCCTTCCTTATAGCAAATATTTTCCCATCGACTCTGACTCATTGCTCTGGGAATAAGGTCTAGGGTATTTTTGTCAATACCTTAGGGTTTGCAGTGATCAATGGAAAATTCTTTGTTGTCGATAGTGAGGATACATTATTTCCTCCTGATTGATAGGTTCTTACAGATGTTCAACTTCAACTCATTCATTCACACTTGCTAGATTGTACTGGGGCACCTTGACACTCATTATCATTATCGGTGGGTTGTCTCACGTTTGTTAATGGTATGCATTAATGACTGGTAATCAAACTATTTCTCACATGGTCGACTTCAGCTCATTGATTCCCATTGTGTAGAATTGTGCCATGGTGGTCGGTGAAGACCTCGGGTTTCCATCAGCATGATTCGGTTCACTTTGACAGTTCATCCAGTTTTCTGCTGGTGATGCCGTCCACCCTTATATGTTGCAGTTTCAGTACAACGGCATTTTATATGTTGGCTCCTGAGTTGCGTGGTTGTACCATGTGCTCCACCCCTTATGATTTGGTACCTGGAGATTGAGTTATTACTTGTGTGATCAGATATCTATTGCAGGATCATTGATCAATCTTCTATATGTGATACTTGGACATGATTTTGACTTGTACTTCCGAGCAGTGATCAGATGATTCACTATGTACTTTATAGTTCAGCTATACTTGTATACATTTTAGATCTGCCCTATACTTCATATGCGGACATGATTTTCTTTCACTGAGCATGGGTATGCCCACCTCAGACATGAGCTATCTCTCTGCTCTCTTCCATTGGTTTTTTGGCAGGCTAAAATCTAGTGAAGTCCTCTCTCATCCTCGCAAGGTTCTTCCTACGCACATAATATATTTCGGCCATCGTGTACCCATTCTGACCTCATATATTAGGGGGCATCTATTATAGCATCATTTTCCACCTTCATATGCTTAATTATTGACACTTTGGCCTTGGGCACCCTTTCCCTTCAGACTTGACTATCTTCATAAAAAACAGTGTCTTAAAACCCATACGTGACTCTGCCTAGAATTTTCCACGTATATACACGAGTCCATTCATAATTATCCACGTAAACCTTTTTAATCACTAAAAATATATATATTATTCCCTATTTTCGAGGCAGGGTTGATGGTTATTCACATAATTCAACCACCCCAGCCCGTGGCCTAACTGTTTCCAACTGTAGAAACTAATTTGAGGGAGTATAAAAGCCCCTCATGTGCATGGCCTAGGGGTGGGAGAAAAATATAGATATTATACTATGTTGGAGCCCTATTTCAAGTCTAATATTCCCATGCCTCCTACACTTCCTAGGTATATTCAAGAATCCCTTGTTTCCTTGAGATGCTCATAATCCTATATAACATCTAGTGTGCACACAACTTGGAAGAATTCTTGCGAGGCTAGGGCTAGATGGATCTAGAGGACGGTATGCTCGAAGGCCGTGGAAGGATTTAGGTGATATCTCCACGTTTCTATTACTGTATGTGCCATTTATAATAAGAAGAACCATCTTGTTCCTGATATTCATGTGTTTATATCTCTTTATATATGTGTAATGATCATTAATTGAATATTGAATATTTTTCTTATGATATTATGCATGAGTTACACTAAAATCTAGGAACTATATATGTTGTACAACTAGAGTTTTGTGTTCATTCTTTCTTTATTTTCAGGTTGCGAAGCACGAAGGGTTGCTCGGGGTTTGCACCCCACAGGATCTACATCAAACGTGAGAATTTCTAGTAAGTTCTGCAACTTGTTATATCTAGTTTTTAGTAGAAAATATAGGTTAGATGAGTCGTTATTGAATGGTATTACCCTGATCTGTAAAGGTTTCCAACCCAAAAACCTTTAGGGTATTATATCCCGAAACACTAATTATGTTATTTGGGAGACCATAGAGTCTAAAGACATCTCTAAAGAAGATCTCGACCACCTATGAAGTATTATATCATGAAGAAATAGCAAAGAAATGTGAATACTTTGTTAGTTGATAAAAAACTACAAATATACAATCCTTACCCTAAACTGTAGTTAAATCGGTGATGAATTCCATGGAAATACTCTCCCATTTCCCTTCCAGAATAGGGAGTGGCTACACCAATCCTGTAGGATGGTTGTTCTCTCCTTTGTTCTACTGGAAAACTATGCACCCCTTGATGTGTTGGAGCACATCCTCCTTGAGACCCTTCCATGATAATATCTCTTGAATGGCTAGATATGTCTTGGTGAATTTGTGATGACTGGAAAGTGGTAAATTATGTGCTGCCTGCAAAATATTCTCCTTGAGTCTAGAATATCTAGCGAAGAAGATACGGTATCGATAATAGATGACCTCATCCATCACTCTAAACCTCTCATCGTTCACCTGTCCATCTAGGATCTCACTTGAAAAGCGGCCTTTGGAATACTCCACCAATAGCTGGGCCTTCCAATCTGTATGCACCCTCATCAAAGATAGCATTGTTGGCCTCCGAGATAGAGCATATGCCATTAAATTTCTCTCCCCTTTGACATATTCAATTTCGAAGTCATATTCTTGGATCTTTCTTACGCATTTCTACTACCTCTCCTATAGCTGCTTCTGCTCAAGAAAGAACCAAAGACTATTGTGATCAGTTTTCACTCGAAATCTGTTTCCCACCAAGTATTGATGGGATTTGGCTAATGCATGCATGATAGCCAACATCTCCTTATAATATATATATTACAAACTCTCATGAGGCAAAAACTTCCAACTCTCAAAAGCTATGGGGTGACCCCCTTGCATCAAAACTGCTCCAATGCCCTCCCCTGAAGCATCACATTCCAGCATAAAGGGTTGGCTAAAATCCAATAAAACTAACATCGGGCAGCTTCTCATTGCCTCCTTAAACCCATCAAATTCTCTCTACATTTTGAATGTCCAACTAAATTCTCCCTTCTTGGTCAAATTTGTAAGTGGTGCTACTAGTTGAGAGAACCCTTTAACAAACTTTTGGTAGTAGGTACAGATTCCTACAAACCCCCAAAGTTCTATTACATTCTTAGGTTCAGGCCAATCTCTAATAGCATGGATCTTCTCCTCATGAAACCTCACTCCATCCACTTGAATGATGTGGCTAAAATAGAGCATCTATGTGAGTCCAAACTCACACTTGGAGAGCTTAGCATATAATTGTTGTTATTCAAGAATGTGTAATATTGTCTCAATATGCTGTGAATTCTCCTCCCATGTGGAGCTGTAAATAAGAATGTCATCAAAGAAAACCAATACAAACTTCCTCAGTTGACCACGGAAAATATGGCTCATGCAAGACTGAAAAGTTGCCGGAGCATTGGTTAAACCAAAGGGCATCACCAAAAACTCAAAATGGTCATAGTGGCTTCTAAATGTGGTCTTGGGGATATCTTGATCCCTCACTTTGATTTGATGGTATCCCGATCTCAAATCAATCTTTGAAGAGTACTTGGATCCCCTTAGCTCAAATATCAACTCATCGATCCTAGGGATTGGGTACATGTTATTCATTGTTTTCATCTTCAAATCTCTATAGTCAATGCACATCCTCAATGTTACATCCTTCTTCTTTACCAAGACAACAAAAGAAGCAAAAGAATTGGTGCAAAATCATGTGCTACCTGCAAAATCTTCTCCTCGAGTCTAGAATATCTAGTCAAGAAGATATGGTCTCGGTAATTTATGACCTCATCCATCACTCTAAACCTCTCATCGTTCACCTGTCTATCTAGGATCTCACATGAAAAGCGGTCTTTGGAATACTCCACCAATAGCTGGGCCTTCCAATCTATGTCCACACTCATCAAAGATAGTGCTATTGGCCTCCGAGATAGAGCATACGCCACTAAATTTCTCTTCCCTTTGATATATTCAATTTCAAAGTCATATTCTTGGATCTTTCTTATGCATTTCTGCTGCCTCTCCTGTAGCTGCTTTTGCTCAAGAAAGAACTGAAGAATATTGTGATCAGTCTTCACTTGAAATCTATTGCCCACCAAGTATTGACGGGATTTGGCTAATGCATACATGATAGCCAACATCTCCTTATAATATATAGAGTACAACCTCTCATGAGGCAACAACTTCCAACTCTCAAAAGATATGGGGTGACCCCCTTGCATCAAAACTACTCCAATGCCCTTCCCTGAAGCATCACATTCCATCATAAAGGGTTGGCTAAAATCTGGTAAAACCAACACCGAGCAGCTGCTCATCGCCTCCTTGCACCCATCAAAGGCTCTCTACATTTTGAATGTCCAGCTAAATGCTCCCTTCTCGATAAAATATGTAAGTGGTGCTACTAGTTGAGAGAACCCTTTAACAAACTTTCAGTAGTAGGTACAGATTCCTACAAACCCCTGAAGTTCTATGACATTCTTAGGCTCAGGTCAATCTCTAATAGCATGGATCTTCTCCTCATGAAACCTCACTCCATCCACTTGAATGATTTGGCTAAAATAGAGCATCTATGTGAGTCCAAAATCACACTTGGAGAGCTTAGAATATAATTTTTGTTATTCAAGAATGCATAATATTGTCTCAATATGATGCAAATTCTCCTCCCATGTGCGGTTGTAAATAAGAATGTCATCAAAGAAATCCAATACAAACTTCCTCAGTTGACCATGGAAAATATGGTTCATCCAAGACTGAGAAGTTGCCGGAGCATTGGTTAAACCAAAGGGCATCACCAAAAACTCAAAATGGCCATAGTGGCTTCTAAATGTGGTCTTGGGGATATCTTGATCCCTCACTCTGATTTGATGGTATCCCGATCTCAAATCAATCTTTTAAGAGTACTTGGATCCCCTTAGCTCATCCATCAACTCATCGATCCTGGGGATTGGGTACATGTTCTTCATTGTTTTCATGTTCAAATATTTATATTCAATTCACATCCTCAATGTTACATCCTTCTTCTTTACCAGGACCACAAAAGAAGCAAAAGGATTGGTGCAAAATCATGTGCTGCCTGCAAAATCTTCTCCTTGAGTCTAGAATCTCAAGTCAAGAAGATCCGGTCTTGGTAATAGATGACCTCATCCATCACTCTAAACCTCCCATCATTCACCTGTCCATCTAGGATCTCACATGAAAAGAATTATATCCTCAATGTTACATCCTTCTTCTTCACCAGGACCACAAAAGAAGAAAAAGGATTGGTGTTGGGTCAGATATGTATTAAAGCCATGAGCTCCTGAACGGATTTTTAAATCTCATCCCTGTAGACTTTTGGATACCTATAGGGTGTGGTAATCACTGCTTGGATCCCCTGCTCCAACTCAATAGTGTGATCAAATCCTCGGTCAGGTTGCATCCCTGGTGGGATATCTCCAAATACTATAGAATGATGGTTTCGATTAGACTGCATATGTTGATGTACTGGTGCACCCTTCCCTCCTGCCTCTGAGATACGTAGTTACACTACCCAATCTATGTCCCCTTTGTGCAAATCACCCTCCATCCTGTGCGCTGAGACAATCTGGAGTGGTGTAATATTCCAAAATTTTAGCCTCCAAGCTAAATGGAATATTATAGTTTTTTTATCACTAGATCAGTAAATAAATGGGTGGGGAGGCCCATAAGTCTCTTGAGTAGCAATAAAAACACTCCTAATGTGAAAGGGGGAAGAATAAGAAGCTGTATTAAGCACCTTTGGGTGTGAACAGGGGCTGGATCATGTTGATTCAGTCAATTTTGACCAAGTCAACAGCGTTGTCTAGATACATTGAATCTCCTTAATGGATAGAGCTGTTTTAGTGGAGGAAAACTTGCATGAGCTTGGTGGAAAATATGGATGGGACCCAATGTAGAGAGGCTCTCATGCTATATATGGAGGGGATAATAGCCATTTTTATTCATGTTTTGATTATCATTTGTTATTGGTCTTTTTAGACTTGCTTCCTCTTCCTGTTTAGCAGGGTTGCAGTGCTGTTTAGCACTAGTGTTCCTGGTCAGGAATCCCTACCTCATCCTCAGGGAAGGAGAGGTTATTTGGGCTAAATTTACTCATTCTGACATTTTTTCCAAGCTACCTACTTTAGCTATAGCGCAGTTTCTGTTTAGAGTTGGGTTCTGTTGCAGGGTGCAGCAAAGAATGATCTCTTAGAGTCATTTTTGGGCTTGTTTTTCAGTGGAGAGGTTGTCTATTCATTGGAGGAACATAAAGGAGGACTCCTGGGAATATTTTGACATATTTGGCATCAAGCCAACCATTTTCTATCCCTCACAACATAGTTTCCATCCTGAACTGCATTATTTTTGGAGGAATTTGCTGGGAGGGTTCATTGAGCTCATCAGGAGGGTCTATTTCTGAGTAGAGGGATCAAACTTCTAGTTAAAAATACCATTGATGGAGGACATAATTATTTCAGATATTTCATAGCCTCATCACATATCAGATCCAGTTTGCAGTGGCATATTAACCCTAGGGTTATTTGTCACATTGTATGTTTCTTGGTATTTCCAGCAATCCTTTCTGGGTTGGTTAGAAATCTTGTATTAGAGCCCACATCTTCATTGTTGGGAATTTATTTTGTTTCTATCAGCCACATTATATTTATACATGTATTCAGTAGTAGATACACTGTTATATACAATGATTTCACTGCTCTCTGGCATTCTATATAGTTGCAGCAACTCATGTGCTGATTTTTTTGTTCATTGGAGACTTGTTCCCATTGCTTGAGTGGCTTGTCCCTCGTGATCTTGTTGTATATTTTTTATGATACCTTAATAATATGATGGCTGTACATTGATCCCTCTTATGTCATGTTCATATTTGCAGAGTTTTACATTTTTATGTTCACGTATTGCTGAAATCCCATTTTGGGATATTATAGGTGGATAGGTGTGCATGCCTTTGATCTTCTGGTGCTTACCACTCCCTTATTTGTCCATTCCATCTCCTACGTCTCCCAATTAGTGGTAACCTTCCCCTAGGTGATCAACCATTGAACACCCAATATCACATTAGTGTCTAGAATATCAACCACAAAGAACGGGTCTATCAATGTGTAGGTCCCCAAAGTGATATTTAATGGTGTAACATACTTGGCACACTGCATGGTTATAGCTCCTGGAACCAAAAACGAGAAGCCCTCAAAATCATCCATGTGAATTCCCCTCCTCTGCATTAACTGAGTATCAATAAAGTTATGGGTAGCCCCACTATCTATCAACGTGGATACTCTCTGCCCCTGAATAGTGCCTATAACCCTCAATTCTAAATACTTGGGAAGTCCCCGCAAAGCTGAAAGAGCTCCTCCAGTTGGAGAAAATTCTCCCTTCACACCTCTTGATGGTGGTGAAACCTCTCCTGATGCTACAACATTGGTATCCTCCTCCAATCCTTATGCTTCCTCCTCCCCATCATTATATAACACATCAATATAATGTTCCTTTTCTGCAACACACCAGTTTCCTGGTATCCATGGCTCTTGGAAAGTGAGGAAAATTTTTATCCTCCTTAGATCTCCCCGGACATCATCATCAAGAGATCCCTTCTCAAGATTATCCTTTTAGGGAGGAAACGTCACATCCTTTCCCTTTTCTTGAGAAGAGAACTTCTGCTGGAATGGGGCTTTTGCTTTGGGAAAATCATGCTACAAATCTCTAGCCCTCTCAATAGCCTCTTGGAGTGTAGTTGGTCTAGTGGATTTCACAAACCCATGTAAGGGTTCTGCTAGCCCATCAATAAACATATATGCTCTCCAAGTTGTAGATAGGTCAAACACCATAACTGAGAGCTTTAGAAATTCATATATATAAGTCTCTGGATCTCTTGCTTGCTTAAGCTTGGTTAGATCAAAAAAATGTTTTTCTGTATTCCTGCAGTCAAATATCTCCACCAACATCTGGGTGAATTATGCATAAGCAATGACACTAGCATGCGCTAGTGTAGATAGGCCATGAAACCACCACTAATGGCCTCCATCTCTGAAACTCGATTCAGCTGAAAATAAGTATCCAACTTCTCTACCCAAGCCTTGGCCATGGAAAATTTTAGGGGCTAATATTTGTAGGTGGGCTAATTTTCCATGGTTTTTCCAAAAAAAAAAATCGCCAATTTCCATTTTTTTTAAAAAGTGATTCGCACAAATTTTACAATATAAAATTGTTTTACCTTACAAATCGCCAACATTATATAGACAATATATATAATATCATTATAAATTTTAGTAATTTTACAAATACATCAATAAACATTTTATATTTTTCACGTTATGGACTAGTGAGATTCGCCAATTTTTTAAACTTCAAAATAATTTTCCATGCTTAAAATTTTCCCTGGCCTTGGCTATGCACTTGGGTGACCCATAAAAAGAGGGCAAAAAGAATCTACCCATAATACATTGTAGATCATTGTTCTGTATGTACCCTCCACCTCTATTGTGATTTTTGGGTCTTCTATTATCCTTGATTCAACATGACTCTTGGAAGCTCAGGTGCTCCTTGAACCTCTAAGATTGAGATTCATATTCTAAGAAATAATCACCATGAGTTTCCTCTCTTTGTTTCCCTCCCACCTCATTTCCTACTGTTAAGAATGTGGGCATGTTGGAGCATTGTGAAGAAGGTTGTACTTCTTATTTCTCACACAAATTATGTGAAGTGTTGAAACTCTCTCCATGTTGAAACCTTCTAGGGATTCCTTCTATTTTTCTAACCTCATCTCCTTGATCTCTTTGGAAATATTATGCATGGTCTGGAGAAGAAGTTTTGGAATTTTTCTTTCCTCCATTGCTATAGATGCACTGCCCCACACGTTGAGCCAATATTCTGCTCTGAAACAACTGTAATATTCCAAAATAGGAAAAGCAGCAATATTTAAAGTAAAACTGGAAGTTACAGAAAATATCAACACAATACATATGATGAAATCATAGATCCATTATATTATGTATCACATTGGAAAATAAGTACAATATGTTAAGGAACAAGTCACTCAAACTAGGGAATACAAGCCTCCAAGTCCCAAATACACCCAAACATGAAATGTTGCTGCTATACAAAATACCGGAGTACAAGACAACGTAGTCTAAGTGAGAGTCACTACAAATGGAAAATATGAATATATATATCTACTGATATAATGCTCAAAATGTGCTGGGAATAAATATCTAAGCTTCCAAGAACAACTCCAAGACAACCAAGAAAGGGTTTTCGGAAATACAAAAGATGTAATATGTGAAAAATGCAGCCCTATTGCTGAATAATGCTATATCACTTAGTCACTACAAGGAAATGGCTGAAATGACAAGAAAATGGTTGTAAATTCTATCCTCTAGCTTTCTGGGTGAAAGGTTGGCCCCTTCACTGGGAAACTAGCACATCGAGTGGGTTTTCCAACCCTCCACTGATGTTTCCCTCCTGATTTGTGCAATTCCTGAAGGAGACTGCACTGCTGAAGATAGCCAAATATTGACCTGATGTCGTATAGTGGAATGAAGCTCAAAGGAACCTCTTCTCAATGGGCACTCGAATTCCCTCAAGGATGAGGGTGGGATTTCCTCCCAAAAACACCCTTGTGCTAAAAATCACAACAGACTCCGCTAAACAACTGAAGCATGCAGAAAGTCATAAAATAATAAGACAGAAAAAATAATTAGAATGCATTCTATGGATGCCATCCCCTTCCTTATATGCTTTGTGAGATTCCTGACCCTTGTCCCCACTCATTAAATATGATACTACCATGCAAACACTCCTCCACCATAACTGCGTTGTCCTCCACTAGCTCCACTCTCTCCATGGAAACGTTGTTAATTTGGTCAACCTTGACCCCATCTACATGAAGTTACCCCATTCACAATAAGGGTTGATTTATTTCAGTTAGCTACAGTGATCCACATTCATACTAGAAGTGGTTTTATTCCTACTAAAGAGATTTAAGGGTCTCTCTACCCACTTATTCATCTAAGTTATGAATGAAAGAAAAATATAATATTCCAACTAGATAAAAGCTAATTAGGAATATTACAGTATGGTTGTGACTGTGTGTAGGTGTTGAAGTCATAGGAAGATCAGATAGGTTGCTTGTGTGGAGCATAACAAATTGACATCGAACTCAAGACCCATCCTAGATCTATGAGGAGGCAAGGTAGATTCTTCTTCCTCATAACATTAAACGGTTGCAATTTATTGTGGATTATAATGTATTGGGAATCTAGGATGTATCCTTGTAATATCCCAAAATAGGGAAAATCTAGAACAATAAGAATACCCTAAGGTATTCCAAATTTGGAGAGCAGTAAGAAATCAGATTATGTAGTGTATTAAAACACATGGCCATCAAATAACAATAACATCACCAAACTGTGTCTTCATACAATGCCTCCAAGTGGGAAAAAGCAGTAATATTGACCCCAAAAATGTTATTTTCTGAAGATGGAGTTATAACAGTGGAAAATAATGGTTTTGTCCCTTATTATATGTAATATAGGACATGCATGCAAAATATTTTCAGAAACAGATGCCTTTAGCCTAGTTAAACATGCCTCCCATGCTCAAAACAACTTAAAATGGATGAATCCCCAAGACTGCAACACACAAAAATGATTGCATAAAGAGACTGTGCAGTATAATGGAGATGAAACTCAGAAAATATAGAGACAAATCATATATTCTATTAAATTACTCAATGAGGCATAAAAACAGAGATCTAGTCTCTTTTATACAGATCCAGGAAGACCCAGCAAAGGTTTCTTGACAGAAAAGATATACAAGAACGAGATGCTGCATATTTGTGGCTGAATCACATTGTATAGCTGAAGCTATATTAATAATGGCTGAACATGCAAATAAATGGTTGTAGACTCTTCTTCTAGCTCTCCCAAAGAATGGTTGATCCTCCTCTTGGGAAACTAGCTCATAAAAGTGTGGTTTTGACCCCTTCCACTGAACACCTTAAGAAATAACGCAGTTTTCTGAAGGGAATGTGTTCTTTCTGAAGGCAGGTACCTGGAAGAACACCAGGTAGTGGAAAATGCATCTCAAAAATCTCCTCTTAGATCTCTTAGACAAGATCTCCAAGAAAGAGTAGGGAATCCCCGCCCGGGAAAACCCTTGCACTAAGCAGTGCAACAAACTTAGCTAAATAGCCAAAGTATGCAAGAAGTCTAAACAGACCTAATAAAATATAATCTCCAATATGCCCATATGGTTGCCATCTCCTCCATTATATAGTTGGTGAGCTTCCACGCTGAGGGTCCCACCCCACTATGAGGTTGCTTCCATGTAAAGGCTCCTCCACTATAATTACGCTGTCTCTATGTGCCTTGCTCATCCTTTTACAGCTCTATTTGATTTAGTGAACCTTGACTAGATCTTCATGCCTCGTCCCTTTTCACACTCAAGGTGTCTTCAGTTTGACTAGCTATATTGATTTCCATTCACATTAGGCTGTCTTCATTTAGGATCCACTCCTCATATAAAATGTTGTCGACTTGGTCAAACTTGACTTTCTCCACACATTTCAGACCTTGTTCACACATGTGGATGATGGATCTAGTTATTACATGATCGCTTTTCACAGTATGAGGGATTTTTATTCATACTTAGGAAAATTATGATCCTCCTTGCCCATTTATTCATCCATCTAGATTTTAAAAGCAAAATCAATATTCCTATTAGCTATAAGCTAATTTAGGAATATTACAATCCTTGATTGTGCTTGTATTTTCTTGTGATCTAACGTACACTAGATCATGAGGCAACAACTCCTTTCAGTTTTTCCTGCAACAGAAGTGATGCTTTCAAAGAGAGAACACTTGCTTCAGTGTTTGCTTTTCCTTAGATCCTGATTGCATCCTCCCATTTATGGTTTTCTAAGATTCCTTTCATTTTTGAAATTCTTTTCATCTATTTTACAGGGTCATTACCTCTATTTTTTTATTTTTTGTGACTGATTGCACGATAAAGTAGGGAATTTCCTCTTTCAAACCCTATTTGTAGCCTTATAAGAGTCAACCCATGACCCAAGAACCTATGAGCCACTGGATGGAAGGCTTATGCCCAATATCAACTGCTAGCAAGGCATTCTGAGCCCATGGCCAACACTTTTTTTATTGTCAAACTTTTCCCTTTCATTTTGATCTCTCTATGTTTGGATTTTTACTGTGTGGGCTTACTATTTTCATTTTGAATTTGGTCCACACCTACTCTTGTTATCAGTTTTCTTTTGATTGGTTAAGTGCCTCTCTAGACCACTTGATCTCTTTCATTAAGCATCAAGCTTGTTGATTTCTTTTCGATCTATTGAAAACATACTTGTATCCATTACTTGTTGTACTTGATTACTTGTCCTATAGTCATGATCAGATCTATTTAGATCAATTTGTTCAAGGTCTCCCTTTGTTATCATCACTTGAGTTTCTTCTTGAGTTTTGATTGGTTGCCTTGGATTGAGGTTTGGGATTGATTTATTGATTGCATTATCAGTTTGGATAAGTTGTATTGAACATCTGATAGGGTTTGATATATACTTTGTGTTCACATTTGGACATTGATCCTCATTTTCATTATTCCTTGTTGAGTGATCCATTTGATTTTTGGTCATTAGTGTCACAAACGGTGGTGTCATGACTAGTTGTGCAGCTATCATTCTCATCAAGTTTTTTTGAGGGTGTTTTGTCACACTGTATCACTCATTTTTAGATCTTCTTTAGGCCTCTTTTCCTACATCTTAGTAGGAATTGGTGTGTTACATAATATCATGCCCTCTCGTAGCTAGCATTCATTGAATTGAAAATGAGAAATTGCACATAGCTACATTAGGGGGACTAACTAAGAGTCCTACACACCATTTCAGTTTCACGTTGCTTCTCACTTGAGTTAAAAACAACCATTAAAAGTCACGCAATAATAAAATCATCTCGATTTGTCTTTTATTTTTACTGCTCATATGCCAACATTACCTTAGGCTAGGGCCTTGGATGTAGGAGTGGAGTTAACCACTCCAAGACAAAAAAATAAACTTTTAATCTTACGGTAGGGAGTAAAAATCTATTTTCTATAGTATGGTCTAGGAATCCCTCCTCACAAAAGGGTTAAGCATGAGGTAACACTTGGGCTAAGCAGGGTGACACAATCCTAATCTCTTAGTTTTAGGTGGTGTGATATAGCATAATTGGCACACATAAAAATGCACATAAAAATGGTGTTTATCACATAGGGACCGATTGGGAGGTAACTCTAAAGAGGGTCTCAGTCTTGGATTCTTTTTGTGTTAAGTTTCCTTCCCTTGCATGTTAGTTTCTGATGTGGCTTTCACCCCAGTTGATGTTATTATATGTGGTGAACAAATTAGATTTTATTTCTAGGGCTCATACATATGTGCAGGGTCGGGTTCGTCTTCTCTATACCTGGGATAGATATTAGTCATACTCTCTTAGTCCTCTCGAGGGTTGTTCCACTCGCATGGGCACTTGTGTCGAGTTCACAGCGAAAAGGGCTAGGCATCAGGTCGGTATTATAATTTTTCCACCACTGCTTTCTTTGTATTGTGTTTGTGTTTGCTACCTTTTAGGATGTTTCTAGAATGTGATCTTTAGCCTGAGTTAGTAGTTTTGGACTTAGGGTGTTTGCACTAACTTAAATTTGTTTTATTTACTATCACCTTGGCTGAGTTTTCACGTCAATGTTCACGTCGTCTTCAAGGTTTAATTCCTGAAATAAGTGGACTTATTTCTCCCGCATGGAGAGTGCATGCCAACACTCGTGACTTAGACCACCATAAAGTCTTGAAATCTATGTACAAATCCACTAATGGTGATCTGGTTTCCATTGATACATTGGCAGACGAATCTGACGCTCATGCCAATCCACTTTTTACTGATTATTTATGGTCTAACTTACTGTGGCTAAATCTTGATGATTCTACACCAGCTTAGCCTTACCTTCCATTATCAACCATTTATCCTATGGCATAATCTGAGACTTCACTACTGTCTGCATCAGCAGTCTTAGTTGCCATGACAACGTTGCCATATCTTAGCGTGGCCATCCCTACTCGTCTCTCTACACTGCTTACTTCTTCCTCGGGAATTCCACCTGTCTCATCTATCACTCCCACTAGTTTTCCAAATTTTACAGGCCCACACCATCCTCTATGATTGCTATGGTACCCTAGCATAGTCAAATATTAGGTCTAGGAATTTACACAACGTTATTTTCCCAACCAAATATTCATGTTCCTCAGTTAGGCATGGCTACTTCCAGGAATCCATGGGGTGATCACCAGTTTTCCCTATTCATCTTTGGGGAAACGTAGCATTTACTATAGTTCACTCTTTGGAGGGATGCTACCTATGAGTGCTTTTACTAGAGGGGATAGTTTACCTGGGGGAAACCCCACTGCCATTACCGTGTGCTATCTAGGTCATTCCCCTTATGTCTGTCCTGCTGCACAGTTTGATCCTTATTTTCACCCCGGTTACAACCCCATTACAAGTCATTATTTTGGGGGTCTATTGCTCTCTGGAAGTTTTTACCCTGGGGGGCAGTATCCATCTACCAGTCACCCTAGCCCATAGTAGCTGTTTGCCGAGGAAATCCCTTTTCACCACCAAAAATATCATCTATCAAATCCATTTGTGGGGGAAATGAAAGGTTTTTCAGGGGCTTCTCCGGCCTATGACCCATTTATTCAAATTCATAATCCATTTTTATCCTCTCTTGATTTATTGTATCTTTCAAAATTGACTACGGACCCCATCTGTCACGATCCCGGGTTGCCACCAATGCCTTCCAAATTACCATCCTATATTCCCAAGTTTAAAGGGAAGCGTAGGGAGAATAAATCCACCCATATCACCACTTACCATATATGGTGTTCATCCAATTCATTCGTGGATGATTTTGTCAAACTTTTCTTGTTCCAAAGAACGTTAAATGAGGATGCTGCCAAATAGTATGTCAAGTTACATACTGCATCTTATGGTTATTTTTCCTCATTAGCTCAAAATTTCCTGACATATTTTCAATTACCCACTTGGTATGATCTTGATGTTGAATTTTTGTCTAACTTCAAACAAGCTAATTCCACGCTGATATTTGATCACATTCATGAGTGGCATCAGCAAAATAGGTTAGTAAGAACCAAATTACCTGACGGGATTCTCCGTAAATGGTTCATTAAATCACTTTTACCCCAAATCACTAAATATGTGTCTATGTTTCGAATTGTTACCGAGGAGAAATCCATTCCAGATACCTAATAGTTGGATCTCGTATATTCACAGTTGGGTACGATGTATGAAGTTTTTACGAATGCCCCTAGGCCTTCCATTGACCCACTTAAGCCTATTCTTGGACCACATACCAATGTCATGATTGGGTCTATTTTCGATGCCATGAACCAACCTATTTCCCACCTTGGGAAACTAATTGCTACATCTCAAGCCCTAGAAAATGCATCTAGCTTTGCTAAAGAACCCTCTCTTGAGAATCCCACCGATGTTCTCATGGTAAATTCCCCTCAACCAAAGAAAAAATCTCAAACTAGTGGTAAAAAGAAAAAGAAAAATATAAAAGATAAAAAACAAAATCAAACTTCCAAGGATTCTAAACCCAACCCTCAGAGTCATGGAAGGGGCACCAATGAGCTTCACCAAAAATTCAAGTTCCCTTGTAAAAATTTTCAGGGCCATCACCTTACTAATTAGTGTCCTCGAATAGATGAAGTTTATAGGCTCCTTTCACCAACATATTCTCATAAACATGATGTTTGAACTCATCCATTCCCTGCACAACCCCAAAAACAAATGGTTTCTCAACCTGCTAGACCTCCACAATTTTGAAATGAGGGGTCATCTTCCTATCCCCATCACAACTCAGTTGTCTTTATGTGCAAATAAGATGTCAATGTGACCACCCGAGCTAAAACATATGATGCCCCTGAGTCGAGTTCTGCTTCCAAGGACTCACCAATGGCACCTAGTTCCACTGGACCTCTCACTGTAGATAAGCCCATGGAACCTATCTATCGCCTCCCCCCCCCCCCCAAGGGTTTTCTCCATAAGATGACACACAACCCTTCTACCAGGGCCACTCATCACTATATTATTGTTCAAGATCTGAATTTGGTGTCATTACTTTTAATGCCAAGAAAGATGCTCCTCATATTGCCCATCAAATTTATTTTAAGATTGTAGTGTGGGTTTCCCAAAATAATATCGATTGAAATATGGTTGATGAGGTCTCTTCCACCTGTGTCATGTCCATATCATGTTGGAAATTTACTGGCTCTCTGGCTCTCGCAAAGTCTAACAACGCTCTCCAAGAATTTGACGGTCACAATTTCATTCTTAAGGGGGTCCTCCCACATTTTTCCATCGAGTTAGGTGGAAAAAATGTTTATGACGATGTTGAAGTCATCGATGCTCCTTTAGATTATAACCTCCTCCCCGGCCATAGTTGGCTTTATGCCATGAATTCCATAGTATCATCTTTGTTTTGTTTACTTTTCTTTACTCACAAAGGCAAGATCATTACTATTTACCATCTTGACTATTGTGTTCCACCAGCCCAAATTTCTACTAACATTCGAACCAACATGCCACTTATGGGGGAAAATCTCGGTCAATTCCGAAGTGTTGGTGCAGGCCTCTTTAAAAGTTACACTTTCATGGGATTTTTTCCTCAACTCCCTCCACCCAATGCTCCCTCATCTTCTACCAGTGCTCCTATGTATATGGTATCTTCTCCCACCTATGGACCCCATAGACCTGTTGATCTGTGGGTGGTGTCATCTAATCCTATAGAAGATGATCAATATAGTGAGCACCCTCTGCAACCTATTTTGAAAGATATTTCCTCTTCGATAGTCCCATCAACACCTCCTAACGCTGGTCAGAAAATCCATCCAAATATGGAAAATGATCAGTCTCCTCCACCCACATGGGTCACCCCTCTGCTTTTTCTAGTTTACACCCTTGATGACATGCCTTCCCAATTAGCCAACTTGTAGGTCATGGACCTATCCACTAATAATCATAGGGAGGTTACGTCTCTTTCTGCGTCTAATCTCCGCAATTTGGAACATGAAGAGCTCGACATATTAAATCTTGAATCGACCCAGGGGGCATCTCCTCGAACTTCCCTGGAAGTGCCACCCTTCGACCGAGTCAAGTATTAGGCTTATATTACTGAACTTTCCAAAAAAAAATTCGTACCACCTGCTGACAAGAATCTTGTAGCCCCTTTCTATATTCATCCTCCCTTATGTCCTCATGTTAATTTAAGGCATGAAACTATCTTAGATTGTCCCTAGCACAGTCAAAATTTCCCAATGGGAAAATTTGACTTCATTTGGTATGGCTTTACACTGGTGATCCATATGGGATATTTTTTCCATAAGGTCATACTTAGAAACCCCTAATTTTTTCCCAACTATGGGCACACCTTAGCATGACCTATTGGACCATTTCATTCTTGTATATTATGTATATAGGTGTCAGTATGTTTACGTTGTTTTTCTTGTCATTACCTCGATATCCTGTGTGTAATTTATGTGTCTGGTCTTTGTTGCATATATGTCAACACCCTGACTTCCTTATAGAGGCTTTGTAGATGGTGCAATTTGTTACACTCGAAACATTGCTTCCACCGCTTGGGTCCTATTTTCACCCACCGATGAGCTTGTGAGTTTTGGAGGTGTTTCTCTTTGCCTCATCACCAACAATATGGCTAAGTATAGTGATTTCATCGAGCTCTTGACCAAGGATAGTCATCTTGGCATACACCATCTCATTGTTCAACTTGAATCTCAACCCATAATGTCCTAGATCAACCATATTTAATCCATGAGGAATCCTACTCTACTTCGTTAGTCTTTTAGGGTACATCTCCTAGAACGTTCATTTGATTACATCATTTATTTACATATTACTCAAGATCAAAATAGATTGGCTGATTTGTTAGCTAATTATGTGTTATATTGGCATTTGTTCCATACTTAACATTTTAAAAACCATTCACATAAAAATTTAAAACTCTATTGTACATACACAGTACAATCAAAACACATAGATACTGGTATTTTATTATTTCCAAAAAATATGTGTACATAGTTCAAAATTAGGAAACCAAGGCCTTAGCTACTTTTCCATATACGCGTTCTTACATTCAAAAACTGCAGAACCTTGTGCCACTACCCCCACTCATTGATTCTCATGATAACATAAGATCGCATTTAGGATGTGGCAGAGTAGAGCATGACGACGAGATGAGGCCACTCCTACGATGTGCACCTGCATATGTCGAGAAGTATCATCAAGCCTCCTCGGAGGAACCCCCAAAGTAAGTCCCTCAAAATTTTGAGTCAACTCTCGTAGGTCCTCATCCTCATCATCTATCTCCTTTGTCAGCTCTAGGGTTGTGGCCTATCGTACATGTCTCTGCAATGGAAAATATCTGACTAGGTGTGTAGGTGCCACATCTGCATGTAAAAAATCATGTCATTAGAAATTATGTAATCTAGTCAAGCATCCACAAAAAAAAAAAATATTCAAAAATCCCAAAAAATTACAAAATAAAAATTCATTTTTTTTACCTCTCCCATCGAAGCCTTCCCCAACAGGCAAGGCTATGGCGGGTTCTCTAGAGAACTCCACCCCATCATATGGATAATTTACACTAACAATAGAGCTTCCCTCATCCATTTCCAATATGTCAGTGGGAATCTGTTGTCACCATGTACTCCATCATCTCTTGGAAAAATCAAACTCCATATCACCATACGAGGTTGTCTAGCTGAAGGAGAGGATTCATAGTCCAATTTTTGGGGCCTCATCACTAGAATATTCTCAAAAAATAAGATCACAAGTAAAATCCCATACCCGTAAGTGTCACTCCTCCTCCTTTTGAGCGTGGTAAGTTAGTCCCTCAAGCTAGCCACCATCCCTTCACACCAGTTGAATAAGGTGGGTTCCATACATCATAAACATAGCTATAGTTGTGTCACTATTACCACATGGGGTGTCACTCCCCCTTCTACTCAAACCACTATGTATGCTATAGTATGAAGGGTTAAATCATGTCTCTCCTCTATGAGGATTTTCTTTTTGTCTGCCCCTTCCACCACCCTACAATGGGCATCTCTCATGCTTTTGGATGTCTCTCTTGAGCAGATACGCACCCATGCCAACACCACTAGAGCCCCCTACATTGATAAATCAGTGAGGAATTATATGTTTGATGTTTCTATGGTGAACCTCTTTGGCCCAACAATGAATTATTGGGTGTCCACATCCCACCACGTGATAATGTCAATGAAGAGATTCTCTTGGCTTGCCATGCTTGGGACCCTAAAGAACTTTAGCAATCCACAATCTCTCAAGGCATTGATGATTGGCCTGTGAGCCATATCTTCAATATAATTCTTACAAATTTATCTCTCCCTCCATTCATACACCATGGTTTCCCCTTCACTTACATTACATATATTAGTCACTGTCATTTTACAGGAAAACACACACATTTTAAAAAATCCTTATTTTTCCCCTGGCTCGCGGCCTTGACACAGGTAGCCCTCAAATTGAGCCGCATTCCACCCTTGGCAAGCCTGCAACCAAGCTTCATGGGAGGCACGCTACTCGTGGAAAGACTGCATTGAGGGATTTTTTCCCTCTAACACAACAGTCCATTACTTTGCAAACTCAGTCACTCGACCTCTATGTGCGAAAAAGACTGAGAGGGAAGGAATTTAACACTTGCTTGATATGACCACTTGCTCTTATTTTATCCTCATTGCTCCTTCTTTCCCTTGCCCTCAAACCCTAGGGAGCTCACTCCTTTCTCAAAAACTTCACAATGAGAAAATAGAGAGGTATGTGTTTTTTTATAACCATCTTTTGGCATCATTTTGGCATATCCAAAAATATTCCTTTTTTAATATTTGGGTCCAAGTGGGGTTTTGAGCTTTATGATCTGTTTCGAGTCTACCTTTTGGAGGAGGACTAGGGAGTCATTTTTTTCTTCTATCTTGTGAGGATAATTTTTCATTACACCAGACCTCGGGAATGATACTTTACAGGCATATAAGGGTAGGTCATTTTCGTCGATTTTTCATTTTACCGTCAACACTATTTATGCCTTAGATACGACACTCCCAAGCCATGACTTTTGCTACTTCCTATATAAATCTCATAGCTTGGTGGTAGAGCTTACCTGATCATCAATACCTTAGTTAGCACAATATTTCCGTATTGGTGTCCATGCAGTAATTTTTATCAATTTTCTAATTCCTCCATCCGACCCACCATGAATTCAAATTTGAGCCTCATGTCCTCTTCTTCATCTCTTTTCTAGCCAGACCCCAGGAGGACTCCACACTTTATCCCTTGTGATTGAAACTTTTATCAACCTACTTCTGCAACTTTGAGCCTTGGTTTCTTGCATCCATCGTCATCATCTTCTTGACCTGCCGTTTTCATTAACTTGGCGTTTTACCATGTTCTGTAGGAGCCGTTGCGATGAGTGGTCCTATTATCCAGCCTCATGTCAACCTTATGTCATGATATGTTCCACCATTTACCGAAACTAGTTTCTACCCTTTATACCTCTTGTTCATCCAGGAGGATTTTTATTTAACCTCTTTTCAGACTCCTTAACTTAGAAATGTTTTCTGAGTGAACTTGTCTACTTCACTCTTGTAAAAGTACCCAAAGTTTCATCTACCTAATATAAGTTTAACCCTTTTCCAAACTAGGATAGACTAGTTATGAAAAAGGAATACCCTAGTCTATTGTGTCTATGAGGTTCTCTCTTGTATACTTTTATCTCTTTTTCGGGCTTCTAGTACAATTTTATGAAAAAATGAACTTATAAAAAGAGAAGGGAGAGAACATCTATCTTCATTTTTCATCTATTCGGCAGCATCATTTGTGTCACCCTTGAACAAAAAAAAATTCTGTCTCATTTTCTTATATTTTGGTTTTAGCTTGCCTAGGAGTAGTACCATCAATATGAGTCTCTTTACTCCTTTGGTTGGTTACTCTTCTAATCATATGGAGTGGGCCTCGATGCCTCTTGCACCATTGCATGATATCACATGGTGCTATTTTATTCATGCTTCCAAGTCATTTTTGTGTCATGTTGTTATGTGTTCAAGTGAAGTCTTAGCCTGTGTTAGCCATCTACAGTAGCCTTTTGACTATTTTGAGTTGGACATCCCTGTGTTAGTTGTACTTCATGGCTTCATGACTTCATCCATACATCACATGATCCTATTATGTTCCATGTCAATTGATGAGGGATACATAAAGTCCCTTCTTTAATATATCTTATCATGTCCACTTCAACTCATTATCCAGGGGCTTGATCTAGGAACTGGTAGTACCTTGGATCTTGTAGTCCTTAGTGGTAGGATTTCTCGTGATCAACAGTTGATTTAATAATTAGCTCCTGATTGGTCAAGTTCACTAGTGTTCGAAAGGAGCTCATGCATTCACATTTAGTGGACTATAATAGGTACCTTTAGGTCCATATTCCTAATTGGTGGATTACCTTGCATTCGTTACTATTTTACCTCATTGGTTGGTAATCGGGCAGTCTCTAGCATTTTTCGACTTCATCTCATATATTTTCATGTGTAGATTCATAACATATGGGTTATTTCGAAGACCCTGGGTTAGGGACATCTCACTCTTATATGGCATCCTTCCCAGGTCGCGTTGGAGTTATGTATCATTTATGTACTTTCTAGGCTTTCTCAGACACTTCTCTTTATATAATGTGTCCATATTTCCACTGATTTATACTATGAAATAGATCCACGATTGTTTTTTAGTGGCTATGCTCTTTCCATTTAGTGACATGGATCCACCATGTATCTCTGTCATGGGCATTTATTAGTCATTTATACCATGAAACCACAGTATATGTTTTTCTTCCATGTTCAATATTTTCTAAATATTGAGCATGGGTATGTCTGTCTCTAGGATGTTATATTCACAGCTGAAACCTCTACTTCATTTTTTTTCGATCCCTGAGCCTGGCTCTGCCTCCCCACTACCATTGAGACCTGTTATTTTTCTTATAATATATTTCGGCCATGAACTATTCAATCTGACCTCATACATTAGGGGGAATCTATTATCATCCTACTTTGCTACTCTTACATCACTGACCCGTTGCTACTTTTTGACTTTTCCTTAGCACAAGGGGCTCATTTTCTCAAATTTAACCCTGAGCTGTGGGCTAGTAGGCTTATGCCCATGACCTAGGGGCTTGAGCCATTATCAAGGCTCCTTGTGCCCATGAATCAGATCCTAATTCATTAATTCAGTGCCAACATCCAAGGGAACATTCTAAATTGACTGATTTCCTAAGAGATGCACTTGGTTATTCATTGATTCGAGTTGGCCAAGAAAGATACACTAGAATTTTCCTGAACTTCTCGTCATCTTGAGCATTTACATTCATCCTTCAGAGACATGTCATTCACCTATTTATTCTCAATCATTTGAGAGGGTTAGGCTATTACTAATTTTAGTTCCAGAGTTCCAAATTCAAAGTTCTTGACACCCTATTGTTATCTTGCCATTATCTTGAGAGCTTATGGAGTATCATGCTATAGGATAGTTCTCTTCATACTCTCATCTAGTGGGTAAACTCTGCCCAATAATGGAGAGGAGAAGCTGGAAGTAAGGTATCGAAGCGTCATTTTATATTAGTGAACATCTATGTTTCCTTCCTGTATATGATTGTATGTTCAGATATTGAAATTGTTTTATGATATCGTTCAGTTAGCAATATTCCCAGGAAGAAAAGATTTTTTATTTTTATGGTTTTGACTATGTGTAGGTGTTGAGATCATAGGTAGATCGAATAAATCAATCATGTGGAGGGAAACATATCGACATCAAAATCAAGGTTTGTCCCTGAAGTGTGAGGAGGAAAGGTAGCTTCTTATTCCTTATAGAATTAAACGGTTGCATGAATGCACATGGATCATAATGGATTAGGAATATAGGATTTCTTCTTGATTTTTCTTGTATTTTCTAGTGATCTAATGGACACTAGATCACGGAGAAACAACTCCTTGAGTTTTTCCTGCAACCCCAAGGAAAATATTTAATTTAATGGTAGTCAAGCCATATTTCCAGATGGGACTCCTACACCAAATGGTGTGAGTTCTAATTGGGACCTCATATAAGAGGGATAGCCCTTGTATGTTGGCAGAGTCCAACACTATCAACATTATAGCGATATAAGGAGGAAAAAAAAAATTTATGGTTGATAACTCATCACATCCCAATCATTCATCTTTTGGACAAGGAAGTAGTATCTCAAGTTCCACCCCAAATCCAATTCCATAGGAAGGAGGGTCTCGTCAACCTGGTTCACAATTAGCTTACAAATTTACTTACGATCAACTCCAAGAAATTAAACCTATTACCTATTGGTTTGTGAAGGCTATCAGTTTACTTCTTGTTTCTCATACTATTCCTCATCACCCCAAGAATAAAGAAACAACTCGTAGTAGTGTATTGGATACATTGATGAAATACTTGGTTTTTCCCACTCTTGAAGAATTAGTATAGTCTTCAAAAGAAATAGTTCAAAAATAGATACTTCCACCTATTAATGAAGAGAAAAAGGAATATCTTTATCTTTCTGGCAGAGAAAAAATGACAACATATTTTGACTTTAACGGAGAATTTAAAAGTGAATGAGAAGAGTCATGAAATTCAGAAAAGAAGGAGGGACAAGGACATGAAGTCATGGCTAATCAAGACCTGGATTGGATGGCCCAAGGACCACTCACTCTTTCAGATTATCTTCATAGAATTCCTAAACTTCCAAAGAAGTTGTAATTAAAGTTTGATCCTGACAAGAAGACAAATACATAGGACGATATTGACGAATTCTACATGCATATACGAACGCTAGAGGTACGATATGATGGTGTCGCTTGTAGAATATTTCCTTTCACTCTAGAAGGTAGAGAAACATTATGGTATCATATTCTGCCTATTAATTTGATCCATAGATGGGGGTTTTAAGAAATTATTTTTGGAGAAATTTTTCTATGATAAAACTCTCACCATGTTGTTAAAATAACTTGGAAATATTAAGATGGCAGAAAAGGAGAAAGTCAAATATTTCAACCAAATGTTTAAACATATAGTAAACAAGTTCCCCCCAAACAAAAAATCTCACAATTATACTACTACAAATTATTATATGGTTGTCTCGCCAACAATTTTGTTTTGTTTTGTTAAGATAGCGACCAAGGAGAATATGGCTTTCAAATTTGTAGAAGCAATCACCATGGAGAATGAATTTCATGAAATTAGAGATATTACTGATGTTGAAGAATCTAAAGGCTCCAAGGAAACTATAAATAAGCCTCCAACCTCCTCAAATAAGCCCAAAGAAAATGATTTTTTTGATATTAAAATATTCATTGAATCTCCAAAGTCACTCGCTAATGAAGTCTTAGAATTAAAGCGAAATTCAAGTGAGGCCTCTACCAATAGTAAGCCTGCTAATTATTTCTTATTAAGTAGGAATAATAGTAACCAAATGGCTAAATATGTGAAGAGATCAAATTTTTTGTTGAATGTTGAAAGCATATGCATGGAAAACTACTACTCTTTCCATCATAAATGTAATTTAGAGAAAAATTTCCCAAATGGAACCACAACATGACCGCTTTGGAAACCCATATTTTTAATACTTTACTAATAGATGAGAGGTCTGAGTAGAATGAAGAAAAAAAATTACCCTACCATGGCTGAGGAAATTATATGTATTGGAAACTAAGCTAATTATTTTGATTTCATTCTCAATAATGAAAAGAAAAGTGTTGAAGGACCACCTGAAAGTGAAGCCCCCCTTTAGAAACCAACCAGTAGTTATAATTTGAGGAGAAAATGGTATGTTTCTTAACATGAATTGACAAGGTAGGATATGAATAAGAAATTTCTAAGAATGATCTCACCATCAACTAATTATTCTCAGAAAGAACAAATCAAGTTTGGTAATGTTACTACTTCTATGGACACTTCCACTAGCAGTAAAAAAAATTCTACCACTCGGGAAGTTTCAAACAAAGCTACACCTACAAACATTACAAGACTTCTCATTTGAAATAAAATCATTGATTACAATATAAGTAAGGACATGAAAAGAGCTCGCGCTAACATTTCGATCTATGAGCTTGCAAAAATAGCAGGCCAACATGAGTTGGTTGTCCAAGCCTTCTCACAGCCTTCGTCAGGTGACAAAGCTTCTACTTCTCAAACAACGTATGATAAGTCTCTTGGAAATTTTTATCACTAAATTGAAGTTGATGGGATTCTTCAACAGTCAACCTAGAGTAACTATTTTAGAACAATTTTAGTCGGAACTTAGCCTTTCTAGCCTGAGAGGGCTCTCTCAATGATAAAGATGATATTATGTAAATGAAGCTCAATAGATGGCTAACCCTAAAATTTGTTATAAATGTATTTTTGTGCAAGTGAAAGATGTATAAAAATTACTACCATTGGGCATATGGAGTCAGTATAAACAACTCAGTGACATGTGAATCTTCTCTCATGGAAACTGAGGCATATATATTCTGATGAAAACATAAAATTTACAACGAACTAAGCGTTTGAAGGAAATTAGAGCATGTTAGCCATGAATTCTAAGTAATCAAACAATTAGGATACTGAAGATAGAATAGTTGAACATAAAAGACAAACACTCATAAGAATATCAATGAATCTCGGGTAAAGAGAAGTATGTTTCCACTATATATTACTCATAAAAGGATTTACAATAGTAGTCTATAGTAAAAATATCAACCAACCCTCTCCCCATTAATTATCTGCCTATTTATAAATTCAAGCATATTTACAATGAGTCTTCCAGCAAGGCCAGACCTTCGAATGCTTCTAATGACACCTTGACTAACCAAAAGCAGATTACAAGGAGAGAAAATAGAAAAAAGTTATTTTTAGGACTTAGAAACCTAATAGGACTGTAAAACTTATTTATTAGATTAACAAAATTTAAAAGTTGCATGTTTACATCGAAAAGGTCATGTTCTTGAGATGGCACTAACCTGATTGAACCATAAATAATCCCACCAAGTCAAGAGGCATGTCTTCCGAAATTTGAAGAGGTGGTGTCATAATTGTTGACGTTGCTTCCATGATGAGTTGGTAACTTGAAATTTTTTTTCGAGGAGTGTGTCTTCATCCAAACATTCAAACGATGAATTTTTACCTTTCTAGGTGGTTGACTTGTCTCAAAAAGAGAATCACGACTTGAAAATTCTTCAGAATCCTTTTCGTTGCAGAAACAGGGGACTTTTAGGCAAGTCTGTAGCAAGAGTTCGTAGCATTTTCAAATTTGACCATCCCTGCAAACTATTTGATCTCTTTGTCAATTTGAGGTTGTCTAATGAGTAAAAAAAAAAAAATACATGCATTTAACTACCTTTTTCATGGCAAAACCTTACATATATAACCAAAAAAACATCTTCAGCGAGTTTGTAGCATTTTCTCAGCTTCAAGCCTGAGACATGCTAAGAACTTGCCTAATTGACAACATACTTGAAAATTCTAGATTTCTCCTTCAAAATTTCTTATCGATCTGTAAGTGATGAACTATAATGATGAAAAAAATATTTAAAAGTTATTTTACCCCCCTTTCAAACAACAATAGCTTCACCTTTGGCAACATAAGCTTCAACAAGTTCATTTATCACTGTCATTTTTAAACCCTTTTTCTTGAGTTCGATTTGTACCATTTCCATTTGCACCTCCAAATATTTCACTTGACCTTTAAGCTTATTTCTCTTTGCCTACAAAGAAATATTCATTTTTCTTGTATGCTTCATCACTCTGCGTAAAGGGAGAGTCCTCTTTAGAATTTTTTTAGCATTTGTTAAGGCTTCAACATATTGATTAATATTCTCATTCACTTTCTCATTGAACTCCTTCACCATTTTTATTTCTAGATTAGCCTCTTCTAAATCCATCTTTGTTTCAATGACTTCCTCCCTCACTTCCATCAACCACTCCTTCAAAATCTCCACTTTAGATTTTTCAATGACCTTCCCCTTGCCTTTCCTCTACTTAATGATTTCCTCCTTTTTTGGGGATAAGTCAATGATGTCTTCTACCATAGCCTATGTTCCTTTTTCTGTCACTTCATTATTTTTGTCAGCCTTTATACCTTTGGAAAGCTACAATCTAGTGAGAGGTTTTCTTGGTTTAAATACAAAACTTGCATCTTCACCTGAAAAATCAAGTTTTTTGGTAGTGAGGCCTTTCATTTTCTTCTTACCTCCTTTGACCTCCATAGATTTTACCATAAGAATTTCTTCTATATTTATGGCTTGTAAAATTTCATCAATATTTCCTTTTCCCATTGTCTAGATCCTATTGATTCTTCCATGAATATTTTTTCTAGGTTTAGGCTTGATGTTTGAAGGAGTGGTCTGAGGTAAATATTCCATATGCGACTGCTCCATTTCAACCTCCATTGGCTCTGTAATTGGCTGCATTTCTCCTTCCTTTCTACCCTCTTCTTCAGCTATAGGTTCATCATTCTTACTTGATGGGTTGGTCTTTGATTTAGGTGTTTTCTTAGGAGTTAATACATCTATTTCGAACATAAATGTGGTCAAGTCTCTTTAAAATTTTCAACTCTTCCAAAACTAGTAGCTTTATTAATACATTGAAGTTTCACTACTCTCAGGCCAAGCTTGCACTTTACTTGACATTTTTCCTAGGCTTCTGAATAAGAAAAATGGAAGGTCCAAAGCTTCTTACCAGTGAAATGGAGAAAAAGCCTGAAGTGATAATGATATATCATATGAAACCTCCATTCACATGTGAAATACTTCTGAATCACCAACAGGAGTTTGGAGTAATTTTCTTTGAGGCAACTTCTTGGGATCCCTGAGGTAATGTCCAGTCCAATGTGCTCAAGCTTCAGGAACTTGTCATAGTTCTGAAATTTGAATTTGGTGGCTTTAAACCACTCTTCCCTTATCCTTGGAATTTTTGTAGCTTGGGCAATAGTTTTAGGAGAAACCACGAAACTTAGCACCCCCACCTTTGATGCAGTGCCAAAAAAATTCACTGCAAAGTCCTTAGAAACTTGGGCATGATACCCCTGTAACATCTAGAAAAACCTCATGCAACATGCACTGATGAAGGCTGCTGTAAAATTTGAATCTTCATTAACCAATTTTAAATCCATGGCTCATACCTGGCCACTGATCCCCCTTTGTTGGTCCTTTTATGCATGGTAATTCCTCCCAACGCAATTTTGGCATGCTTGGTAATATGACACTCGCAAAGAACAATTACGCACAATAAGGAGATTGCAGACAAAGGTTGAACCTTTATAAAGATAAAAATAACCTCTATACTCAGAGAAAAAGGAAAAGGTGGCATCCAAAAGATTATAAGGATAATTTTAAAAAAGGCAAGTTCGAATGTGAGAGGGATGAAGAAAAATAAGGAAGGCTAAACAGAATGATGGGACGACAATGATGATCACACATGCTCCATGACTCCAAAAAACTAATCACATGACCTCAGACTGACCTTTATCCATTTGAAACTTGAAAAATCACCCATTACCTTGTCGGTGCAGAAAAACATGAGTTCGTAGCATTTTCTGTTATAAGTTTGGCACATTCACTATAGAATTGTCAGGTGAGTCAGTAGCAAAAACAACCTATTTTCCATATATTTTTCTATGGACTCGGGAAAAAGTAGATAGGTGGCTAAAACTGAATTTGAACCAATGCATGCAGATTTTTGATAGATTTTTATTGATATGACCATGATGACATGACAGGTGGGACTCTAAAAAGCTTAGGATTATAACCAATTCATAAAATTTCATCAATTTCATGAATTAATTTACCAACACAATAAAACCTAAACCAAACGACCTTCCTAACAAAAATGAAATTTTATTGATGATAACAGTGGCTCCACTAGGGATGGTGTTCCCCTTTGGTACATCAAAGAACCTGTAGCATCCAATGCATTTCTTGTAAAAATTGAAATTGATGAAATCTTCACCAAAATATTATGTCCTTCACTTCGGGTTCAAGCTTGATGATGAACTCATTTTTATTTGAAAAACATCATAACAGAGAATGAAATGTGTATAATGGAATGTGTTTCAGCAAAATAATTTAGGAGTAGTGTTTTAGAAACTTGCCATTGACAGGTCCTCCTCCACACAGCTATCCATCCATCTCCTGAAGAAGAAATGTGTTGTTTCCATTATATGCAGCTACGAGAAATGAGCCCTTCTAGATGTTCACAAAATTTCCATGCTTCCCCTTTTCTTCAATTCAGGCTTCCCATTTCAGAACTACATCTTGAATCTTGAAGTTTTCTTCTTTAGTATTTCTCTCAAAAGTTTTCTTTACTATGTTTTTTGATTTCTTATGATCGTCATACACTTCTTCTCTTTTCTCCAGCAATGCTATGAGTGGTTTTATCCTCCTTTGGATCTCATTATGTTCTTCTTAAAGCCCTTGTAGCAATATCATTACTGGAACCCCCAAAGAATTTGGGAAAATTTCTTCAACACCATATACTAGTTCATAAGGATATGTACCTATGGATCTCTTAGTACAAACTCTATCAACCCACAAAGAAAACCTTAACTTCAAATGCTATGATATTTTATTTTCTTACACAACTTTCTTGATGATTGTAATTGTGCTTCTATTGGATGATTCAACCAAGCCATTACATTGAGGATAATAGGCTATGGAATGACCAAGAGTGATATGATATTGATGAAAAAAAATAATCAAATTTTTGGATTTTAAAGCTTGAGAATAATCTATAATAATCTTCATGGGACAACCAAACCTTGACAAAATGTTGTTCTCCAGAAATTGAATGATGACCAAGTTAGTAGCCTGCCTTGTAGGGACTGCTTCAATCCACTTGGTGAAGTAATCGGTGGTTGTCAAAATCCAGTGACTTTGTCTTGAGGATGCAGGATGTACTTTTCCAATGAAATCTAATCCCCATTGCTAGAAAGGATCTTCAACGTATATTGGTTTCGGTGGTAAAGGAGTCAACTTCTTCTTTCCATTGAAAAATTGGCATTCATTGCATGAAAAAATATTCTTGTAGATGTCTCTAAACATGGTAGGAAAATAATATCCGGATTTGAGTATCTTGTTTTTTGTGGCATTCCAATAATGGTTTCCTCCACAATATCCCTTATTAAGTTCTTCAATGACCTCTTCGGCCTCTTCTTCCAATGATAAATTTAAAATAATACCATATGTGTCCCTCCAATACAAGTTTTTGTTCAAAATGTAGTATCTCAAAGACCTCAGCTTCACAAACCTTGACTTGGACTTATTCAATTGAGGAGGGGATTTATGATGATGTAGAATATAAATCACATCTTTGTACCATTCAGACAAAGTGAATTTTTCTTCAATAGGAACTAATTCTTCTTCTTCAACCACTTCTGAAATTTCTGCAATGAAATTCATGTCTAGGAACTCAAAGTTTGATTGTGCCATCAATTTTTCTAGGCATTGACCCTTTACCAACTTAGTAGGTTAAATTTTTGTATCCTAATACAACAAAGTGGTGATCCACTTACCTATTTTCCCATCAAGATCAAATTGGGTCAGAATGTCTTTCACCACAGTATTAGGCACAAATGCTATAATATGAGAATACATAATGTAAATTCTGAAATCTTTAGGAGCCTTTAATAAAGCATATGCTTGTTTCTCCATGATATTATAATTCAATTCAGATTTTGCAAGAGTCCTACTGAAAAAATAAATAAGTTTCTCACTGCCTTTCTACCTTTTCTGCAATAACACTCCAACAATTATGTGTTTAGAGGCGAAGGTAAAAATCATAAAATCACTTGAAAATTCAGGACTTATGAGCACTCGGGCTTGAGTGAGGGCCTTATTTATGTCTTAAAATTATTTATTTTCCACCGATGTCCATTTAACATCAGACTCCTTCCTTAACATCTTAGTAATGTATTTCACAATCTTAGAAAAAATAGGAATAAATCTTCTAACAAATTTTACCTTTACAAGAAAGGATTGAATATGTTTCCTATTCCTTGGAAAGTATATTTTCTAAATGGAAGTGACCCTACTTAGATAAATTCTTATTCCATCCTTTCATATAAGGTGTCCTAACAATTTCCCAGTGGTCAAAGAAAAGACGATTTTAGTAGGATTGAGATATATACCAAATTTTCTGCATTTCTGCATAATTTTCTCCAAGTGTTTAAGGTGTTCTTCCTCCTTCTTTGAAAATACAGTGATGTCATCTAAGTAAACCACCATTGATTTATCCTTCTCCTTAGAAAATGCAATATCCATTGCCCTTTGAAATGTCATCCCTGCATTCATGAGACCAAAAGGCATTTTTTCATACATAAATGTCCCCCATGGCGTAGTAAAAGCATTTTTCTCTTGGTCCTCCTGATGTACTAATATTTGATTGTAACCTGAGAAGCCATCACGCATGGAAATTATTTTAAAGACAACTATATTTTACAGAATTTGATCCATATTGGGAAGAAGGTAATTGTCTTTGAGAGATGCTTTATTAAAATTTATGAAATCAATACAAATTCTAATCTCACTATTCTTCTTTTTTACAAGTACCAAATTAGTAGGACACCTTGAAAACCTAAAAGGGACAATGATTTTTGAATCAAATAATTTCTTAATCTCTTTCTCAATCAGTGGCATGAGAAAAGGATTAATCCCTCTCAACTTATGCTTAAAAGGCTTTTCAATCTCTTTGATGGGGATAGTATGTTGAATAATACTGGGATCATACCTTTTTCAAGTCAACATAGCTCCATGCAAAGACATAAATATACTTCTTCATCATATCCACATACCTTTGTCTCATATTTGAAGAAATAAATATAGACAACTTAACCATCTTAGGAATTTTTGCAGTTCCAAGGTTGCAAGTTTCCACCTCTTCATCATCGCTCTTCATCTTTGGGGACTTGAAAACTTCATTCTAATCAAACAATTTATTAAGGGGTATTAACTTTGGGCATACAAATTAGTTTTTAGATAAAGGACCTCGAGATTGACTTTAGTTTCAGAAAACATATTCTGCTGATCTACTTGAATGTTCTCAAACTCTTCTTTCATCTCAAGGAAATTTTGGATGTGCTTATCACCATCAAACACTTGCAAATGGATGATATTATCAGGGATAGTTGGTCTATGCCTGGCCTCAAGCTCATATCTCTCACTGGAATGAGTAGGAATGAAAAAAAAACTAGCAGAGACAACCAAAGAATAAACCACTAAATTTTGGTCTCTATTTTTGAAAATGAGACTATATTCTATAAAATTATCAAGTATTTCAAGGATTAAATTTCTATAAGCCCTCATCCTGAAATATTTTTTCTAATAATATCCTTCTACGTTATTTATTACTAATTAAAAATCACCACAAAATAATATTTTCTTAGTGCCTAAACTCTTCAAAGTTTCTAGACCCAAAAACAATGACTCATATTCTACCATATTGTTTGTACAATCAAAGTTCAATTTGTAAGAGAAAAACTTAGGAGTGGGCATCCATAGTCCTGCACCAACTCCTTCTCTTCCGCCAGTGCCATCAAAATGTAAATGCCACAAACATTCCTCATTTTCCTCTATACTTCTCTAATTTTATGCTTGTTGATTTTCTGTTGCTTTCTCTTTTCTGCCTCATCAGTGAGTTCATTAAACAAAATTGAAGATCCTAGTTTAGTTTCTAGTGCATAAATTAGAAAATTTAGTGGTTTTTCTTTGATACTTATGATGTAATACATCCTAATTTCTCTATAAAACCTCCTCTGCTCAACAAATACTGGAATGGTGGCATAAGTCATATCCATCTGCATATTTCCTTTAAGTTTGGCTGCCCAAGGTCTAGATCAAATCATATTTAATTTCAGACGAATGTCGGCTACCACTATGTCCATAACCACTATCATAGCAGGTATAATATTCCTAATTTAGAATATTAAATTTTTCCTTCCTTAATTAAATATATGAATAAGAGGGTAGAGGGACCCATAAATCCCTTTTGTAGAATAAAACCACTTCCCCGATGTGAAAGTGGATCAACACAATAGTGGATGCGGCCAAGAGGCCAATACGACAACGTAGTTTATGTGGAGGATATGGACCAAGAATCTAGTGCATTTATGATGTGGGCCCAGAGGTGTGAGAATTCACAAGAATAATAAGAGGGTGAGGGCAACCATGGAAAGCATTCTGGATTATTATTATTTTCTTGTCGTTCATGACTTAAACACGCTTGAGCTGTTTAGCCGAGTCTGCAGTGTTGTTTAGCATGAGCATGTCTCCGAGCAGAGATCCCAACCTAATCCTTGGTGGACTTCAATTGTCTACTGAGGAGAGGATTATTGTTGTCCATGTGATTTTATCTCATCATCCGACATTCAGGACACTTGTAGACCCTCTAGTGTTGCCCAGTCTCTCAGTGACTTACATATTCTAGTAGAAGAGTTCATCAGAAGAGGGTTAAATTCCATAAAATTTATGTTTGGAATACATTGAAGGGATCAACCCTTCAATAGATGGTCTTGGGAGTACTTGCAGCTATTTTATATTTCAGTTCAACCCATAGTTCTACATACCCAATAGTTGTTTATTGTAAACCTTAGGAGGGTGATTTTCCGAGGTCAGCCAATCTGAAAATCCTTTCTTGGTTATTCTGGGTTTTTTCCATCAAGTCTAGATTCTAAATCCCATATTTTTCTAAGCACCAAATAATCCTCATCTACAGAGTCCTATTCACCCAGTAGCATCATTTCCATCAGAGCAGCACAGAGGAAGAGCTCCAACAACACAATAGAGAGCAGTGTTTTCAGTGGGAGAGCTTGAGGCCATTCCAGCCTGCTTTTCCGAGCTTGAGTACAATCTATTTTGAGGCACTGTTGGATTGTTTTCACCCCCATATTAATAAAATGGATCAATTGTTCTGTTTATTTTTATGGAGCTTTCAGTTTATTTCCATATTGCTATAGTTTACAGTTTATTGTGTTTTGTATTACTGTCTTTTCCTATTTGGAATATTACAGTGGTATCAGAGCTCATAGACTTGGCTCAGCCTATGGAACAACTGGTCTATGACACCCAAAGATCTCCGGAATGACAACCACCTATAGTTGACTAATGAACATGCCTTGCATGTTGGGTTTTCTATGGAGGAGTAGTTGGAGGCTCATTTCGAGCCTATGATGGAGGAGCTTGTGCATACATCCTTTCAGCTACCCATTGATGAGGGGAAACATAGAGACCACACATTGGGATTCCAGCATAGTTCACTTCAGAGGCATGCTGATAGGATCTACAACATTATCATCCCACCCCTACACATTGGATTGAGAGAGGAAGAGATTTCGAGACATACCAGAGGGGATGACCAAGATAACAACACGCAGCATATGGGTGGGGTTTCAGGAGATGTATCCACCATTGATGAGATGCTAGGAGATAAGGTAGTATTTGGCAGTGGTCTCACACAACAGTGACATCATTTTCAGGTCTACCTTCTAGCTTTGAAGGAGAAGGCCATGAGAGGCTATCCTACGACAAAACAAGGAGATGGAGGGCATGATAGTGGTTTGTGCCGAGTCAACGGAAAATTTGACTCACATTGGGGAACAGTTGGATTCCAAAATGGTGCAGTTAAAGGGCACATTGGAGTGTCAGAGCACCTCCCCTCAGACATATATATACAAGGTGCAACAATCACAGGATGGGGGGATTATTGTATGTGTGTGAATTCTTACATTTTAATTTTTTCTTGAGGTTGGATGGAGAGAGGTACTGAGCTAGTACCCCATGGAGCAGGCTAGGCAACTGGATACATCCATGGTCACATTTCAGCAGAGTCCATCGATTACCAGAGGGACACAAGGGCCAGATTATTGTTGGGATCCAGGTGGGATTTTCCATCACATCATAAAGTCGGTAGGTGATGGTAGTCATTACGCGATGGGTTTGACATTAGGGCATACATACATTTCCAAATATCTACCAAAGCCTCGGACATCCCTAGTGACATGATGGTTCGATAGGGAGGTACACCCTTTTCAGGAGTTATCTCAACATATCGACCTTCTGTGGAGTCACAGGGTGATTAGCCTAATTTGGTAGGAGTTGGTTGGAGGAGGTGGCATCGGTAAGCCACTAGATAGGGAAGTACGTAGAGACGGTGCTCTCTCATGGGTATATGGTGTTATCACTTAGATTGAACATGAGGCTGAGAGAGGCAATTCTGAGGTAACCTCAAACCACACTTAGCCAAGTGGCTATCCCTACTAGGCCAGGAGAGGGCTCTCTCTGTATAGAACACAATAAAAATTACTGAGGAAAGAATATTTTAGGCTATGTATAATAGCTTAGGGTTTTTATTTTTGATTT
Organism: Pinus albicaulis; assembly: GCA_034641835.2. Taxonomy (NCBI): domain Eukaryota; kingdom Viridiplantae; phylum Streptophyta; class Pinopsida; order Pinales; family Pinaceae; genus Pinus; species Pinus albicaulis. Next base: position 73,891,805 of record MU968411.1, read on the forward strand.
GTGTATGGTTTTTCTGGATCAAGAGGAGTCAAACAGTTAGGGCAAGAAAATTAGGTTAAAATTTGCAGGGTGTTCTAAGGGGCAAGGTAGGTATAAGGTTTGACATTTAAAGGATGATTATGGTGATAAGAAGAGACTGGTGAGAATTTAGGAAGAGCATATGAGATGAATTCTCCCTAAAATTAAGAGAATAGACAGATTATGCAAAATTTCCCAAAACAGAGCATGAAAACATGAATTTTTCTTTTCAACTTGAAATTAAGCATATCATAGATATGGAAATGGTTTATGATCTTACAATAGATTCATACAAATTATAACAAAGGAGAAACTGTGTCAAAAATTTCATAGCCCATGGAACCCAAAGAAATAGTTACAAATTTATCATTAATGTCCACGCCAAACTGACACAAAATTATGTCCTTAATATGCCAAAGATCCAATTGAGTCCAATCCTTAGGAATTCGAATCCATGAGATACGGATCATTTCATATACTCCCAAAAAATAATCTGAAGACTAGGAAAACTCAACAATTTGCCTCTAAAAGAGAGGAAACTGATTCATTTGACCTCTAGAGGATTTATCTGATGTATCTACCCTAGCAATAAAAACATGAGATTTACATTTCTCTTCACCTTTTACATCAATAATATTTCATTTCCCAATAAAAGTTCAAAAATTCAAAATATGTTGAAGATGGTGAAAATGACATTTTCCTGGCAAAAGCGCAGCACCATGACAAAAAAAATAGCCTCTCTTGCAAGAAAATTTTGGAGGCCTTCCTAGTGTCGAAATCAGCTCCATGATATATCATTGGAAATCTCTCTGAGTCTCGTTTCCAAATATGCCTCTAGTTTCAAAAATGATTCCCATATGCCCTGTCAAAGAGCACTTTTCCCAAGACTGGTATTAGCGCAGCGCCAAGGTAAAAAATGGGGTAGAAACATGAAAATTTGATGGTTTTTTTCACTTTTGAGGGAATAGTTTTCCTCAAAATTTTATGAAACTTACCGGGGTTTATTTCCACATCATTTTTAAGATGATTATGGTGACCATTTTTCCATTGGATTTGTCAAGGAAAAGCACAGTGCCAAGGGTGATGCGTTTTTGGCAGTGTGACTATGTGCCAAAATTGCCCAAAAACCAAAAATTTCACTAAAGTTCCAAATGTGTCAAATTTTTTCCAAAATGGTTAGGTTAATTTCTGATCAAGGGCTTGAGACATGAAGAGATAGCTCATAAATTATGTCTAAACTCCCCTTCTCCTTTTTCTTGGTCAAATCTTGAATCTTTGCATGGGCTCATTTGACCTTGGCCCTTGCAATTTTGTTTCTCATGGCATAGTGCTTCGCCATTTTCCTCTGAATATCATTTTCCTTCTTGGAATTCTCTAGCAAGCTCTCTAGATGTAAGTTTTCTCTATCAAGCCATGACACTATAGCTCTATTAATATTAAGGGCAAGCAACTCACTTGGAGTGAGCTTCTTTTCCAACTCAACTTCTTTCTGTCTCTCTCAGGCTAGAGGTCCTTTCAACCGTCTAGTCTTTGGTCTCTATCTAGGAGGCTGATCCACCTCATCATCAATCTCCCAAAATCTATCCAAGATCTCCTCCAACAAGGCTTTAGCCCTCTCTGCCTCTTTCTTTTCTTTGATGGTCTTTACCTCATTGATAATCTTCTTGGTCTTCAGTTATTGATTTTCTTGCTCAAGAAAACCAATCACATATTGTGCTCTATCAAGATTACTTGAAGTTCACTAATATTTTCCTCTTTTATTCTGATTAATGCACTGGTGATTCTATCCTCATCCTCCTCATTAAGGTCAATCAGCTAAAACTCCTACAATGTTTCATGTTTTTCCTCCTGCTTCTCAATGATTGGCTCTTCATCCTTTTCCTTGCCCTTGTCTGCCTCTTTTGCTGATGAAGAAGGCATGGCCCCTTTCACTCCAAGTGAAGCAAACACATGCCTGTGGCCTCTCTAATAGGTCTTGGGAAATGGCTCAACGTCATTCACATTAGCCCAAGTTGCCTTAATGTTCCTTTCACTACTTGATGCTTTAGTATCATGATGTCATGATGGTGAAGGATTACGGAAAGGTGAAGAAGTAGGATCAACATGAGGTGAATGCATATGACTAGGTGATGATGCATGAGCAGCAGGCTGAGATGGAGAAGTGGATATGGGATGATGAGATGATGAAGGGATGATCTTCTCATGATGACTAGGTGGGGTAGTGAAAACTTGATTCACAATAAATGTGTTCCATGAAATGTTCTTCTGCTCAAGCTGATGTATGACTACCATATTAATGAGTGAATGGTGAAAAGAAATTTGCATTTGATGATTATAATGCCTCCTTTGTATAATGTATGCCATATTTTCAATGCTTTGGGAGATATTGTAAGGTATATGAAGCATTCTGACTCTAGTGAAGTGCATGAGGAGTCGGATATGGTAGGAATAAAGTCAAGAAAACCTCCCCTCAAAAGTGAAATACTTCATGATTATTTTCATCATGGGGACATATTGGTCAAGGGAATGAGAGAAAGGGAAAACAATTTACTTATTATCCTTATATCTAGGTTTGAGGTATGGCTCATAATAGCTCAGATCAAATTTTACCTTTTTAAACCATTTCTCTCCCACATGAGGGATCCCTATAGCAACTAAAATATAACTAGTGGACATGGTAAAAGTGACCCTAGCAAGAGTGACATGCCCATCATGAATATTTGTGATGAACAACCTTGTCAACACAGGGTGATACTAAATCTGCTGCACCCTCTCACAAAATTCAAGGCAACCAACATGTTTGAAACAAGACACAATGAGAGGAGAAGACATGAGTTCCTTTGTGGTTATTGGTTCATATTTGTTAATTTTCCCTCCTTTGTGATCACTTTTCTTTGGTGTTTGTTCCCTAATGATATATATATCCTCCTCTTCAGACATCTTGAGCTTAAAGGCTTTGAAACCCTAGGGATGAGGCAGACGAGAATGGGGAGTGAAAATAGGTCTAGGGAATATGGATAGGGTTATACAAATTTAGGTGGATGAGGGTAGGGGTTAGGGAGGTGATAGGGGATCAAAATGTTTAGAGAATTGGGAGTTATAATTTATTTACAGGGTTGATAGGGTTTCCTAGGAAATTGAGATTCCTAGCACTTAGGGTTTAGGGGAACAGGGATTTAGGGAGAGTGATATGGTGTTGTAGGGAAGGAGTAGGGTTTATAATGATGTAGGAAGATAATGTGAGGTTTATGAGTGCCAAATTTGGGAACAATGGGAACAAATACTGAATCTAGGGTTTATAGCCTATCCAACTTCCAAATTTCACAAAGAAACAAAAAACACCATGAAATTCCTCTTAAATACTGGAAAGAGGTGAAATTTTCATGTTACTTACTTTTCAAAGGTGTTAGAGAAACTTTGCTGAAGATTTGAGGCACTTTTACTGAGTTTCGAGGCTAACGGACCAAACTGGGCATTAGCGCAACTCTCAAACATTAGTACAATGCACCTGGGTATTAGCGTAATTCTAGTGTATATTGCTCTACTTTTTTCAGGCATTTTCACAACACAACTAGGTATTAGCGCAGCGCTCGAACATTAGTGCAACGCCAAGGTGAAAATATGCAGAACCAAGAATTTTTTACCCAAACTTCTCAAAAAATCAGATTTTCTCCTTTGTTGAAGACTCTTGATGGATTAATGGCAACAATGACTTGTTTTGAAGTGCTTGATGGAATTTATAGCTTTAGTGGATTTGCAATTTAATTTAAATTACCCACTTTTCTAATGTTCACCTTTATTCTTTGACACTGATACTCTTTTTTCTTTGTTACTTTTGGCATTACAGGCTTGATCAACCTGGAGTTTGGCTTTCCTTGCTTACTTGGGCCAGACATGGTTGCACTTTGAAAACTTTGGGATTGCATTTATTACATATAAAAACATGAAATTACATTTGGATAAATAAAAATAAATTACATATTTAATTTATTTCAAAATGACATTTTGATATAAAAATATTTAAACTGAAAAATACAACTTTGAAAGTATAGTAATCATATCATGATGATATTATTTAGTCCCTCTCATATATGTGTTGACCTCATCTGAATGAAGGAATGACCTTGAGAAATGCAAAACCCTGATGACTAGTGGGACTGCTTTTTTACCTGACCTTTGAATAAGATTTTGACTTTAAAGACTTCCAGGTAAATAGAGCATTTCCATAGGTGTTGTTATGCTCAAGGAGACATGAAAATGAGTTAGCCAATATGATCTTCTGAGGGAAAATGAAACTTATTTGACAAGGACAACCATCACTAGAAAATTTTTATGTCATGACCTAACAGAATGATGAAACATGTATTCGGAATGGGACACCTATGATGTACATGCAAATGTGTTTTGATCCCTGGTGGAAATATGCAAATAATCACACTAACATTGGCCTTATTGGGGAGGGTAGCTCCTTGGAGGTGTCAAGAACACCGTAGACCAAGTGCCTAACCATTGGGTAAATACAGTCAAACAATGCAAAAGACTGCAGATTATTACACTAACTCAAAAAACATTTAAAGTGAATGGAAATTGACTCAAAAAATGACTCGTACACTAACTCAAAACTAACTCCAAAACTCTGTAAACAACATAAAATCAACAAGGTTTATAGCCTTCACTTCAGGCCCCAAGCCTAGATGATTTTTTTCTCCAAACCTTGTACAGAATATAAGCTCGTATTTCCAATGAAAATGAAACATTCTCTTAGAATTTGTATTAGAAATAATAATGTTTCACGAGCCTACCATTGACTGGTCCTCCTTACATTCCTTTCCATTCATCTCTTTCAGAAAATAAGCATTCTATCCTCGATAAGCTAAGATATTATAGGGTCCTTTCCAAAAAAATTCAAACTTTCCGTGCTTACCTTTGTCTTCATTTCTTGCATCCCACCGCAGCACTACATCTTCCAATTGAAATTTGTCTACCTTGGTCTTGCGATCATAAATATTTTTTATTTTCTCCTGAAGCTTAGAAGTAGTCTGAGAAACTTCCTCCCTTCTTTGCTGAAGGTGAATCATTTGATTCATTCAACGCTTCATATCATCTTCATCACTATCTATTTCTTGAAATAATCTCATAATCAAGACTACAAGTGATGTAGGAAACATTGTATCTTTACCATAAACCAATTCGAAGGGTGACATACCTATAGAATTCTTGGTGCTCAATTGGTCTTTCCACAAAGCATTGGTAAGCTTCCTATGCCAAATTTTCTTATTCTCTTCTAACATTTTCTTAATGATATTAACCAAAGATTTATTAGAGGACTCAGCTAATCCATTGCCCTATGGATAGTATGCAGTGGAATGGCCCAACTTGATATTATACTTGTAAAAAAAATCAATCATATTCTTTGACTTGAATGCTACAATATTATTTGTAATAATATTGTGAGGACAACCAAAATGAGACAAAGTATTGGATTTTAAAAACTAAATAATTACCGTGTCTATAGCTTGTCTTGTAGGAATAGCCTCGATCCACTTGGTGAAGTAATCAGTGTCTGTTAGAATCAATTTGTGTTGTGACTATGATGTGGGATGAATTTCCCCAATGAAATCAAGTCCCCAGTGTTGAAAAGGAGAATTTACCACAACAGGTTTCAGTGGAAGAGGAAGGCGTTTCCTTTTTCCCTGAAAAACCTAACATTCATGAAAGTTTGTGACTATTCTGTACAAATAAGAAAATATAGTTGGCCAATAATACCCTGATCTCATAAATTTGTTAGCTAATGTTTTCAAAAACAAATTTCCACCACAATCTCCCCTATGGAAGTTATCCATTACCTGCTTAGCCTCATCTTCAACCAGACAATTCAAACTAACACCTCCTTGATCTTTCCAATAAAGAGCACTACTTAGAATGTAGTATTTAGCAAATTTCAATTTCAAAGACCTACCCTGACTTTTTGACATTCCAGGGGGAGGAAATAAGTGTTGAAGAACATATACTATATCAGAATACCATGGTGAAGTGAGAAACATTTCTAATACATGTATTAGAGCACCATCTTCTTCATCATCTGACATTGCTGCAACAGGTTTATGTCTAGAGCATGTAAATTGGATTCAACCATGAGCTTGGTTAATCCCTATCCATTGATAAATTTGGTGGTCCTGATCTCGAGATCATACTCTAGCATCACTACTATCCATTTACCTCTTTGGCCTTCAAGATCAATCTGTGTGAGAACCTCTTTTACCACTGCATTTTGAACATAGGCTATAGTATGTGAATGTAGAATATAAATCTAAAAATATTTCAAAGCTTTGATTAAAGATAAATATTGTTTCTCAATAATGTTATAGCGAAGAGAAACATCTCTAATGGCTCGTCTGAACAAAGCAATAGGCTTTCAACCTGATCTTTCTTTTGCATGAAAACCACAGCCAAGGTGTGGTCATATGCAAATGAAAATATTATGAAATCATTAGTATAATATAGACTAACCAAAACAGGGGTTATGGTTAAAGAAATATTTACCAAGTTGAAAGAATTCATAGCATCAGTGGTCCATTTTACACTGCTTTCCTTCTTCAACATATTAATCATTTCACGCAAATGCTCAACTAAATTAGGAACACATTTGCATAAAAAGTTCATCTTACCATTGAAAGTGTAATATTCCCAATTTTTCACATGATATTTGGAATATTAGAGTTCTTAATAAGCTTAATTAATTAAGTAAATAAAAGGGTGGAGGGACCCATAATCCTGAAAGACGAATAAAATCCACTTTTTATGTGTGTATGTGGATATTCTAGATCTAGATCTAAAATCATGGAGTAGTGGAGAAACTCCATTAATGGAGATCATGTCTCATTTATGAGATATATTATATAGGATGAAACAGTCAAACAAGATCATGGATCTTAAATATAAAATCATGAGGATCTTTGATAAGGTCAACTGAGATCATAGTGCATTCAAAGAAGATCATGAAGCAATTATGATAATATAGTGGAGGAAGTGATGCATTTAATGCACATATGATGGAGAGGGTAATCACCCTATGTGAACATGATAGAGGACATGAAGCAACAACACAGTAAAAAATGGAGACTATGTCCACATGTACAACACAGTTTTGGAGTGGGCCTAGGCTATGGAAGGCTCTTACATATAATGAAGGTGAAGGAATAATGGAAGGCATGATTTGGATTATTCATTTCTTGATTTTTTTAGATCAAGATTTGTCTGAGGAAATTTCTATGTAGGCTTGGCTTATTAGTAGAGTTTGCAGTGCTTTTTAGCACAGGGTGTTCCCCAGTGGATATCCCACTTCTTTCTTTGAGTGATCTCTAAGGAAGAGGATTGTACTTCATTCTTTATCAAGCATTGGTGCCATCTTCTGGAGGTTGTTTCTAGTATTCAGCTACGAAACCGGTGGAGGATTCATCCTACCACTTTTCTCTTCAGATCCATTCTTCCAAGTATTTCAGCTGGAAATCCTATGAGGGATCATCTCCTCACATTGGACCTATTGTTTCCATCATTCAGGAGTTGATTTGACATATCTAGTAGTAGGCTATTAAGCCTCCCTCTTTGACAGTGCATTTTTCTAAAGTTGTTGCTCCAATATCAGCTATTTTCAGTAGAGGAGATTGGAGGAGCTAGATCTTGATCTTCTAGCCCAAGGATCTAGTGAAGGGATCAATCCTTCTTGCATAGATCTGATTGTGCACCATTGCAACCATCATATCATCAGATCTAGCTTCAGGTATGCATTCCCAACAACTTATATATGAAGCCCTAAGAGGGTGGTTTTCTTAGATAGACATATCTGAGAAACCCTGTATGGACTATCTTGGGAATCCATCATTAAGCCTTGATCTACAATTTCAACATCTTCGGAGCTCCCATTCTACTAAGATATAACTTTCTATCTTTCAAGTAGTTGTAATCCCAACAGTTGCAGCAGGGACAATGTAGTTTACCTTCCAGCAGTTCAGCAGTTATGCAGTCCCTCCTTTGGGATCATTGCAGGGTCATTCGAGGCCATTACTTTGGTTTGAGTGTCTCATATTTTGAGCGCTGCTATACTTGCTTTTTCACCTCCAATATAATAAAATGGCTCAACTATTTCTGTGCATTCTGATGTGTATATAGATTTATTGTTTACTTTGCTACAGTTCTTATATTTTGTTTCAGTATTATTGCATTTTCCCTTTTGGGATATTACAGTGGTATAAGAGCATGATATTTGGCTCAACTTGTGGACACTTCATATTTTGCATCAAAAAAAGAAGAAAATATATAAGATATATCATGAAGGAGGATTACAGTATTGCAACTCCTCTCTTTAGATCCATGCAATATCTCTCCAAGGAGGTCAATCAAATGGAGAAGGAAAGGCAAAAAAAAGATCCAAGAATAAGATTTGATGAGGAAGGTCCAAGCACTTCCTATCAACAAATAAGAAAACTGGAGAATTATAGATCTCCTCATAGATCTACTATGCCCACTTTCTTTGGAGAAGGTGAAGGGTATAGCAATGAAGAAATAAGAAACCTAAGACTCATGAGACTCTCAGTCTGTACCTTGAAGAGTACAAATCACATTCTAGAGCATTCAAAGAGATTCTAACTCTCCAAGAATTCTTCCAAATCAAAGAATAAAGTGGATCCTATAGCAGCAATAGAAGGAAGAGGCACAATAAATTCTATTTGCCTACATTTTATGGATATTCCTCAAGCACTGTTAAGTCTTGGAGGAAATATTTAAATGAATCTTTCAGGCTACATCCTGTAGCTGAAGAAGAGGCTATCCAAATTGCAACACTTCATCTTTTAGGTGAAGCCAATGATTGGTGGTTTGATCACATGGAGCATGCAAAGGTGACTAAATATTTATATTTCTTTCACAAGTTGATGAAGAATATTGATGTGAGAAAACCATAGTTGTGTCACAAAGAGACATTTCCTAAGGAAACAAAGGAGGATGTCAATCTTGTCACTCTGGACAAGAATTCACCACATTCACCACAAACTATAGAAGTACTTACATCCAGAGAAGAGACACTTGAAACTTAGCAAGATAGTCTTGAGCTCTTGACACATAGAGTCCCATGCATGATTCAGGATATGCATGAGGAAGAGGAGGAATATTCCTGCACTGGTACACTTGGAGAAGAGTAGCCATCACTCTTACCAGCAGTTAGAGACACTATTATCCCAGTTGGAGGAACTCTTGTGTTCTGGAAAGAGGGTACCACACATCAGTTTATCCAAGGTATGCATGAACTTTCATTACATATGGTTTCAGTAGATCTTATTGAAACTTATCAGGACATGCCATCAAGGCGAATGCATATCCAAGGGTTAGAACAAAATACTAATTTGAAGCAGAAAACTATCACAGTGCAGAGGACCCTTGATCTAATCAAGGAGGAGATGAAAATCTATCCCAGTTTGTCATTAATGGAATACATTCAATTGTTTGAGTTGAAGTGTGAATTTTCAGAAAAAGGGACTAGCATGATCCTATGTACAATGACTGGTTATGAGATCAGTATTGTGCCCTACTATGAGACAACACATGTATTACCATGCCAATATACAGCGTTGTCACTTAGTAGCAGTAATGAAGAAGGAGCCCCATCATTCTTGGAGCATTTTGAAGGTAGCTTCACTCAGGAAGCAATGGAGGCAAAGATGGTAGATGGTATAAAACTTGAGATGAGAAATATTTTCTCTTTTCTAGATGACACTTTCTTAATGAGAATCTCACTAATCAAAGAGAAAATTATACCTGCAGTAGATCCAAAACTTCTTTGGTTTTGGAGGGCCTTTGGTGAAAGAGAATCACTTTGAGAGATATCATTGGAGGTGCACTTCAATATTTCATGGAGTGCAAATTTCTTCATCAGTTTGGGGAGGATGGTATTCTACAAAGGGAGGATACCATAATTATGCAATACATCATTCATCATCCATATTGGGATGAGTGGAAGAGGATTATAAGCAACGGGTTGCATGACCACTTGCAGATATATGACATGGACTAGAAAGCTTGGTTACGTTGGTTTCTCTTGCGGGAGTTTTTTCACTACGCAAAGGCTCCTATTTCTTTTATCCATGCCTTGAAAAACACTCATGAAATGAAGAAGGAGGCATGGCTACGCTGGCTACTCTTGGGTGAGTATGGTTACCACCCAATGTCTCATGTTTTTTTGATTCATGCCTTGTGTATCAATGATAAAATGTAGCAGAAGAACGCATGTTCATTTTGGTTGAGGGATTTTGGCCATCACATGACATCTCCCATGTTTATGTGTTTGATATTGTTTGTAATAAGGCATAATACTCTCATGATATGTGATAATGGATTTTGTTTGTGTTGGGATTATATGACATTACATATTTCCTTTAGTATGTTGTTATTACTCCATGATTCACATGATGGTGTGAAGAGGCAGTGAGAGATCTTGTTGCTGTGGCTTTTATTGGGGGACCTGGTCCTACATACTCCCCTACTTTTCATGATAGTGTTGGAAGATGGAAGAAAGAGGCACTTCTTCAATGGTTCTTACTTGGAGAGTATCGACACCATACTTGGTATTTTGTTGGTGTGGTGTGGAAAAAAGGAGCATTGTTGTGTTGGCTACTATTGGGAGAATATGGTATGACATATTTGTCTACCCATATACCTCTACTTCTTCTTTTGTACAATGTTGGAATGATGCTTAGATCCAACAAGGCCAACAGGGCTAAAGATGGAGGCATGAAAAGCCTCTCTTTACTTCATGTAGCATGGGTTGGAGGTATACTTTGTGAGTTGGAGCTTTCCTCTTGTGGAAGGAATCATATATCTTTATGTATCTCATGTATTGTGGAGGGTGTTGGACAGCTTGTGGTTGTCACTGGGAGCTTCATGGTTGTCGAGGGGTATCTAGCTACACAGTTAGAGATCACTCTAGAAATTATAAAGAGGAAAATTTGGTGTTGGGCATACATAACGAATTGCAGAAAGTGGGGAGACCTTCCTTGTGTGGATGCCATTTGGAGGGGGACAAATTGCTCTAACATCTACTTTTGCAGTTGCTTGAGGACAAGCAACATCTTGCTAGGGAGGACTGTAATATTCCCAAATTTTCACATGATATTTGGAATATTAGAGTTCTTAATAAGCTTAATTATTTAAGTAAACAAAAGGGTGGAGGGACCCATAATCCTCAAAGATGAATAAAATCCACTTTTTATGTGTGTATGTGGATATTCTAGATCTAGATCTAAAATCATGGAGTAGTGGAGAAACTCCATTAATGGAGATCATGTCTCATTTATGAGATTGATTATGGAGGATGAAATAGCAAAATAAGATCATGGATCTTAAATATAAAATCATGAGGATATTTGATAAGGTAAATTGAGATCATAGTGCATTCAAAGAATATCATGAAGAACTTATGATAAGATAGTGGAGGAAGTGATGCATTTAATGCACATATGATGGAGAGGGTGATCACCCTATGTGAACATGATGGAGGAAATGAAGCAACAACGTAGTCAAACATGGGGATGATGCCCACATGTACATTGCAGTTTTGGAGTGGGCCTAGGCTATGGAAGGCTCATGCATATAATGAAGGTGAAGGTAGAATGGAAGGCATGATTTGGATTATTCATTTCTTGATCTGTTTATATCTATATTTTTCTGAGGACATTTCTATGTAGGCTTGGGTTGTTTAGAAAAGTTTACAGTGCTGTTTAGCACAGGGTGTTCTCGAGCAAGAATCCCACCTCTTTCTTTGAGTGATCTCTAAGGAAGAGGATTGTACTTCATTCCTTATTATGCATTAGTGCCATCTTCAGGAGGCTTTTTCTGGTATTGAGCTAGGAAAAGGGTGGAGGATTCATCCTACTACTTTGTTCTTCACATTCAGTGTTCCAAGAGTAGCAGATATATATTTGGCATGAAAGCCGTTGGGATTTACCTCCGTGCAGTAGAAATCCCTTCAAGGATTGTGCAGTCCAGTCCTGTAGATCTATTGGAGGAAGGAAGTTTCTAGTATTTCAACTGGAAATCCTTTGAGGGATCATCTACTCACATTGGATCTAAATTTTGCATCATTCAAGAGCTGATTTTACATATCTAGCAATAGGCTATTAAGCCTCCCTCTCTGACAGTGCAGTTTTATGAAGTTGTTGTTTCTACAACGGCTATTTTTAGTTGAGGAGATTGGAGGAGCTAGATCTTGAGCTTCTAGCCCAAGGATCTAGTGAAGGGATAAACCCTTCTTGCATAGATCTGATTGTGCACCATTGCAACCATCATATCATCAGATCTAGCTTCATATCTACATTCCTAGTAGCTTATATATGAATCCATAATAGGGTGGTTTTCTTAGATCGATAGATCTGAAAAACCCTTTCTAGGTTATCTTGAGAATCCATCATTGAGCCCTGATCTACAATTTCAGCATCATCAGATCTCCCATTTTGCCTAGATCTGACTTTCTATCTTTCAGGAAGTTGTAGTCCCAACAGTTGCAGTAGGGACAACGTTTTTTACCTTCCATCAGTTACGCAGTCCCTCTTAGGAAGGGGGGTAAATATCCTTTAAAGATACTTTATTCAAATTCCATAAATAATTGCATAACCTTATCTCTCCGAACTTTTCCCTTACCAGAACCAAATTTTAAATCCAATCAGAAAATCTAATTGGCACAATGATGCCAGATTTGTAAAATTGGTTTACCTATTTTTTGATGGATGGCAACAATCTGGGATTTGTCCTTCTCAACTTCTGTCTAAAATTTTTTTGATCCGGCTTGATGGGAATAGTGTGATGAATAATATTCTTGTCATAGACCTTCAAATCTACACAATCCCATGCAAAAATATCAGAAAATTCAAACAAAAATTTGATGTACTTATATTTTTCCTCGGGAGATAATGACTTAGAAAACTTAAGCATATTGGGCTTATCTGTTGTTCCAATGTTCATGTCTTCCACACCCTTTTCTGTAGGAGAAAAAGTTGGTTTTCTCACCACATCATCCTAATTTAACAGATCCTCTAAAGGTATAAGACCTCTAGGAATAATATTGTCTTTCAGCTGCAAACAATTCATCTGATTGGCTTCTATGTCTTGCTCATCAACATCACAAACATCATAAATAAAAGCATCTTTGAACTTTACTTCATTTTTCAAAAAGCTATTAATTTCTTCGTCATCCCAAAAAAATTTCCAGTATCTTAAATTATCTAGAACACTAGGTCTATGTTTGACATGAATTTAAAATTTATTACTGGAGTTCATCGGAATTTTGAGATGAATTGCTACTGTAGCAAGCGAATCTGAAATGATGTTTTGAGTTCTTGGCACCGCTATTAATGTATACTCATGAAACATTTTTAAGACATCCAAGACTTCATTCCTATAAGCTCTCATCCATGGATGATTTGCTTGATATTCTCCTTTCACCTGCTTTATGACATGTTCAAAATCACCATAAACAGAAATTATTTTTGCACCAAGTTTCTTCAAAATTTTGAGACCTGTGATCAATGCTTCATACTCTGCTTCATTATTAGAACAGTAAAAGGCCAATTTATAAGAGCATTCTCTAATATTACTTGGAATTCCACCTGACTTACCAATAGGACTTCGAATCCAAATACCAATACATGCACCTTCCTTTCCCAAAAGCACCATCGAAATCCATGCTCCAGAGTCCATCCTCATCTTCTAGATGCTGAAACTTAACTATTGGTTCTGATTTACTTTGGCTGGTCACCTCATTTTTTTGTTCTGTACTAATTTTCCCTTCTTCAAGATACTTTTCGGATGAAGACACCATTTATTTCTCCTTATCAAGAGCTACTCTGAAACTTTCTAAAACTTCTGGCACATCTTCTACTACTACTAGCAGGTTATTTACATCATTCAAATCACCATAATTATACAAAATAAAATATTCTAGATTTGTATGTACAACCTGTATTGGATGATTTATGGGCTTCTCCTTACTAGTTATAATATATTTCATTTTCTTTTCCCAATACAATTTTGTCAATTTCCCGAGAACATGAATAGTAGCATAATAGAAGTCAAGTTGTAAAGTACCTTTGAGTTTGGCTCCCCATGATCTAGACAATATCATGCCGAAACGAGGCAGTATATCAGCCACCACCACATCCATCAAAACATTCTTGGCTGGGATTTGGTCTAAGGAAACCACTAAATCTTTGATGAGACTAATGCAATGAACTCTACCATAATCAAATGAATACAAGTCATGATATGGTAGGGTGATATCCATGCCCATATTTTCCATAATAGCCTTAGGCATAAAATTGTGAGAAGCCCCAAAATCAAGCATAGCATTATGAAGTATGTAATCATGCAGTCAAAGGCTTAAATAAAATGGAGGAACCTCACTCTCTTCTAATTTACCATCTATAGCTGGACCAAAAATGAGCTCGGGGTGGTCATATTCAACATTAACCATATCAGAAAAAGGATCAACTAGAAACATCATAGACACCTATTATTTGTAATGACTATTCTTTACTAATTTTGTCAAAGGAATGGACACTTTCAATTTAGCTATTTCATTTTCTAAATTAAAAGTTGTGACTTTATCTACCTCTTTGACAACAGGATCCTTTGTTATATTTTCCTTTTTCTGAGTGTCCTTCTCTTTCGTAGCTGAGCTTGTTGATGGTTGAGTGATGTTGCTATGATTTTGATCTGCATGCTCTTTACCCTTTCTGTAATTATTCAGAAGATCATTCTTTGATTGAACCTCTTTTCTTTTCTAAATGAGATTGATAGGTACATCTCTGCTCCTTAAAGAATATTGTTTCTGTTGTGCACTCAAAGCATTCATATACCCAAGCTGGTAGTCATATGATTCTGTTTCCAAATCATCATCATTTGCCAAGATATAGTCTTCATCTTTTGGAGAATCCATATTTTCAGTATACTCTTAATCTTCAGTCAGGAACATGGGCAAGCCATCTCCTCTAAAGAAATGGTTTGTTTCAACCACTAGATCTTCATCTTCTTCTTCTTCCACTCCTTGCACATAATTTTGCTGCAATGGGGTCCTTGTCTACTGTTGTTGTTGTGTTGTTTGGTCAGGTGCTTTCTGCTCTCTCTACTTGATTCTAAACTGTGGCTGCTGCCCTCTGAAATTTTGGATTTCGGTTATATGGTTCAAGTCTATTTGAGATATATAATAGGTCAATCGTTCTCTCCATAGTCCGGAGTAATGAATCCATTTTTTCATCAGAAGTAGATGATTCCTCTTTGATGGTCACCCTCTTTTCTAATCTCATCCTTGATCTCTTTGCCAACAAATTTGCTTCTACACTTACAACATTCTTCTGTGTATTTGCTAAAGTGGTAGGATCACGTTCATGCAATTGATATACCATATCAATATCAAATCCATCCGGAAATTTGACCAAAATCAATCCCTCTGGTGGTTTCATATGTGTAGGAAGAGCACTTTACACTGCATTAAATCTCACACAATAATCTTGCACAATTTCACCAACATTCCTTTTGATGTTCTCGTATTCGGATATAATTTGAAGGGAATTTTTCTTTTCCTCCCATATTTCTACAAACTGATGATGCAAAAATTCTAAGGTGTCAATAGTGGTTGTTGGTAGAGCTCTGAACCATTTTCTTACTTCCCTTCCCAGACTTTGTGCAAACAGCCTCATCTTCACATCCTCTATAACAATTTCATGAAGGTCAAAGAAGTCATTCATCTTATCTATGTGCTTTGTGCTGTAATGGATTGAGTATTGTCAAACAAAGCGATTTTAGTTTGATAATCTGCAGGCATAGCACCTGGGTTCTGAGGGAGAACCAAGGGGGCATATCTTGCAGCCATGATGACTGGAGGTGGAGGATTTATAATAGGGATTTGGATGCTTGATGTGGGAGGATTGGTCACTGATTGAGTAGTGTGAACAGTGGATGAAGAAGGAGGTGGGTGAAAAGGAATATTCTGGGTAACAGTAGATGAAGTGATGGTAGAAGAAGTTGATATTTGAGGTCTTCTTATCACCCAAGAATTTATTTTCTAAGAATAGTTTTGCAGATCTTTAAGAACTTGTAAAAGTTGTGTTCCTGATTGTGACCCCGATTGAGAGTGTGAAAAAAGATCTTAGACAGGAATGTGAAAGGGACTGGAGGAATCTTCAATTGTTTCATCAATCCAAATCAAATATTTACTCCAGAATAAAATTTGTTCAAAATTTACATCAAATTCAATATCTTGCAAGTTTTCTAACCCTTCGGGAAATGAATGACCTCTGGGAATGGAACTTCTTTTTGATTTATTTTCGACTGAACTAGAAGTCTCAATAACAGCTTTAGATTTTATTCCAATGGTCTAAGGATCACTAAAAATGGTGGGAGAATTCAGATCGGGGTTGGATCTAGTGTATCTTTGGGAAGCCAGTATGTCCAATTTTCACAAACAAATAAGCACTTTACAGATTTTTGAATTCAACCTTTGAGTAAAATCTAAAATTATCATCCACATGTTTAATAATTTCAATGAAAACTTATTACTGCATTTAATCTGATCTAACTCTTTTGTTTTCCATTGGATTCGCCAAAACTTTATCACTCGAATTGAACCTCAAGCTGAGAGAGGCAATTTCGAGGTAACCTCAAACCATGCTTAGCCAAGTAGCTAGCCCTACTAGACCATAAGAGGGATCTATCCATATAGAATATAGTCAAAACGACTGAGGAAATAATATTTTAGGCTAGGTATAGTAGCTCAGGGTTTTGATTGTTGATTTGTGTAGGGTTTTGCTGGATCAGGAGGATTCAAACAGCTAGGGCAAGGAAATTAGGTCAAAATTTGCATGGTGTTTTAAGGGGAAAGGTAGGTAGAAGGTTTGAGATTTAATGGATGATTATGGTGAGGTGAAGAGACTGGTGAGAATTTAGGAAAATAATATGAGATGAATTCTCCCTAAACTGAAGAAAATAGACAAATTATGCAAAAATTCGCAAAACAGAGCATGAAAACATGAATTATTCTTTTCAACATGAAATTAAGCATATCATAGACATGAAAATCGTTTATGAGCTTAAAATACATTAATACAAATAATCACAAAGAATAAACTATGTCAAACATTGCATACCACATTGATCCCAAAGAAATAGCTGCAAATTTATCATTAATGTCCAAGCCAAGTTGATACAAAATTGTGTCCTTGATATGCTAAAGCTCCAAGTGAGTCCAACCATTACAATGACTGAGAAAATACATCATATAGACCTCAAAAACACTCTTCCTAACCTCAGGGAGTCAAATCCATTAGATAGGGATCATTTTCACCTACTCCCAAACAAGAATCTGAAGACTAGGAAAACTCAACAATTTGCCTCTAAAAGATAGGAAACTGATTCATTTGATCTCTAGAGGACTTATCTGATGTATCTACCCTAGATAAAAATAAAAACATTATATTTAAATTTATCTTGACCTTTTACATCAACAATTTTTCATTTCCCAAGATAAAAAGTCGAAAATTCAAAATATGTTGAAGATGGTGAAAATGACATTTTCCTGGCAAAAGTGCAACGCCATGACAGAAAAAATAGCCTCTCTTGCAAGCAACTTTTGGAGGCCTTCCCGGTGTCCAAATCTGCTCCATGATAGCTCATTGGAAAGCTCTCTGAATCTAGTTACCAAATATGCCTCCATGTTCCAAAAATATGCCCACTGAAACTATCAAATATCACTTTTCCCAAGACTTGTATTAGCACAGTGCCAAGGTAAAAAAGGAGGTAGAAAGATGAAAAATTGTTGGTTTTTTGCACTTTGAGGGACCAGTTTTCCACCAAATTTCATAAAACTTGTTGGGGTTGATTTCCTCATCATTTTTAACATTATGGTGGTGAAATTTTTTCCATTGGATGCTCTAATAAAAAGCACAACACCAAGGGCGTTGTGTTTCTGGTAGTGTGACTATGTGCCAAAATTGCCCAAAAAACTAAAAATTTCCCTAAAGTGCCAAGTGTGCCAAAATTTGTCCAAAATGGTGAGGTTACTTGTTGATCAAGGGCTTGAGACATGAGGAGACACCTCAGAAATTATTTCTAACCTCCCCTTCTCCTTTTTATTGGTCAAATCTTGAATCTTTGCATGGGCTCATTTGAGCTTGGCCCTTGCAATTTTGTTTCTCATGGCATAGTGCTTTGACATTTTCCTATGAATATCATTGTCCTTCTTGGAATTTTATAGAAGGATCTACATATGCAAGCTGGCTATATCAAGCCATGACTCTCTATCTCTACTAATCTCAAGGGCATGCAACTCACCTGGAGTGAGCTGCTTTGCCAACTCAACTTCTTTCTGTCTCTCACGGGCTAGAGCTCTTTTCAGCCGTGTAGTCTTTGGTCTCTCTCTAGGAGGCTGATCCTCCTCATAATCAATATCCCCAAATCTGTCCAAGGTCTCCTCCAACAAGGATTTAGCCCTCTCTGCTTCTTTCTTTTCTTTTATGGTCTTTACCTCATTGATAATCTGCTTGGTCTTCATCTGTTGATTTTCTTGCTCAAGAAAATCAATCACATATTGTTCTATTTCAATATTAGCTTGATGTACACTAATATTTGCCTCTTTTATTTTTATCAATGCACTGGTGATTCTATCCTCATCCTCCTCATCAAGGTTAATCAGCTGAAACTCCTACTCTATTTCATGTTTTTCCTCCTACTCCTCAATGATTGGCTCTTCAGCCTTTTCCTTTCCCTTCTCTACATGTTTTGATGATGAAGAAGGCATGGCCCCTTTCACTCCAAGTGAAGGAAGCACATTCCTATGGCCTCTCTGATAGGTCTTGTGAAATGACTCAACATCAGTCACATTAGCCCAAGTTCCCTCAATGTACGTTTCACTGCTTGATGCTTCAGTATCATGATGTGATGATGGTGAAGGATTACATAAAGGTGAAGAAGTAGGATCAACATGAGGTGAATGCATATGAGTAGGTGATGATGTATGAGCAGCAGGCTGAGATAGAGAAGTGGATATGGGAGGATGAGATGATGAAGGGATGCTCTACTCATGATGACTAGGTTGGGTATTGAAAACTTCATTTGCAATAAATGTGTCCCATCAAATGTTCTTCTGCTCAAGCTGATGCATGACTACCATATTAATGAGTGAATGGTGAAAAAAACTTTGCATTTGATGATTATAATGCCTCCTTTGTACAATGCATGCCATCCTGTCAATTCTTTGGGAGAGATAGTAAGGTATATGAAGCATTCTGACTCTAGTGAAGTGCATGAGGAGTCAGTTATGGTAGGAATAAATTCGAGAAAACCTCCCCTCACAAGTGAAATACTTCATGATTATTTTCATCATGGGGACATATCGGTCAAGGATATGACAGAAATGGAAAAAATTTTCTTATCATCCTTATATCTAGGTTTAAGGTATGGCTCATAATAGCTCAGATCAAAGTTGACCTTTTTAAAACATTTCTCTCCCACATTAGGGATCCCTGTAGCATTTGAAATAGAACTAGTGGACATGGTAAAAGTGACCCCAGCAAGAGTGACATGACCATCATGAAGATTTGTGATGAACAGCCCTATCAACATAGGGTGAAACTGAATCTGTTGTAACCCTCTCACAAAATTCAAAGCAACCAACATGTTTGAAACAAGACACAGTGAGAGGAGAGGCCATGAGTTCCTTTGTGGTTATTGGTCCATATCTATTAATTTTCCCTCCTTTGTGATCACTTTTCCTTGGTGTTTTTTCCTCATTGATATTTGTGTCCTCCTCTTTAGAAATCTTGAGCTTGAAGGATTTGAAACCCTAGGGATGAGGTAGATGGGAATGGGGAGTGAAAATATGTCTAGGGAATAGGGATATGGTTATAAAAATTTAGGTGGATGAGGGTAGGGGTTATTGAACTCAAGGAGGTGATAGGGGATCAAAATGTTTAGGGAATTGGGAGTTAGAATATATTTACATGGTTGATACGGTTGCCTAGGAAATTGAGATGCGTAGGACTTAGGGTTCAGGGAAAAAGGGATTTAGGGAAGGAGTAGGGTGTTGTAGGGAAGGAGTAGGGCTTATAGTGATGTAGGAAGAGAATTTGAGGTTTATGAGTGCCAAATTTGGGAACAATGGGAACAAAGACTGAATCTAGGGTTTACAACCTATCCAACTTCCAAATTTCACAAAGAAACCAAAAACACCATGAAATTCCTCTTAAAGACTGCAAAGAGGTGAAATTTTTCATGTTACTTACTTGTCAAAGGTGTTGGAAAAATTTTTTTGAATATTTGAGGCACTTTGACTGAGTTTCGGGGCTTAGGGACCAAACTAGGCATTATCGCAATGCTCAAACATTAGCACAACATGCCTGGGTATTAGTGTAGTGCCATTGTATATTTCACTATGTTTTTCGGGCATTAGTGTAGCACAGCTAGGTATTAGCGCAACACCGAGGTGAAAAAATGCAGCGCCAAAATTTTTTTACCCCAACTTCTCAAAAAATTAGATTTTCTCCTTTGTTGAAGACTCTTGATGGCCGAATGGCAACAATGACTTGTTTTCAAGTGCTTGTTGGGCTTTATAGCTTTAGTGGATTTGAAATTTAATTTAAATTACCCACTTTTCTAAGGTTCACTTTTCTTCTTTAACACTGATACTCTTTTTTCTTTGTTACTTTTGGCATTGCAATCTTGATCAACCTAGAGTTTGGCTTTCCTTGCTTACTTGGGCTAGACATGATTGCAATTTGATAGCTTTGGGATTGAATTTATTACATATAAAAATAAGAAATTACATTTGGATAAATTAAAATAAATTACATATTGAATTTTATATAAAATGATATTTTTATATAAAAATATTTAATCTGAAAAATACAACTTTGAAAGTATAATAATCATATCATGATGGTCTTATTTAGTCCCTCTCATATATGTGCTGACCTCATCTGAATGAAGGAATGACCTTGAGAAATGAAAAACCCTAATGACCTAATGGAACTACCTTTTGACCTGACCTTTGAATAATATTTTGGCTTTAAAGACTTCCAAGTAAACATAGCATTTCCATAGGTGTTGTTATGCTCAAGGATACATGAAAATGAGTTAGCCAATATGATCTTCTGAGGGAGAATGAAACTTATTTGACAAGGAAAACCACCAGTGGAACAATTTTATGTCATGACCTAATGGAATGATGGAAATTTTATTCAGAATGGGACGCCTAAGATGCACATGCAAATGTGGTTTGATCCCTGATGGAAAATTGATTTCATTTTCATTGCCATGTGAGGATTCGAGTCACTCTGATCCTTTAGAGAAGATGGGGAGATGTAGCCCACCTCATGGGGGGTTTACTAGCATAGTAGCGGATATTTTGGCCCATGTAGGATACTATATGGTACAGGATGGTATAACCGTAACCAGCGGTATATGGTGGTGTGCAGGGGAAGGTTGCAGCATACAGTGGCATGATGAGGAGTGTGGAGACACTTGGTGGTATGAAATGACCCATGACACGACACAACAGGCACTTGGAGCGTTATCACCAAGGGAAATTATGGACATGGGCATTAGGTCTAACTTGTGATGAAGCTCACCTAGGATTGATGAGGATATTGCTGAGCATCAGGAGACACCACATTTAGCATAGACAAGGTTACGAGGGTGTTATCGAAATATCCGATGCAGATGGAGTCACGTCTGGAGGATTACTCTTGAGCATTCAGGAAACAAGAATGAGTTGAGGAGCAAGGGACTTTGCTTCATTTGCTAAGAATCTTGGAGGCCTGAACACTTATTGTTGAGTGACGCAGATGATGTGGCATAGGTAGAGCAAGAGGACATCCCTTTTGTATTCCAGGAGTAGGAATCTTCTTCATATGAGTCCATGGGGTCATATGAGGACACTACTGGGGAGCATTGATGAACCCTTAGTTAAACTGAGAGGGGTGTGTGAATCATTTTAGTACATTCATGGACCTTTAAAATTTTTTCTTTAAACTTATTTACACCTCCATTTCACAAGTAACTTAATATATAATTAAACAACAATCTTAATATGTGTGCAGAAAGTGTTAAGTATATTCAATACAGTACATCAACATATAATCAACATGCACATAGACAACAGATATAAGTGGAAACACATAAGGGAGAAAACCACATCTTATTATTGTTGTGATGCAAAGGCAAGCTCCAACTCCCTCTCACCACTGATTTTTCTGTAGGCTCAAACCTACAGGAGGCTACTACCTCAAATTATACAAGCTACAACTTGCAAGGAAGCTCCAACTCCAATCTATTTTCTACAGGCTACAACCCACAGGAGGCTCCTACCTCAACCATCTACAACTAGACATCTATAAAGCTACTACTTGATATGGAAGCACCAACTCCCTCACACTACAATAAAATCATATGCTGATTTACCTAGATATCATCTTTGTTTTTCTCCTTCTTCACTGTTGCCCTTCCAGCCTTCAAATATGCTTCATATCATCTCTAGATGTGCACAAAATCTCTATCTAATCTCTCTGATTATTCTAATATTTAACCTCAGTATGCACATTAGAATAAAATCATGTATAGAGATAAATTCATGGTTTTTTCATTCTATATGGGAATATGAAGTGAACAGGCATGAATATTTGCCTTCCACCCACTTATTTCCTCACTCGGCATATTTACGATATTACAAAAATATACACACTCATTTTAGTATCAACTAGAGTTTTGTTTTGCCTTGGATACTTTCCTTTGTATCACAAACAATATAAAATAATTAATGAATTTACAATTACAATTAAAGCAATATTTCAATTCATCCCTTTTAGCTTCTTTCTTTTCTGTTCATTTTGTCTTCTCTGTCTTCTCTCCCTTTGTCTTCTTTTCCTGCTATTATATTTTCAACTGTGCTGCAACATTACTGTCTTAGCCCGACTTTACCCAATTATTACGTTTCAAAAAGTTCTACTGTACCCTTATTTTTCCTGACTCTTCCTATTATATTTAACCACAACGTTCAACATTCTCTGCACACACTGTCAGGTCTCCCTACCGAGTCCATTTTCCATGCGTTCAGGCCTTTTCTGTGTAATCCAAGTCGACCTCTACTTCTGATGATTTCTTCATAAGAAAATTGCAAACACATTAAACCTTGGAAGTTGATTATATTACAATTAAACTTTGAAAAACCTCGCATTCGCTTGTCTTTATCGTACTTCGCAACTTAATAATTTCGCAGTATTTGCAACTTCGCAATTTCGCAACCCGCGGCAAAAACCTTATCGCACGTCGCACCTTAAAAAATATAACTTGAAAATTCTTAACATATAACTATAAGAATCTTCGATTGCGATGTGCGGTACGTGGGCTAGATCCATGTCATCTCCACGTCATTGTGCCACATCACCTTGCCACATCATTGCCACGTGATTGCCACATCACTGCGATGTAATTTCCATGTCACCATAAATTAACTATGATCTGTGGGGTCGGGGCCACGTCATATGCCACGTCACTTGCACGTCATATCCACGTCACTACCATGCCCTCCTGCCACGTCATCGCCCGCACTTCACATTTCACAATTTTTGTGTTTCTGATGTTTTGTGATACTCCTTCTGCCGTGATTTGTGATATGTGATCACATCGCATTACAAATGAAATTACTTATCGTGCATGTCTTAATGATAACATCAAAGCTTTTTGATGTGAAAAATATGTGGGATTGCGACTTAATCTCCACCGTTGATCAAAGCCCAGATCTAACGGTCCTCATGGCTCCTTAGCTGATCTACTTTGTGTAGCAGCATAATTCATTTTCTTTGTGATCGCACATTCTGCTTCTTATTGCACTGCAACTAAATTAACTAATCTTGTGAACTCTTAGCATATAAATCTAAAACTTGCTTATAGAGATGTGCGTTGTATGATAAAGGGTTTAGGCTCGACTCTTCCCGACTTGTTCACAACTGTTCTTCATTACTGGACATGTTTATTTCTTTACTTAGTGTTACACAACATTTTGTCACCATCCCTACAATCCCTTGCCCCACATATTGGAGGGTCGTTCCCGTGGCTTGTGAGCAGTGTCATACTTTGCAAACACCTTCTTTGTATCCTTCTGCATAAGGACATCATTTCTCCTCTTGAACATTTCTTCAAAAAAGAACACAAAACCTATGTTTTGGCCTTGGCGCGAGTAGCCAGTTCACCCCTCGTGCTGATGTGGAAGATTTTCACTAGAGCCTGTGCCACCTGGCACTCTGTCTCAGTGCAATGCCCACGCCGAGCTATTTTAGGAATGTTTTTTAAAAATTAGAGGCGGAAGTTTCCTTCTAACCACCTCAGGGATGAGTCACTAGAACTGGTTAAGTCGATCAACCATGGATCTACCTCTTTAGGCAGTGGTTTCCACCTCCCATGGAACACTCCTTAAAGATAGGCCTCCCTTCCATAATTATAGGGATCCTAACCTCTCCCTCTCCCTCTATAAAAACATGCCTTCTCCCTTTATGAAATCTAGCTGAATATATAGCCAAGGATCTAAACTTGGAGAAGAAAACTATAGTTGAGTAATTGCTATTGAGAAGGTAGAACAAAGGAGAACTCTGTAGAGAGAGTCTCGTCCAAATTCCCAACAAGCCTTTGTGAGATGCACTTCTCTTGAACCTGTTGGAGGAGACCGCAACGTCGAAGCTTGGTTGTACTCTTCCTTTCATTTATTAATATACTCGACTATGGTGTTGGTTCCATCATTGTGTTATGTTATCGATTTAATGAAATTTATTTAGTCCTCTTCGACTGACTAATAGTTATGAATGTGAATTAGTATGTGGTATATTTTCATTGTTTCTTATGTGTGTGTAGGTGTCTGAGCGTGAAAGCGAGCGGATTGTGATCTGCCAAACGAGGAGTGAGGAGAGAGCAACTCTTTTCGATGAAAAAAATAGCAAAATACCTCCATTAATTCATCTATCAAATCTCTGTCCATTCGTTAACTAGGAATCAATATTATAGCTTGTCTTTTTTGTGGCTAGACCCACTCTAGGGCTAGTGGGATCACCTCTATCCGCAAAGGGAATTTACCTCACCAACGAATTGGCAACTCTGATGGGGACTAGTGCGAGTTTGTCTTTCACCCATTAGGTCTTATCTTTGGTATTTTTGCTTGTTTTTCCTCTTCTGATTATTATGCTAAGTCTAAGACCCTTGTTCAGCCCCAAAGGATCAGATCTGACCTCTGTTTTTCCAACTTTTCCCTTTTTTTTGAGTGAACTGGCTTGGTGCATTTTATGTTTAGACAGATGCACTGATTGGTGCTATTTTCTAGTGTTGCACCCATGCCATCCCCTATTTGGCACTGATTATAGCTAAACAATCGCACCGACCCCTGTAGGTTTTAGGGTTTGGTCTGTTTTGAAGATTTTTGGTCAGTACTTGTGCTTCTGGGTTACTTTTAGGTATATCCTGAGTGCTTTGGGATTTTTTTTTTTGTGATCAGCTTCCTTCCTTCAGTTGTTTGTCCATTTTCTATCAGCATCACAGCCTTAGGGTTTTTAAGTGCTCTGGTATGTTGAGCCTCCTGTAGGAGTTTGAGCCTTTTGTTTCACAGTCAACTTCTTTCCTAGTTTGGTTGCATTCAGCTCCCTTTATCCATTTGAATGATTGCATTGGTTGAATGATTCTAGCCTCTTTCGTTCAATTTTGCTTCTTGTCACTCCAAGCATAGATCACACTACTTGCATGGGTCTGTTTGGGAATCTTTCTTCAATTTGAGAGATTGCAACATTGGTTTGAGTTTTGTTATGTTTGTCATGGGTTGATTGAAATTGTTTTGCTTCAACTCTCACATTAATGTTCTTGAGCTAGTGGTTTTTTTTTTCATGTCATTTAGTGCACTGTTTGCTCTATTACATTGAAAAAAAACAAAATTATTTTCATTCTTGTTTGCATTGTGAAATTGGAAGTCTTTCGCATATCTAGCATTGGACAATTTTAGGAAAGATTTTTCATTTTCATTAACTTGCATCAGATACTGTAGTGGATGTTTCTGTGTGTTCTCATTATTTTCTATCTCTTGAAAAATCCTAACTTTCTCATAAATAGATTTTCATTGAACGGAACAGTATCTTTTGGCATGTAGCTTGCATTTAGGGATTTTTGAGATCCAACATTTGGTAGGACCTTGGAATTGAAATGTGAATACAAAATCAACTTAAAATTTACTCAATTAACCTAAGGCAACATTGAAACCTAACGAAACATCTAGTGGTCTAAGTTAGAGATGAGTTCCGGCGTCTTTAAACCTAGCAGCTGTCGCTTTCCATCTAGCTTCAGACAACACTAGTATGGACTTGTGCTCCCCGTACCATCGATTATATAAAGGGATAACCCTCTAGGTTGCAATCCTTTTATCCGTAGGAAGCCGAGTCTGCAGCCTTGTAACCAGGATACACCGAACATAGCATTCGGGGAGACTACCTGCAAGTACGTCAAGTCCTTGGTTATTCTTCTTTCATTTGATTACCAAGGTGTATATGGTAGTTCACGGAAATCTGGTACACCCTTCTACCTAGACTACCTGAGCAGTCATTTTTGATGTTTACTGACTCCATAAATTTGAAAAGATCATCGAGCACTTGTCCTTTCACACTCACTTAAAACTGAAAATGACTAGAGTCATCTTTTTCCTGTTTCTTGACTCTTAAAACATGAAACAATGAAATTTTGGCTTCAATGTGGTAAAATAAACTACCTACGATTACATGCCCATTATAGTTTGATCACTTGTCCTGTCTCTTTTTTTCCTTGATTTTTATCAAGAGTCTTCGTTTTCGATCTCTTTTCCTTTTCTAGTGTGCTACAGTCATAGTGGCGGAACTGTCGGTTTCATCTAGTGGTAGTCCTTTCTCAGAAGATTCAGCTAAAACCTCTCAAACCTCTAGGTCTGTCGAGCTTCAGCAGCCTATTCTCCCGTTAGAGTACCCCTTTGGAGAACCAGTTGATTTTACTTGGCCTCTTTCAAACGTTTGGTTTGGGTTTGGGGTCGAGGAGCATTTTTCCCCCTCTTACATCGGGATTGCCATTTTTGGCTGCTATCATACCTCCTAGTCCACGTAGTCTTTTACAAGATCTCAAGGTGGAATCATACATGGAATCGTCTGGTTTTATTAGCAGTGAGGGGATTCCTATTTCTGATGAAGAATACCAAATTTTTCCAAAAAGCATCCCTCAAGAGTCCACTCAATCTTCACCATTAGTGTCACTTCTAGCTGGATATAAGTCTTTGGGTCAGATTATGGTTGGTATTTCCTCCATGGCAGCATCAAATCTTTCAATGGGGTCGGTCCTTCCATCATTAGGGATGTCGCCAATGACACCTGTCTCGTCAATGCCTTTTGTTACATCTGTCCCAAATAAACCTACTGTCTGCGTGGCTGAATTGGCACCGGTCATCACCACTAAGTCGTCAAGGGATTTTCCTTTGGTAGATACTTCAATTTCCATGGAAATCCCTGACGACCTTTCTTTCGAGGAGCATCGGCTAGTTGTTCAACAGTAGAGCTCCCATAATTACCAGTCCCCTCAAGATTCTGGTAAACCTTATCTTTCTCATTATGACATGGTCAGTAACCCCATTTATGCACTTCTGCTTCATTATGATCAGTATGACAACCATATCTATTTTCCTACTCCGCAAGCTTATCAGTTCCTTTGCGGTTTTAGACCTACCTTGCCTGTGCAACCTTCTAACCAACAAGGACAACCCTTTTAGGGACAACCTTTGGTTCAACAAGGGTATGCTTATGACCCACAAGGACAACCCTTTCAAGTACAACCTCCGGTTCAGCACAGGTATGCTTACGACCCACAAGGACAACCATTTCAGGGACAAAATTTGGTCCAGCAAGGATTATTTTACGGCCTGCAAGGGCAGTCTTATAATTGACCAGGCCAACCTTTACAAGGTCAGCCTGTAATCCAACCTGGGCAACCCCAAGGACCTACTGGGCAACAGATATATCAACCAGGGCCTTCATACGGTCCTGGGGGCCAACCTTTCGCGCAACCACAATAGCCATATCTTCTAATTGGCCCAAATGTTACACAACCAGGGCCATCTTATGGTCATGCTCCAGGTCAACCTAGTCATTAGGTACAACCTAGCCCATCATAGCCAGGGCCATCTTATGGTCCTGCTCCAAGTCAACCTAGTCATCAGGCACAACCTAGTCAATCGCAGCCATCAGGCCAACCTGCTTCATAGGGGCAACCTGGTGGCCCTCATCAGTTAAGTCAACCTGCTCAACAGGGACAACCTGCACAGATAGTTCACCCTACTCAGCCACCACTCTACTCTACACCACAGTTGAGTCAACCTGCATGCCCGATTTACCCAGCTCAGCAAGGCCTTACTTACCAACAACCCGTTCGACCCCAAGGTGCTTATTACCCTCGAGGTCAATATCGACCGGTATACAATGTGCCTCAAGGTTCTGCTTATCACTCTCAACTGCGAGGCCATACTTACATTCTGCAACAAAACCTTTATGCTGCTCAATCGGGACCCTCATATACTCAGAATCAGTATCCTCAACCTCTTTATCTTGGTTCTCAGCCACCATATCAGCCGAACTATCTGGCTTATACCCCTTATGGTCTGAATCCTTCGGGACAGAACCAATGGGGACAGAGTTATACTCAACCAGGATGGAATGTGGGTACGGGTCCTTATCAAGAACCTGATATGCCTTTCAACCCTCAATTACCCTTTCTCGCCATGTTGGAATTACTGGATGTGTCCAAATTAATGAATGATCCAATCCTTCATAATCCGTATTGGCCTTCGGTTCCAACCAAGGTTCCTGGTGATTACCCCAATTTTGAGGAAAGTATGGAGAAGACCCCAAAGCACACATTATGACATACCATTTATGGTGTTCTTCCAATTCTTGGGTGGATGACTCTATTCGACTCTGTCTTTTCCAACGAACTGTCACTGGAGCTGCTACTAAGTGGTACATCGAGTTGTCTCGTGGTATCTTTCAAGATTTCAACTCTCTCACTATGGTGTTCCTTACTCATTTCTAGTTATTGGTTCGTTATGAAGCCGGGATGCATCTCCTAACATCCTTGAAATAAGACCATTCTACCCATATCTCGGACCACATTCATGAATGGAGACATCATCGTCATCTGATCAAATTCGAAATTCCTGATCAACTTCTTACCCATTGGTTCACTACCTCTTTTTTCAATCAAATTGAAAAATACATAGCCATGGGGGCATGTTTTACTAAGGAACAGGCCATTTCTCATGCCCAGTACCTTGATTTAGTGTACTCTAAATCGGGAATTTTATATGATATCTTAACTGATTCCCCGCGACTTTGGACTTCTAAAGTGCCGGCCACCCCATTCGTTGACGACGTTATTGGTTATGTATCCCAGACTTCACGTAAGTCTCCCTCTTACAACACTCGGAAGAAAAAAATCAAATTCTTAGCCTACACCAGATTCTGGTAAAACCTTAGAGGTCAACGCCATTCAGGCCAATCCTACGAACAAGACATCCAAGGGGAAAAAGAAGGGAATCAAGGCCAAAACTGATGCCCCAAAACCAGATTCGTCTAAACCTCATGCTGATGATGGTTCACAGTGCAAGCTGAAGTATCCCTATCTGATTTGTGATGAGGAAAACTACACTAAGGATTTTCCTAGACGAGCTGAAGTTAATAAATTTCTCAAAGGCACTAAGGGAACTGTCGCTATTGTCAAAGAACCTTTTCCATCTCAGCAAACAAATATGGTCGAGAAACCTGCGTCATCTGCATCGTTTGGCTCTCAAGTGTTCATGATGAATGGTTCTGCACCTCTTTCCATCGCTACTCGATCGAAAGATTATACTGGATCACACCAGGTAGCCGGGAAAGAGATTGCTGATAGTCCTCCTCCCCCACCTACCTTTGGTCCTCTTGATACTGAAAGACCCAGTGCTGAACTCATTGTACGACCACCTTCTAAAGGCGTTCTCCAGAAATCTTCTTATAATCCTAACACCTGTGTTGCTCAGAATTACAGTATTGTTGAGGATTTAGCACAGGCACCATCCGTGATGTCCGCATTAGAAGTGCTTTAGAGTTGTCTATCTCAAGGGAAAGTGTTATTATCAACGATCGGTGGGATTGATCCTGTTGATTCTAACCTTCTCACTTTCAACTTAGAGAATTTTGTCCCCCGACTTCCGCACCAGATTGCGCTGGTCATACAAGTCGGAATTAACAGTCTCAACATCCGTAAAGCCATTTTGGATGAAGGTGCATCCACCTTTGTCATGTCATCTGCTTGCTGGAAGGCTATTGGCTCTCCAGCCCTAACTTCGTCACCCAATGCCCTTGAGGCATTTAATGGAAGGGAATCAAAACCCTTGGGTGTTCTCGCCAGCTTGCCAATTACGTTGCAATGAAGTAAAATCAATGTCAAAGTAGAAGTAGTTAATGCTAAACTCAATTACAATCTTCTACTCTGTCGCAGTTGGACTCACACTATGTTGTACGTTTCGTCCACCCTCTTTCATCTTCTAAATTTTCCACACAAGGGAAAAATCATTACTATCGACCAGTTGTCATTCTTTACCTTGTCTTCTAAGAACAAAATTCCATACCTGGATCAGATTCCTTCTCCCCTCGATAGCATAGGTCTAGGTATTTTCAAAGACCCCACCCTCATGGGTATCTTTCCCCTTCCACCACCAAAAGTTAATATGATCTCTCGGTCAGATGACCCATGTATTGTCCCTTTAATTGAACAGGTTGATTCATTTGGGGATTCGATGCCGCTTACTCCAATTGAAATCAATTATTGCGAGCTTGTAGCTGCATTAGATTTTCCCCCTTCTGAAGGTGCTCCTTTGAGCATGTCTCTCGACATTTATTCTCAATCCCCCTAGCTCAGCGATACAGATTCGCCTGATCCTTTGAAAGAAGTGTTTCCATCCAATGAGGCTATCGTGGAAACCATGTCTCTCAAAGACCTACTATGGAGCGATGGGCATCAGCGTTCCTTGTTTATGCCTAGCCTCGGGGCAATGTCTAATTTTCTTGAGCATTTTGTTTCTCAAGTTCCTTCTCCGTCACTTCAAACGCCTATCTTGACTCACAAAGTCTTCCGTGAAGGTAACTTGAGTAACATCACCCAGACGATGCCTATCAACATTTCCGTGAAAATGAGAATTGTCGAGAACATCCATGTCAGAGTCACTTTTTCTTCCAATGAAGTCCAAGTGTACACTAACCTCTTTCATGAATTCTGTGATGTTTTTGCTTAGTCTTATGAAGAGATGCCTGGAATTGATCCCAGTATTGTGGTGCATGAGATTCCCACCTACCCCTGTGTGAAGCATGTTCGCCAACGTCTTCATCCAGTGCATCCTCGGAATGTCACTGCCATTAAATCTAAAGTTGAAAAACTTCTCAAAGTGGGTTTCATTTATCCGATTCCTCTGACAAAGTGGGTTTCTAACATTGTTCGTGTGGATAAGAAGCAGGGAAAATTTTGCGTCTATGTTGAATATCGTGATATTAATCGGGCCTGTGCTAGGGATAACTATCCCACCCCTTTCATCAATCAGATCATTGAAGATTGTGTGAGGAGTGAGATTTTTTCCCTCATGGACAGATTCTCTGGCTATAATCAAATCAACATTCTATCATCCGATCAACACAAGAGCACTTTTATATGTCCTTGGGGAACGTTCGCGTATAAGAAACTCCCTTTCAGCTTGAAGAACGCTGGAGCTACATTCCAGCGTGCGATGTCTTATGCCTTTCATGATATTCATCATATTGTTCAATCGTACCTAGATGACGTTCTCGCTCATTCAGCTGTGCGAAAAGACCATCCGAACCATCTTCGCCAGATCTTTCTTCATTGTAGATGCTACAACATTCAGCTCAATCTGCATAAATGCTTCTTCTGCATCGATTCCAGTAGACTGTTAGGGTTTATCGTATCGAAAGATGGAGTTCACCTTGATCCGCTTAAGGTTGATGCTATTGTTAATCTCCCCTCTCCATCCTCGTTACACCATCTCCAGAGTCTACAAGGGAAAGAAAATTTCTTATGTCATTTTATCCCAAACTATGCATAAGTAGCCAAAGGGTTCACACAAATTTTAAAGAAGGACATCCCTTTCTGTTGTGATGAGATTGCTCAGCAATATTTTGATACGCTTAAGACATTTCTTGTCAACACTCCTCTATTACTTCCTCCGAATTATCATGGTGATTTCACCCTCTATCTAACTACTGCCTTCAGTACGATCGCCATGGTTTTGGTTCAAGATGATGATGACAGTAATGAGCATGTTACTTAATACTTGTATCGAAACCTTCTCAGCCCTGAAACACGTTACGACATGTTGAGAAGTTAGCGCTGGCTGCAATCCATGCCATCCAGCATTTTCGTCATTACATCCTTTTATAGACAGTAACCGTATTTCTGATTGTAACCCCATGACCTATATTATATATCGACAAATGCTGGGGGGAAAATAATTGAATTGGATCATTATCCTCCAAGATTTTGATTTGAAATTTACTACCGTCAAATCAAAGAAATCACTTGTTTTCACTAATCTGATTTGTTCTCTCCCCACCGTCTTTGCTCCTTATTTTGAGGATCATATTCCGGACGAAACTCTCTTCTTGATTAACACCCTCGATTCATGGTATGGTGATATCATTGTGTATCTCCAGACTTCTACTTTTAGGTTTGATTTGATGGAAGATTCCCGACGCTGCATTCAGCATCAGTCGCAACCTTATCGCATTGTCGAGATACCCTCTATCATGTCAGAGTCGATTCTGTACTCTGCTGATGTCTGATGCTCGAGGAAGCTGAAAAAGTTTTAAATGACTGCCAAAGTGGCGCCTGTGGTGGTCACATGTTCAGTTATGCCATCATACAGAAAATCCTTCATGCTGGCTACTTCTGGCCGTCCATTTTTAAAGACTGCATTGTCGTAGTACGCAAATTTCATGCATGCCAGATATATCAACACAAGATGCGTGTGCTACATGTTCCTTTACACCCTGTCATTACTGTTGGTCCTTTTTCCAAATGGGGAATTGATTTTATGACATGTAACCCTCGGTCGGTTAGGGGGCATGCCTATATTATCGTCGTCATCGATTAATTTACAAAATGGGCCGAAGCAATGCCTACACTAGCTGTGGATGGTAAGACAGTAGCGCAATTAATATTAAATCATGTTGTTACTTGGTTTGGTGTCCCTCAAGCCATCGTTGCTGATCATGGTTCACATTTTCAAGACAATATGATGGCGGAGCTGACGTCTAAGTTGGGTCTGCATCACGACATCTCAATGCCATATTACCCTCAAGCTAATGGCCAGGTTGAAGCCGTAAACAAATTTCTTGTCATGATGCTTCAACGAACAATTAGGATCCATAAATCAAATTGGAATCTCATGTTTTTTTCAGCTCTATGGGCTTACCAAACATCGATTAAGAGTGCAACCAGACTCACCCCATTTCAGTTGGTGTACGGTCTAGAAGCTACTCTTCTGATTGAGTGTAAAATCCCTACAATCAAATTAGCTTTAGAATTACTTCCTAATACTTCACTCGAGGAAGAGCATATCATATATTTAGAGATATTGGATGAAACTCGTTGCTTAGCTGCTTTGGTCATTGAGGCACCAAAGAAGCGAGTCAAAGCTCACTTTGACCAAACAATTTCACCTCGTTCTTTTATCGAAGGAGACCTTGTGCTCCTGTACAACCAAGCTCATGACACGCTGGGGGAAGGTAAATTCCAACCCATGTGGCATGGGCCCTACATCATCAAACATGTGTTACAAAATGGGTCTTACGAGCTTATATATTATGAAGGTTCTCCCTTAGCACAACCCAGAAATGGGTTGTATCTGAAAAAGTATTATGCTTGAGTCATTCATGCATGATATGTGTACATAGGTGATTTTGTCATTTTTGTGCATGTTTAGGTTTGATGTACTTTGTACGATTTTTCTGCTTATTGGGTCTTGCTTTTTATGCAGATGTCTATTATCCCTTATGTCGGTTTCGCGGATGGTGCTTCCTGTAGTACCAAGAACTTGCCTTCGACAGCATGGGTAATTTAGAATCCCGCTAGTGAGTTAATTAACCTACAAGGTATTTGTCTATGATGAACTACAAACAATGTTGCTGAATATAGTGTTATTTTGGTACTATTAACCGAGGCAGTTAACCTCGGCATACATGCATTTCTTGTATATCTAGACTCACAGCTTGTTGTTCTTCAACTTAATGGTCATTATTCAGTTTAAAACCCATGCATTTTGCGATTGTATTTATGTATTTTTTTGCTGGAAATACATTTTTATTTCATCACATATCAACATATACCAAGACGAATGAATACATTAACTGATGCAGTGGCCAACATTGTATTAGATAGAAATTTGTGCAATTTATAAAACATGATCATATGTAAATAGACTCATGTAGAAAATATATATATATATATATATATATATATATCGATTGTTTGCAGTGTGTGCATCATAAAAACCCAAAAATTATATATGTATGTTTTAGTTACATCTCGAGAGAACATGTCTCTCAAAATATGCAAAGAAAAAAAGCCTAGGTGCCTAATCGGTGTGGTGCTCATGATAGCACATCACCGCCCGTACCAACTGCCTCAGCAAACGGTGGATACAACTCGGCACCCCTATAGTATGTCTCTGGTAGGCCCGAAGAAGATCATGAAGCTGAGCATAGTCCAGAATCCCATGGGCGATCCCCTCCAAGTTTTGTACTATCTCATCTCCCTCACTACCCTCACCAGGAGGATCAAAATCGCGAGGAGTTAGCCTTGATATTGGCGACATACCAGTAGGTCTCTCCAGGGCCAACATCTGCATACATATAAGATTAACTGTCAGAACATGCATATATACCAAAAAATCATAAACTCATGAAAATAAAAAATGAATCTCACCTAGCTCTTCATCTGAATCCTCTCCCTCCGGGAGCGGGAGGTTTAGATCACTGGTGAAGTCTATTCCAGAGTAGGGCCAATCCTCCACGACAATCAGTTGTCGGTGGAGCCAATCGAAGAATTCCGGCCTCTAGGACATTTGTTGGCCGCCCCCTACTCTGGGCATCAATGCAGCCCATTCGGCCATCTGTGGTTCTCTGGGTGGTGGCATCAGGACAATGACCTCCTGGAACTGGAATATCGATAGTCATTCTAAGAAGAAAAATACCAAAATTGATCCATACCCAAACTATTTTATTTTTCCCTTCTTGCGCTTGGTGAGTTGCCGCTTAATGTTAATAGTCACGGCCTCTACCCAGTTGTAGAGAGTCGGGTTCATGCACTATGAGGCAAGAAGTAGTTGTGTTTTTGTAGCTTCATGCTGTGCTTGCGATCCTACAGGCCACGTGATAGTGTGCAACACTATTTTTAGTGCCAGATCAGGGATGGTTTGGATGTCAACCTTTCCACTCCCTGTTCCTTTTCATGCCCCTCGGCACACCCTGTCAATCACCATTCCCATGCTTTCCCTAGAAGGATGGGTACCAGTCATGATAGGGACTGCACCTCTCCGCGAAAATCCTGTGATAAAATAGACATCGGAAACTTTGAGTTCAAGTTCCTGATCTCGAAGCACAAAATTTTCTTGGTCTTCATCCCAGATGCTTATCAAATATTGAAGCAATTCTGGCTGATCCTGAAGACACAGTCTTAGGAAGAACTTCTTTAGCCCACAATCTCTAAGGGTGTCCATGCATCGATCATTATCCATGGAAATTTCATCTTCCTCACTGCGTTCCCTCTCTTTCCACTCAATCACCATTCTTTCTGCTTGGTACCTACACACATTGTTCATATGAGCATTTTTAGTCTACTTGGGCATCAAAATTTGCAAGCAATTGACTTCATTTTTCTTAAAATTATGCAGATTTTTAGGTTGCACGGTTGGTGCAACTGTTTCACAAACATTCACGCCAATGGGTGTGCCCTCTGTGTAAAAAATGGGGGATTGGCATGGGTCCATGCACAAAACCCATGCTAACCGCGATGCCCTAATTTTGACAAATCTTCTCCTAGAAAATCAAAATGACATGTACAGGTAATGAAATTTAGCTTAAAAGATGAGAAATGGTGTTAGCTCTTACCTGAGACTGACGGAATCAAGATCAGTTCACTAGATCACTCGCAATCGTCGCCGCAAGATCACAAAGCACAATGGGTCATTGTTGCTCCACAAAGAGGTAAAAGTGAAAAGTAAATAATTTTTACCACTTATGGCATTTTATAACTTTTCAGATTCTTAAATTAGGTTTTAAAACATATTTGTCGATTATTTTATCATATTATTTTCGAGAAATGGGTTTTACACATGTCTCTTGTGCAGCAATAGGTTTTCCAGGTGGTTATGACAAAGTAACGAGTTATATTTTATACCTTTCCAGACTCGGTAAAAACATGAAAAAGTCACTTTTGGAGTCATCGTTTAACTCTTTTAAGACTCTCTAAAACTGAAAAGAGTGCCTAGACACTTGTCGTTTTGAACTCATTAAATGGTTGTGAAACGATATCTACCCAGTATACGTTTACCCCTTTTTTAGGATGGGATAGATTATTTATGAAAAAGGAATACCTTAGCCTATCACGACTAAGAGGTTCTCTCAGATGTTTTTTTCTACCTTTTCGGATCTGAGAGACTATTTACGAAAAGGGCCTTGTTGGAGTTTTCTTTTCCGCTTTCTTTTCAAACACTCTAAACATGAAAAGATGTTGAGTTCTCCCTTTGTTAGACTCGTTAAAAATTGATGACATCGGACCCCGTCGTTATGGCATTACTCGAATTCCTCCTTCCTAGGGCTTGTAAAATGTACTAGGTTGGATTTGTCCGAAGGAAAAAATTACATCGCAAGCACATGCTATCCCCTTCAAGCTTGTCTAAAAAAATAATTGGGGTAATTGCCATAAATGGTGGGGGAAAATGGAACCAGAATTTAGTCGGTAGTATGTCACTCTTGAACATGGCACTAGTCTACATACGTGTTGGGTTGGGGACACCTCACTTCGTCATTTCATTGCCTCCATGGGTTTGGGTAATCTCTTTCGACTGCTCATCTGCTCTTTGCCTTGTCACCATGACCTCAGATCCCTTGATTTAAAATACTGCCAAATCCAGTTTCGTGCCGCCGATATGTCCAAGAGAAGTTTTGCCTTCGCAAATTTTCACCCTCCCTCTGATTCTCAGTTGGTATTAATTCGCAAATCATCATATTCCTCTGTCTCATGTAGATGATGTGGGACACATCATGGCCCTCCTTTGACCAGGTTGCTTCTTTTCGACTTCAGCTCATTTTCCAGGAAGTTTACCTATAGACTCCCTTCAGGTACCTTGGAGCCTACATGCCTTAGTGGCAAGTTCTTCACGTCTGACACAAGGTTTACATCGTCGGCCTTCGATTGGATGATTATGTGGGTGTTCGATGCTAGATCACTATTCACATTTTGTGGATTGTACCTTTTGTACGTTGAGAGCCATTGTCATTATTGGTGGTTTCTCTCACGTCTGTTAACAACTCTCATTATTGGCTAGTAATCAGACGATCTTCCTGCATGTTCGACTTCAACTCGTCTATTCCCATGCTCAAATTTGTACTTTGTTCGAGTCGAGATGGAGCACATGACCCTGGGTTTTTTCTGATGAATCCAGGCTGCGAGTTCTTTGTGGATTACTATGACTTATTAAATGACTCTTCTTATTGGATGGATGCGACCATACCTGAGTCTATTTTTTGATCCTTATTGCTGGATGGCTGCGTCCATACCTCGGATCTCACTTTTCATGTACTCTATTATGGATGGTTGCACCCATGCCACATATCATGTATCATAGTTATCAGTTGTATTTGTACTTGCAGGTTTTATGACAACAGTGTTTGGGTCGAACACATTCTCATAAAGCATTTCACCCCTCCCTCTCTCTCAGACCTCATGTTTTAGGGGGAATTTGTTACACAGAATTTTGTCACCATCCCTACAATCCCTCACCCCACATATTGTAGGGTCCTTCCTGTGACCTGTGAGCAGTGTCATACTTTTCAAACACATTATTTGCAACCTTTTGCATAAGGACATCATTTCTCCTGTTGAACATTTCCTCAAAAAATCACACAAAGCCTATGTTTTGGCCTTGGAACGGGTAGCCAGTTCACCCCTCGGACCGATGTGGAGGATTTTCACTAGAGCCCATGCCACCTAGCACT
Organism: Pinus albicaulis; assembly: GCA_034641835.2. Classification (NCBI taxonomy): domain Eukaryota; kingdom Viridiplantae; phylum Streptophyta; class Pinopsida; order Pinales; family Pinaceae; genus Pinus; species Pinus albicaulis. The sequence continues at coordinate 73,930,213 of MU968411.1, forward strand.
CTTTCTCAGTGCAGTCCCTGCGTCGAGCTGTTTTAGGAATGCTTTTTAAAAATTAGAGGTGGAAGTTTCTTGCTAACCACCTCAGGGATGAGTCACTGGAAGTGGTTAAGTCGATCAGCCACAAATCCACCTCTTTAGGCAGTGGTTTCCACCTCCCATGGAACACTCCTTAAAGATAGGCCTCCCTTCCATAATTATAGGGATCCTAACCTCTCCCTCTCCCTCTATAAAAAAAGCCTTCTCCCTTTATGAAATCTAGCTGAACTTGGAGAGGAATACTATGGCTAAGTAATTGCTATTGAGAAGGTAGAAGAAAGGAGAACTCTGAAGAGAGAGTCCTGTCTGAATTCTCGACGAGCCTTTGTGAGACGCGCTCCACTTGAACCTTGTTGGAGGAGATTGCAACGTCAAAACTTGGTTGTACTCTTCCTTTCATTTGTTAATATACTCGACTATGGTGTTGGTTCCATCATTGTGTTACATTGTCGATTTAATGCAATTGAATAAGTCCTCTTCGACTGACTAATAGTTACGAATGTGAATTAGTATGTGGTATATTTCCATTGTTTCTTGTGTGTGTTCAGGTGTCCAAGCGTGAAAGCGAGCGGATCATGATCTGTCAAACAAGGAGTGAGGAGCAAGCCACTCTTTTCGACAAAAACAACAGCAAAGGACCTTCGGTAAGTCATCTATCGAATATTCATCCATTTGTTAACTAGGAATGAATATTATAGCTTGTCTTGTTTTTGGCTAGACCCACTCTAGGGCTAGTGGGATTGCCTCTGTCTGCAGAGGGGATTTACCTCACCAAAAAATTGGCGACTCCCACTATTGTGGTGCACGAGATTCCCACCTACCCCAGTGCGAAGCCTGTTCGCCAGCGTCTTCATCCAGTGCATCCTCAGAAAGTTGCCGCCATTAAAGCTGAAGTTGAAAAACTTCTCAAAGCAGGTTTCATTTATCCGATCCCTCTGATAGAGTGAGTTTATGACATTGTTCCTATCGATAAGAAGCAAGGAACAATTTGCGTCTATGTTGACTATCACGATATTAATCGGGCCTGCCCTAAGGATAACTATCCCACCCTTTTCATCGATCAGATCATTGACGATTGTGCAGGGAGTGAGATTTTTTCCCTCATGGATGGTTTCTTCGGCTATAATCAGATCAACATTCTCCCATCCGATCAACACAAGATCACTTTTATCTATCGTTGGGGAATGTCTGCGTATAAGAAACTCCTTTTGGCTTGAAGGACGTTGGGGCTACATTCAAGCATGCGATGTTTTATGCCTTTCATGATATTCTTCATATTTTTCAACCGTACGTAGATGACCTTCCAGCTCATTCAGCTGCACAAAAATACCATCCGTACCATCTTCGCTGTAGACGCTACAACATTCAGCTCAATAAGCATAAAAGTGTCTTTTGTGTCGATTCCAGTAGACTGTTATGGTTTATCATATCCAAAGATGGAATTCACCTTGATCCGCTTAAGGTTGAGGCTATTGTTAATCTCCCCTCTCCATCCTCGTTACACTAGCTCCAGAGTCTACAAGGGAAAGAAAATTTCTTACGTCGTTTTATCCCGAACTATGTCGAAGTAGCCAAAGGGTTCACACAACTTCTAAATCAGGACATACCTTTCTGTTGGGATGAGATTGCTCAGCAATATTTTGATACACTTAAGAAATTTCTTTTCAATGCTCCTCTATTACATCCTTTGAATTATCATCGTGATTTCACCCTCTATCTGGCTGCCACCTTCAATACGATCGCCATGGTTTTGGTTCAAGATGATGATGACGGTAATGAGCATGTTCTTTACTACTTGTATCGAAACCTTCTTGGCCCTGAAACACATTACACACATGTTGACAAGTTAGTGCTGGCTGCAGTCCAGGACGTCCAACATTTTCGTCATTACATCCTTTTATGGACGAAAATGAGCGATTTCTTTGATTTGGCAGTAGTAAATTCCAAATCAAAATCTTGGAGGATAATGATCCACTTCGAGTATTTTCCCCCCAGCAACTGTCGAGATAGAATATAGGTCATGGGGTTACAATTACAAATCATGATTACCATCCGTAAAAGGATGTAATGACGAAAACACTAGACAGCCTGGACCGCAGCTAGTGCTAACTTCTCAACATGTGCATAACGCACTTTAGGGTCGAGAAGGTTTGAAGACAAGTAGTAAATAACATGCTCATTATTTACTAGAACATGCAGGAATATCGTCTGATTACCAACCAATAATGAGAGTTCTTAACAAACACGAGAGAAACCACCAATAATGACAATGGCTCTCAAGGTACGAAAGGTACAATCCTCTTTGACTAACTAATAGTTATGAATGTGAATTAGTATGTGGTATATTGTCATTGTTTCCTCTGTGTGTGTGTAGGTGTCCGAGCATGAAAGCGAGCAGATCATGATATTTCAAACCAGAAGCAAGGAGAGAGCCACTCTTTTTGATGACAACAATAAGAAAGGACCTTCAGTAAGTCATCTATCGAATCTCCATCCATTCGTTAACTAGGAATCAATATTATAGCTTGTCTTGTTTGTGGCTAGACCCACTCTGGGGCTAGTGGGATCGCCTCTGTCCGTAGAGGGGATTTACCTCACCAACACTTAGGAACATTCATGAATCTGCCCACTTGTGCATGAATTGACTCAACACGTTCATAACTTGACCCAAACGTATCCAAAGACGGAATTTACCTTGATCCACTTAAGCTTGAGGCTATTGTTAATCTCCCCTCTCCATCCTCATTACACCAGCTCTAGAGTCTATAAGGGAAAGCAAATTTCTTACTTCGTTTTATCCCGAACTATGCCAAAGTAGCTAAAGGGTTCACATGAATTTTAAAGCAGGACGTCCCTTTCTATTGGGATGATATTGCTCACCAATCTTTTGATACGCTTAAGACGTTGCTTGTCAATGCTCCTCTATTACGTCCTTCGAATTATCATCGTGATTTCACCCTCTATCTAGTTGTCTCATTTAGTACGATCACCATGGTTTTGGTTCAAGATGATGATGACGGTAATGAGCATGTTATTTACTACTTGTCTCTAAACATTCTCGACCCTGAAACCCGTTATGCACATGTTGAGAAGTTAGCACTGCCTGCGATCTATGCCGTCCAACGTTTTCATCATTACATCCTTTTACGGATGAAAATGAGTGATTTCTTTGATTTGGCAGCAGTAAATTCCAAATCAAAATCTTGGAGGATAATGATCCACTTCGAATATTTTCTACCTAGCAACTGTCGAGAAAGAATATAGGTCATGGGGTTACAACCAGAAATCACAATTACCATCCATAAAAGGATGTAATGATGAAAATTTTGGACGGCCTGGACCATAGCCAACGCTAACTTCTCAACATGTGCATAACACGTTTCAGGGTCGAGAAGGTTTCGAGACAAGTAGTCAATAGCATGCTCGTTATTTAGTCGAACATGCAGGAAGATTGTCTGATTTCCAGAAAATAATTAGAGCTGTTAGAAAATGCGAGAGAAACCACCAATAATGAAAATGGATCTCAAGGAAAAAAAGGTACAATCCTCTTCGACTGACTAATACTTACGAATGTGAATTAGTATGTGGTATATTGTCGTTGTTTCTTGTGTGTGTGCAGGTGTCCGAGCGTGAAAGTGAGTGGATCATGATATGTCAAACCAGGAGCAAGGAGCGAGCCACTCTTTTTGATGACAACAATAGCAAAGGACCTTTGGTAAGTCATCTATCGAATCTCAGTCCATTCGTTAACTAGGAATCAATATTATAGCTTGTCTTGTTTGTGGCTAGACCCACTATAGGGCTAGTGGGATCGCCTCTGTCCGTAGAGGGGATTTACCTCACCAACACTTAGGCACGTTCATGACTCTGGCACAAATTGACTCAACATGTTCACAACTCGACCCAAACCTTGCTGCCTTTACTGCCTTTGCTCTTTTGCTTCGTTTGTTTCTTTTTCTCCTTGGTAAATATTATAATTATGCTCCTTTTTATCCTTTTCCATCAATGACAATATTTCCAACAGTCTCTCCCTTTTGCTTTCATGGAAACACATCTACCACTACTTCAATACTTCCTCCAAGACTTCCTCCCCCTTTCATTCTGAGAAGTGTCTTTCTTCCTCTGATTTATTTTCCTCCCCCTTTGAAATCAATGGCAAAGGGTTACACATTTTCAGTGTAGTTTCATCTTTGCATTACTTCTCTCTGAGTTGTGTATAGGCCTTCTTCATTTTTTCTTTATACCTTGCTACTCCAGACTAGTGTATAAGAGTTGTTGGGAGAACACTTTGAAAATAATTGAATTTTCATGTATAGTGCTGAAATATGCTATACGTATGAAGATATAATCACTTGATGTACTTCTGCCATAATATCTGATCCCGAGGACCTATACCATACCACTGCTCCAAAAATAACACTTGGTATTCTGCTAATAGGTAGGTTGCTTGCTCCAAATACCAATTGATGAATGATGCAATGATATAATGATGATGACCATTTCTCTTATTCATCCTTCTTAAGAACATTTTGTTTCATTATTAACAGTTTCAGAGAGACATACAATGTAATAATTCTCTATAGATCTTTACCATCTCCATAGCTCTAGCTCTTGTGTGACAAATTTTATGGGCTACTCTGCCACTGGAATGATTCTTCTTGTCTAATACTGACTGGCTGACTGCAATGTTTCTATTCCAGATATTGTAGTCTTTGTTGGTGAATTTTCATCATTTTTTATTTTTTATTTTGTTTTTTGTTTTTGTTTTCTGATCATATCATAGAGTATCATCTGTAGACACTACCGCTAGTTTGTATCTTAGATATTTGAATGGTTCTATAGAAATAGGTTTTGTGAGTATGTCTGTTGTTTTTTCTTTTGTTTGTACGTATTCCATATTTACAATTTTCTTTGCTACTTGTTCTCTGAGGAAGTGGTACTTTATTGGGATGTGCTTTGTTTTCGAATGAAGTACTAGATTTTTTGATATACTTATTGCACTTGTATTGTCACATTTGATAGAAATAGGTTCAATGATGCTTACCTACATTTCTTGAAGAGTTTGTTTCATACACATCACTTGTGTGAAACAAGCTGCTGCTGCTATGTATTCTGCTTCTATTGTAGATAGAGAAACATATGTTTTCTTCTTGCTTAAACATGCCATGAGATTTTCTCCCAAATAGAATGCATCTCAACTTGTGCTTTGAGTGTCATCCACACAGCTGGCCCAATACGCATCTATATATGCTTTCAATGTGAAATATTTTCCTTTCAAATACCATAGGCCATAATGTGCAGTTCCTTGCAGGTTCTTAAATATCCTCATGATTGCTAGAAAGTGATTTTGTTTTAGTGTTGCTTTATATCTTTCCACAAGTCCTATTTCCAACATAATGTCTGTTCTAGAGATATTTAGGTATAGCAGGCTTCCTATCATAGATCTGTAAAGTCTTTGATATACATCTGTCGATCCATCTTCAGCACATAACTTGCATCCACTGATCATGGGAGTTGACACAGGTTTACAGTATTCCATTTGGAATAATTTTAACATGTATCTTAAGTATTTTCTTGTGAAATGAATATTCCTTTGTTCTTTTGTATAATTTGAAGTCCTAGGTAGAAGGTAAGCTCTCTAATCATAGACATATGAAATTTTGTCTTCATCTCTTATGCAAATATTTTTATTAACTCATCCTTGTTGCTACCTGTTATAGACCAATTTGGGCATCATTCCCAATTACCTAGTTAACTAGGCATCATCTCCAGGACCAATGACTAAGGGTCTATCATTCTCTATCATTTCAATTTTCTACATGCCCTAAGGCAATAAGAAGACAAATCAAACATGAATTTCAACTCGCAAAGGTTTCCAAAGTTTGAAGTTTATTATATAGCATGTGGGATCTCACCAATGCTGCCTCTAAGGGGACTAAGTGCATTTCATATGCAGGTAGCCCCATGCAAGTCTGCTCTGCAAATCACTTCCCGACATCTATGGGTGTGTTGGTAACATTGGGAGCGAAATTCTCATTGTTTCGGAATCTCCACTTGGCCAGTGCCTTCTAGAAGAGTTTAGATGTGTCAAGCTTCGAATCCAATTGTCCATTTGACATCTACATGACTGGGAACATGTCTTGCCTATTATTGGAAAGTCATTCATTGCAAAAATATATTCAGTTCATCTATAAATTGAGCACAGATCTGAGTGTTTGAGAGGGAAGAATTTGAGTAGAGAAATGCTGGAGGATTTTCAATTGAGAGTTATATTTGTGTAACAGCTGTTGGAGAGATTTATAATGTGATGGGGCTGAGGATCGTTGCTAGAAGGGTCACTTCAAATCAGTCATTTGGTTGTAACCTCTCCTTCTATCATCAATAAAGAATACAACTTACTTTTCCCTATATGCATCTGTATTGGCTCTGATTTTCCATATTGCGAGATCTTAGTTGATGTATATTTTTTATGCTTTATTGATTTAGATAAATAACTTGAATAGACATATGTATTATTTCTATCTTCTGTTGTTTTAGTGTTCTTTCTTGCAGGAAGAATTTCACACAAACCGTTTGAATTTGAAGCTACAAGGGAAGCGACAGAAGGAGCCATTTAGAAGCGCTTGTATCACAAGTAAGCCTCTAATCCTTTCTATGTGTCTGTTCTGAGTTACGAAAAGTAGTCGTATAGTCTTTAATCTATTGTTCTAGATTTTCATCTGTCTATGGAAGCGTGTTTTATCTATAATTCACAATTATGGCCCAAAAAATTGGCGGCTACGCCAGGGAAAATTTCTCTTAGATATAGGTGACTTAGCCTCTGATTTTCTTTGTATATCCACCTAGTAGTCGTTACACAAAAATATTAAACTTTTTCAAAGCCAAATTTGCAAATATAGTCAGTTAAAAAGTGGTATTTTTCCTTATAAATTGTGCCCAACACACCCTTAGATAGGACACAGTGCTTTGCATAACACTCTCTCCCTTTCAGGCCTGCGTTACAGAGCACTGTCTCCCCTTGGAGACTGCGTTGACTCCTGAAACCACCCAGATTCTTTTGAATTTTCCTTTGCAATTCGCTTCAATTTTTTTTCTGCTGTGTTTTTAAAAGTTTGATCTTCATATTGACAAGTAACTCCATATACTTCTCCTCCTTTGACTGAAAATTTGTTCAATGTTTGTTTAAAGCATTTTTCTTTATCATTGGAAAAATGATTTTAAAGTATTTTCATTGTCGCATTGTCGCATTAGATCCATTTGATTTTGAAAAAGGGAATTGTCGTAAATTATTCATTCCTTGATAGGAGAAATTGTTGTTTCATTCCTCATTTTTCCTATTAAAGAGAAAATTTTGTTCCATTCCTCATTTCTCAAAGTAAAATGCATTTGTTTTTATTGATTTGAGGCACTTAGTTTCCTTTTTTACATTCATAACATTAAAGGAACTAAAAAGGAAAACCTGCATTTTCATGTAGTGGTTTGTGTGTTTTGCAAAAGGAACAATTATGAAATATGCATTTAGTTTGTGCTCTTTGATTTGCTTTCTCTCAAATTTATTGCTCTTTCCCTCTAGTAGCTAGGTTTTTCATTGAAGAAACTGAAAGTGAAAGACTTCTTATAATTTTTAGTTGAATTTTAGGAATTTTCCAATACATCATCATGGTGAACCTTTGAAAGGAAAATTGTAAGCAAGATCAACATAAAATTAATATCAATTTACCTAACAAAGCATAGGAACCATAAAAATAACATTTAGAAGGTCTAGGCTAGAGATGTGTTCCGATGTCATAAAACATAGAAGCTATTGTTAACTTGTCTGCGATACATTCCAAGTGTGATACCTCACTCCATGTACATAAGTATATCACAGCTCTTCCACATACTTTCGGGTATATAGGGCGGTGTTACAGTACGATAAGTATAAAGGGGTGCTCTCACTATGCGGTTTCGCATCAGACAATGCTAATATGGACTTGGGCCTCCATGTACCTTTGGGTATATTTGGGAGGACACATTTTAGGTGCTATCCATCCATATTGAACCGAGTCGGTCGCCTTGTAAATTGTGATACACCGAAGACAACATTTAGGGAGATTGCTTGCCCATACTTCTTGGTTTTCCAAGAGGTATTTTGCAGTTCACAGTTTCTTGGTAAATCTTTTTTCCTAGCATTACCCTTTTATTTTTTTTATTTTATTTTGGTTAAAATAAATCAGTAATTGTGAAAGAACAAAATACTTTCCCCCATCATTCGCGTATACTAGCGTTAAAACCACCTTTACCACTAGAAGTTACTTCTGGTAGATGAAGGCAACATCACTCTACCGAAACCAGTACTATCAGTAACTCTGGTGAAGCATCATCTTCCCATATACCAGAGTTGGCACAAGTTTTTTCTACAAATCCTGGTTTCTCTATTGTTGTTGAGACAGAGTCCTCATAGCTACCCGTGGTCACAATCCATCCAATCTGTGAGACCATACCTCTCGAACCCGATGTTGTTTAACTTGAAGTTGATCCAGATCCCATTGTGCTTTAGGGGGAAACTGTTATTGGTCAAACTAGACATCATCCCCAGGACCAATGAAATAGGGTCTATCATCCCCTTATATTTTAGTTTCTATATTCCCTAAGTGGGGAAAATCTTGATCCCGAAGTCGAATAACCAGAAGTTGTTTCTGTGTTTGTCACTCCATAATCTATTGTAGCCATTGAGTCTCCCATATTGCGCAGTCAACCACCTAAAACATTCTTTGGGCCAGATGGTGAAGTTCTTCCACCTGGTTTGATTTCTATTGAAGAAATATCACAAGACAAGGCACCTTTAAATCCAACTCATTTTTGGTAGGAGCTTTACCTGTATGAGTCTTTTCCTCAATCACCTTCCTCTATTTTTGTTGATCCTGTTTCACTTCAAGTTCTCGTAGATTCTATAGGGTATAAATTGGGTCATTTGACCATGGCTGAGATAACATCCCATAATGAACCATCTATTTCCGTTGCGACAGCATCTATTGTTGCTTCATCTTCGATGTTTTTTCCATTGAATTCACCCATGTCATCATCTGGAATCCAATCTGGTTCCTCCTTTATGAGTATTGAATGGCTTGATCCTTTACTCACATCTTCAGTTCAATATCAAGCTAGTTCCATCATTTATTCTCCTTGGTGGCCAATGATACCACAAAAATTACCCTCGGGAATTCCAAAATTCAATGGAAACCCTGGAGAAGACCCGTCAATGCATGTTATAACTTATCATTTTTGGTGCTCATCAAAATCATTAAATGATGAATCCGATAGACTATGTCTTTTCCATCACACGCTCACTGATCCAAATGAAAAATTAGGATAGTTATTTTCTTATGTCAACCTCATTAAAAAATGAAACAATCCATGACGATGGTTATTTTCCTGTGTCAACATCGTTAAAAAAACGAAGCAGGATACGAGGATGGTTCTTTTTCTGTGTCAACCTTGTTAAAAAATGAAACAGATTTATGTGGAAATTTATTTTTTCTTGTGTCAACCTCATTAAAAAATGAAAGAAGCTCCTATGAGGATAGTTGCTTTTTCTTGTGTCAACCTCGTTAAAAAATGAAACATGTTTTGAGGATAGTTCTTTTTTCTTGTGTCAGCCTTGTTAAAAAATGAAGTGCCTATGAGGATAGTTATTTTTCCTTGTGTCAACCTCGTTAAAAAATGAAACAAGTGCCTTATGAGGAAATTTATTTTATAGTGTAAACCTCGTTAAAAAATGAAACAGGTCACGAGCATAGTTCTTTTCCTATGTAAAGCTTGTTAAACAATGAAAAAAATCCTCCCCTATAATGAACTTTCATTCCATCCAGCTATTAGTAACCAGTAATCTACTTAGGTGAATGAAATGAAGCTTGGGGGGCATCTTCTATTGTAGGGGGCATTCAACATGTGCTCTTGCAGGGGGCATTCAAAACATTCTTACTAATTGCATGCAATCGACCACTGAAGTTCGAGGGCAAAACAAGTTCAGAGCTCCAAAATGAAAATGGTAACTATGGAATGGTAAAAATGAATAGTAAAGACTCTTTTTAATAGTCATTTAATTGTTTGAAAATCATATTTATTTCTATGACTATGGTTTTATTATGTTTTTATCATGAAACGAGTATTTTTAATCCATTTAATGTTGTTCTAAACAGGTCTTACAACTGATGAACATAATAGTCATGCAGATTTATTTCAAGAATGATTTGACCACAAAGCATACTTTTTATCGTTATTTTTCGAGCTTTGTTAAAAACGAAAAAGGATTTGAAGCACACTTTCATCTCTTTTTAGAGCTTTGAAAACAGTGAAAAAGGAACCCCTGGAGTCTTCTTTTAGCTCTTTTCAGACTCCGATAATGTGAAAATATTGTCGAGCACTTGTATTTTCGAGCTCGTAAAAGTAAATGAATTGATATCTACTCAGTATAAGTTTAACCCTTTTCTGGACTGAGATAGATTATTTATGAAAAAAGGAATACCTTGGTTAAACATGACCAAAGAGGTTCTCTCAGATATTATTTTACACTTTTTTGGGTCTGAGTTACAAATTTATGAAAAGGTACTCATGGAGTTTTATTTTTTCCTCTTTTTCAAACTCTCTAAATATGAAAAAGGACCAGGCTATCACTGTCGTTAAGCTCGTTAATACATAAAATAGAGACGGGCTTGTCGATCATGGCAAGAATCGAGTTTCATTCATCGCTAGACTTGTTAAATTATTAAATAGTGATACTTTATTCGCCCAAAGGGTTGAATTATAGATCAAGAAAATGTTATCTTCCTCAAGCCTATTAAAAAATAAAGAGGTACTAGTCGACAAATGACCGGGGAAAATTTGGGAAAAGTGAGAAAAATTTCTTTATGGTAGCAAGTCGCTCTTGAACATGACACTTCCTTCACTCCATGTCCATGATTTTTTTTGTAGTTCGACATCAAATCATCTATTCACGCCTTAAAAAATGTACTACAGTACTTGGAGGGTCATTTTCACTAATGGCGGTTCTCTCACGTTTGTTAACAGTTCACATCATTGGCTGCTAATCAAACAATGTCTTTCCATGTTCGACGAAAAATCATATATTCGCATGGCTAGAATTGTACCTGAATGATCGAGTGAATGAGATAAGAAGACCCCAGATCTAGTTTCAGCCATCTGGGTTGCAATTTCAAGATTTTTGTACACATCATTTTTATAGTGACCTTACATACAGATTGTCATCCGAACATGGGCCTATATCTATAGGCATGTCTGCATTGGGCAACGTTCCAATGTCGACAACTTTCTGAATTATGTACATGTTATTAGATTGTTTATGTGATGAACATGGGAATGCCTACCCTCAACAATTATTATCAAAGAGGATATATCATAATGTAATGTATTGTAAGATTGATGCAGGTGACCACTCCGCTTCGTTTCCAACCCATCACAATGTAAATCATCTCAATAAAATGTTGTTATTATTTTGACCTCATGCTTTAGGGGGAAATTGTTATAGGCCAATTTTGGAATCATTCCCAATGACCTGGTTAACTGGGCATCATCACTAGGACCAATGACTAAAGGTCTATAATTCTCTATCATTTCAATTTGCTACATGCCCTAAGGCAAGAACAAGACAAATCAAACATGACTTTCATTTAGCAAAGGTTTCCAAAGTTTGAAGTTTATTATATAGAATGTGGGAGCTCACAAATGCTGCCTCTAAGGGGACTAAGTGCATTGCATATCCAGGTAGCCCCATGCAAGGCTGCTCTGTAAAGCACTTCCCAACACCTATGGGTGCGTTGGTCACATTAGGAGCAAAATTCTCATTGTTCTGGAATCTCCACTTGGCCAATGCCTTCTAGAAGAGTTTACATATGTCAAGCTTCGAATCCAAGTGTCCATTTGACATCTACATGACTGGGAACATGTCTTGCCTATTATTGGAAATTCATTCATTGCAAAACTACCTTAAATTCATCTATAAATTGAGCATAGATCTGAGTGTTTGAGAGGGAAGAATTTGAGTAGAGAAATGCTAGAGGATTTTCAATTGAGAGTTAGATTTGTGTAACAGCTCCTCGAGAGATTTATACTATGATGGGGCTAAGGATCATTTCTGGAAGGTTGAATTAAAATCAGTCATTTGGTTGCAACCTATTCTTCTATCATCAATAAATAATACAACTTACTTTTACCTATATGCATATGTATTGGCTTTGATTTTCCATATTGCAAGATCTTAGTTGATGTATATTGTTTATGCTTTACTGATTTAGCTAACTAACTTGAATAGACATCTGTATTATTGCTATCTTCTGTTGTTTTAGTGTTCTTTCTTGCAGGAAGCATTTCGCACAAAAAACTTGAATTTGAATCTAAAACGGAAGCGACAAAAGGAGCTATTTAGAAGCGCTTGGATCACAAGTAAGCCTCTAATCCTTTCTGTGTGTCTGTTATGAGTTAGGAAATGTAGTCATATATCTTTAATCTGTTGTTCTAGATTCTCATCTGTCTATGGAAGTGTGTTTTATCCGTAATTCAAAATTCTGGCCCAAAAATACAAAACATGATGTCATCTACATATACTACTACAATTAAGAGTTTGTTTTCATCAGCCTTTATATACACATTATTGTCTACTCCTCCCTTATTGAAACCTTGTTTTTGAAAGCACTTGTCTAGCCTATAATACCATACACGTGGTGCTTGTTTGAGACCATACAGGGATTTCCTTAATTTGAACAAAAATTAATGTTTATCTACTAAGGAAAATCCTTCAAGTTGTTCCATGTAGACTTCTTCCTCTAGATCTCTATTTAAGAAGGCAGAATTCACATCCATTTGATATACGATGAAATCATGATAGCTTGCAAAATCTAGGAACATTCTAATTTCTTCCATTCTTGCTACGGGGGAAAAAGTTTCATCATATTTAAGTCCTTCGATTTGAGAGTATCCATTACATAAAATTATGGCTTTATTTCTAATTACCAGACTCTTTTCACTCATCTTATTCTTGAATATCCACTTTGTGCCAATGACATTTTCCCCAACAGGTCTTGGCATTAACTCCTAGGTATTGTTATTCTCAATCTGGTCTAATTCTTTGTTGATAGTATTTACCCATTTTTTGTCTTTTCTTTCTTCAATGAAATTCTTCGGTTCTATCTGTGAAAACATGGCTAGGTACACTTCCTTGGTCTGTTCAGCTAGCTGTCTTCTAGTTTGGAATCCTACATTGTTGTCTCGAATGATTTGATCTTCTGGATGGTTCTTCTGAGTGTGTCTTGAGGGTCCTTTTGAGTTTATTTATGTATCTTCTGTTGTCTTATTATGTTCTTGATTTTCCTGATTTTCATCTTCATGATCATCTGGAATATTGACACAGTTTGTACTTTTGGTTCTGTGTGGTAGTTCTTCATCGGATCTCACATCAATGCTTTCCATAATTTTATGCAGTGTTTTGTTGTAGCACCTGTAACCTTTACTCTTTGATGCATATCCCAAAATATTCCTTCATCAACTCTTACATTGTACTTCCCCAAATTTTCATCATTATGCTTTATGAAACATTTGCTTCCAAAGACTCTAAAGTGATTAATTGATGTTGACTTCCCATGCCATAGTTGATATGGAGTCCTGACACAGTTTGGTGTGAGATGAGCTTTGTTGAGAATATGAATGGCTATGTGTATTGCTTCTTCCTAGTAGGTTTGATGAATGTTCCTTTCTTGCATCATGGCTCTGACAATTTGTTGTACCGATGTATTTTTCCTCCCTTACACTCCATTCTGTTGAGGTGCACTTGAAACTATAAACTGTTGTTTTATCCCACATTCATTGCACATGTATGCAAAATCATCATCTGTGAATTCACCTCCTCTGTCTGATCTTATACATTTTAGTTTAAATCTAGTTTGATTTTATGACAGTGCCTTGAATATTTTAAATTTCTCAAACACATCGGATTTATATCTCAGAAATTCCACCCACATTAATCTAGAAAAATCATCGATTAACAACATGAAATATGATTCTACACCTGGTGCATTTGTTCTTGAAGGTCTGCACATGTCCATGTGTACAAGATGAAGAGGCTAACTTGTAGATAGTTAGTATTTAGCTTTGAATTATGTGTGATTTTGTTTTCCCAGTTGGCAGGACTTACATATAGTATTTAGTGGCTTCTTTATTGCAGGAAAATCTCTGACAACTCTATTTTTTCCCAGTTTGATGATGTGGTCAAAATTTAGATGTCCCAATCTTCTATGCCATAACCAAGATTCGTCAAGTTTTCTGATGTGGCATGGTTCTTTCTCTTCTACTACTATATAAACATTAATCTCTATTCAAACACCTTTGATCAAGGTATTTCCTGTGGTGATTGACCTTACTTCACAATGTTGGGCTCTGAAAATGACCTCACAGCCTTTATCACAGATTTGACTAACACTTAGTAGATTGGATTTTAGACCATCCAAAAATAGTACATCTAAAGCCTCTCCTCTTCCATTATTCAGGCTAACTGTGCCTTTTAGCTTGATCTTCCCTGCTCTATCATTACCGAATGTTACATTCCCATATTTCTTTTCACTGAAAGTCACAAACTTGCTTCGATCTCAAGTCATATGTTTTGAGCACCCACTGTCCACATACCATTGATTGTTTTGATCTTGACAAATTATAACTAGATCAAACTTATTTAGCTTCCTTTTCCATTGTATGCAGCTATTTGTTTGGTAAATTTCCCAAGTAGATGGATCACAACCTTTGAGAGGAAATTTGTGAGACTTGTGCCCATTTTTATCAAAGAAAAAACATTTGATTGTATTTATGAATGTTTTATGTACACGAGTGAATCCACCATTGTTCTTAATTCCCCTTGAGTTTCCATACTCCAGTCTCCGTATATATGCTCTGCACTCCATGGCTTTATGGACGGACCTTTTACAACAAAAAGAATACCCATGGAAGTAATATCTTTCTTTGGCAGAGAAAGTTGTTTGAGGATATAACCATCTGGGCATATGAAAATTCTGTATTTGGAAGCCATCTGATCTGAGTTGAAATGTTTCTTGGCTGTTTACTCCTCTTGTTTCCAAGGCTTTCCTTGTGGTGGGTTTTTGTTGCATTTCATGATGACTTGGAGGGTTTCCCAGATTTTTGTTCTCAGATAAATGGGAGTTAACATTCTCTTTTTGGAAAAATTTCACAAATGTAATATCTTTCTTACACTCTACATTTGACTTGCTAGATTCTCCTTCATATCATATGCCAGTATTTACAAGAGGAGATCTTTGTGCATTTAATATATGGTCCAATTGTTCAAGAACTTTTAACTGTTGAATGTTGATTGTTAAATCGGCTTGAGAATTTTCCAATTTCTTCCTCAGACTCACCACCTCTTCTTCCAATCTTTTTCATTCTTGAATTTTCTCTCTTATTTGCTGCAGCAGAATGTCTTCTACTTTCCTTGCTTCTTCTAGTTCAATTTTCAACTTTATAAAATATTTGGAGTTTGGTTCATCCTTTATATGTTTCAGAAGGATTTCTTTATATTTTATAGTCTTGAGCTTGAGTCTATTTATTTCCTTTAGGGCACTCACCAACTCCCCCTCAATATCTACCTCACCTTATTCTTCAAATTCCGGGAGATATTCCTCAAGCTCTTCCTTGGCCATCAAAATGAATTCTGAAGTTCCTTCTTCATTAGGGGATTCATTTGAGCTCTCAGATGCATTGTTGTCTTGTTGAGCATAGATTGATCTTCTACTAAATCTATTCCCTTTTGGCCTATCGCTAAAATTGGTTTTATCTTTCCCTTTTGATTGATTTTCTATTTTCTTATGAGGACATTTTGAATCATAGTTCCCCACTCTTCCATAGTTAAAGCACTTAAATGGAAGTTTACCTTTATACTTACCTATGCCTCTATCTAATCTTCTGAAAAATTTGGCCTCTTCTTCATCAGAGCATGAGCATGTACCTTCCTTCTCTTCAATTCACTTTTCTACCTTAAAGGTTGCCTCTGTCACATTTGTATTCCCCTTTGGAATTCTCATCTCATAAGATGTCAATTTTCCAAGAAATTGGTTCATTGTCAAGGTTTCCTAGTCTACTATTTCTTTTATCGCAAAAACCTTAGGGTTAAACCTGGATTGTAAAGATTTCAGTATCTTTTGTACTATTTCACATTCCTTAATGATTTCCCCTAGATCTATCTTGTTATTCACAACTTCCACTACCTTTAAGAAGAAACTAGCTACATCTTCATCTTCACTCATTTTTAAATTTTCAAACTGAGTTTTATAGGCTTGCAGTGTGGCCATCTTCACCTTTTTATCTTGCTCATGGACATTTTCTAATGTATCCTAGATATCTTTGGTAGGCTTACTGCACATTAATTTGATAAATTCTGACTCACACAAACCACTTAAGAGTGCATTCATTGCATTTGCATTAGCTATGGAATTTTGTTTTGCTTCTTTCTCTGTGTCAGTATCTATTATCACTATAAAAATATTCTGAAGCTTGGTCAGTTACACTTGTTCCTAAGTCATAATGCTAGATAGGGTTAGAGTAATTTTTATATTTTTAAAGGTATAGATCATGGGTTAAAATTCTCATTCCATCACCAAACAATGTTCATTAACCTTGTTTCATTCTTCAAAGATCTTATGCCACATTTGAAACCCATTTTTAAAGTTTTTTTTTTTTCCCGAAAATTTGATCAATAAGCCACAAAACCACATTTTTGTAGCGCACTCAGTGTAAAAATTTTATTTTTCCCTACGAAAACGTTGGTGATTTCGTAGTACAAAACCCCGAATTTGCAAATCATGTGCTACGAAATCGGGGATTCTCAGTTTTGCGTTTGAGTTCTCACATCTGTCAAATACAGTTAAATTCCTCATCATTAGGTGTCATCCACGAGTACTCCTTCACTCATGCAACCATTCATTGTAATTATTAGGGGTCTTTTGAGATCGATTAGGGGTCAGTTGTCATTGATCCTTTCAAATTTGAAAATAGTTGGTCGTTTTCGACTTCATTTGTCTCATGCAAGACAATAGTGCATGCATGCTTATGTCTTGAAGAAGAAATTAGTGGTGAAAGACCTGAGTTTACTGAAACAAATTCAAGCGAGGCTGTAAATTATTCAAGTAAGGCTGTAAATTTTTCAAGCTAGGCTATGAAACTATATTACAAGCGAGGCAGAACTGAAACAAATTCAAGCAAGGCTGCTCATTAAAATTCAGGTTATATCATTATTTTCAAAACTTGCTATCAAGTGAGTTTGAAATTCATTGCTGGTGGAAGCAGAATTGTTATCAAGCGAGGCTGAACTCATTTACCAAGTGATCCAGTTCATTCAATAGGAAGCTTTGATTGCTAATTTGCTAATTTTCTGAAGACATAGGGTTTTTAGA
Source organism: Pinus albicaulis (assembly GCA_034641835.2). NCBI lineage: Eukaryota > Viridiplantae > Streptophyta > Pinopsida > Pinales > Pinaceae > Pinus > Pinus albicaulis. The sequence continues at coordinate 73,947,696 of MU968411.1, forward strand.
GGGATTATCACATATTTCTAAAGATACAAGGTTTTCAAGAAGAAAATGGCTGAATAAAGGAGTCATAGGTCTATTCATTTCCGAAGAACAGAACCTAAAGGTGTAGAAGTCCTTACAAAAGAAAATTCGGTTGAAGAAGCCTTTAAGAAAGTAGGTTGTTGGATATTTTGTAAAAAATTTCAAGGAGGGCAAACTCAAGTCACCAAATAATTTGCCATAAACTTTATAGGATCAAACTCAAAGATTGGATTCCTCAATTTACCAATTTCCCCTGAAGTGATATCAACAGTTACAAAAATTCCGAGAGGAGAAGACAGGTGGTTTAAAAACTTCAATTTTGACATGGTTCCCTGCAAAATATTTCTAAAACCAGAGTTTACAGAGGTTGAATTGAACAAATTTGTGCCAAGAAGTTATGTCAAAGATACATTTTCCAATCTACTCTGTAATATTCAGAGGTACTTCACCTGCGAAGGGAGATACCAGAAGGTGTATACCTATCACTTTAAACTCTTGCTTCATTTCATAGGGATGATATCCCTAGATTTACCTTTTTATCTTTTCAAAAGTTTGGCTAAGATGTCTGATAAGGTACAAATGAAATTTGAGTCATGTGAAACCTCATTATTTAACCATGGATTAGTCAAGTTAATAGTCTTACATGAGCTACAGAAAGAAAACATAGATTGGGATGAATTCCTCTTTTTGAGTAGAATTGGGATTGAAGGAACATGTGTTAGTCCTCAAGCTAAAGAAAAAACTCCATCAAATATTATTGCCCCTATAGAAACAAACTCAAGAATATTTGTTATGCTCAAGCCTTGGAAACAAGTTAAAGAATCAATGATAAGAAAAACATTGAATATCAAAGATACTCCTAAATCCGCACAGAAGAAGAAAACTCTGGTTAAGGAGACAATTCTAGAATAGTCAACTAGTAAAATAGATCAAAGAAGTTGACTAGGAGTCAAAGGTTAAAGGAAAAGGGTAAGGCTGTAGTTACATAGGGGTCAAGAGGTAATTTGAATGATATACTTCAAGCTATTGACATTGAAGAGTCTCCCCTAGTACAAGCAGACTTCATCAAAATGGATACAGGTGGCAGCAAATCAAAGAAATTAAAGACATCCGAAAGGTTAGATTTTTAGGATGAAGTGGTAGAGTTTATCTTTAAGCCTAGAAAACCCTCAACTAGGCACTCCAAGAATTTGAAATATTCATACATGGAGATATATCAAACAAGAGGTGAAAGTGCTAATGTTTTTTAAAAAACCACAAATACATCATTTTCAATGCCTGAAGAAGATAGAAACAAGGTTTTCAATATTCAGAAGGAAAAGAGCAACTATGAAGATGTCAAAGACAAACTCAGATTTTCAAATATTGAGATTGATAAGTTGAAGAAAAAGGTGAGAGTGCATGTAGAAGAAAGGGAAAACTTTGAAAGTATGAAAGGACTGTGGGAGATGGAGACAAATCCAAACCCTGAATTAATTGATAGTCAAGCTCAATTCTTCATATGGACCCTACCTACAATCAAAGAAGAAAAATTCATTAGGATGGTCAATACCAAGCTAAGGGAAAAAAACAGAAGGCTTAAGAGGAGAGTAGAAGACCTGGAAATACAGCTAACATAGTTTGAAGATCAGCCACAACTAAAATAAGTGCAAATAGTAAGTTTCATCCTCTAACAAATTTTTGAGGTTATGTGGTAATATCTCATTTTTGGAGATGTTTAAAGTTGATTTTTATGGGTTATGAAAGCTGATATACACCTAGAAATATAGTATTAAAGGGTTGAAAACTAAAATTTTGGAAGGAAGATGTGAAAAGTGAAGACTCAGCAGTTTCGTAGCACGCTACAAAACTGCTGTAGGATGAAGTTTGTAGAATTTTTGCAATTTTCAAATGATCCAGGTGGATATTGGTGGTCATCCGCCTATTCAACTTGGGTCCCCACCATTGTCTCTTTCAGTTTTTCAGTTTCGGCAGAACTTACTATTTTTAGCAGTTTTTCGGGTCTTGAAGTTTTGGAGCCGTTTTGAGGCCCTAAACGACGTTTTTTTGGGAAACCAGGGAGAAATCAAAATTTGTAGTCCTTGGATAGATCTTCCTAATGAGGTATGGTATGCATCAAATGGAGATTTTATGCCAAAGTTACGTCCCCGGGAAGTTGAAACACCAATTTACCCAAACGGGTCCCATAGTTTTGGCGCTTCATCTCCTAGGGTTAGGGTTTTAGCTGTTTAGGATTTCCCATTGTTTCTAAATAATAAATAGGCCCTTGAGCCTCATTGTAACTCAATTCAGAGGCATGTAGCCACCACATATCTTCTCAGAGATAACTACCAGCACCCTAACTAGTTTTATTTCTATTCTGTCTATAAGCAAATTTCAGTTCTTTGATATTAATGAAATGAAGTGTTATTCTGCTGCATATTTGTATTTATGGTTATATGTCTATTCTGTTGCGTTCCTGCATAAATACGGATCAGTGGTATCAGAGGGGTATTCTTTTTCTTTATCCTTCTTTGCATGTCCCCAACAAGGTTGGGGTATAAGGAGTTAGGGCTCGATTTGGTGGAACCTTTGCAAGATCAGCCTCGCAAACCTCGACGGACGCTCATGGGAGACGAAAAGAAAGATGAGGGAGTATGAGATCCTATCAAAATATTGCTCGAGGAGGCCCTCGAAAAACAAAGGAACGCGATGATGGATAACTTTGTCCAGATCCTTCAAAGGTTGCCCACCGACGATGCATATGCATCCAACAACCACTCTGGAGGTGCGACTCATTTAAGGTACAAGTAAATTTTGACATTCCAATATTTGAGGGTCAAATAGATGTAGATTTCGTAGATAGATGGTTGAATATATTAGAAGTATATTTCTCGATTCATGACTTTTCTGACAAGGAAAAGATTATTTTTGCACTCCTCAAAGCTGCCCCCCATGTCAAGGACTGGTGGGAAACCCACTGTGAGAAAAAGAATGAGATAGAACCCTCTCTGTTCTCAGCTGTACCCACTTGGAATTCTTTCCAAGACGCCATCAAGGAACAATACTATCCCATGGGGAGCTATGAGGACAAGTACATAAATTGGACCATGCTACGACAACAAAGGGATCAAGATGTGCATGAGCTGACAAATCTGTTCCATACCCTCCACACCAAGTTGGGTATCAAAGATTCAGAGAAACATCTAGTGCTAAAGTATCATAGTTGTCTGCATAGATAAATTCAAGAGGAAATTGAGTTCCTTGACATCTCCTCGCTTGGTATGGCATACTGGCATGCTGCCAAGATTGAGCAGAAATTAAAACATAAGAAGCGAGACTTTGGATCTACAAATCAAAAGCAAGGGAAAGGTGCTCCCAAACCACAGAACAAAGGACAGAGCCAAGGCATGGTGACTCAAGAAAACCTGTCGAAGCCACAAGCAAAGAAAAACACTGCAAAGCCAAAGAAGGACACGAGAAAGTGGTGTGAGTTCCACAAGAGCTCCACTCACAACACAAGTGAGTGTAAGGCCAAGAAATCGCTGGTGGCTGAGATGAGGGCTTTTGAGTCAGATGCATGCTCCGAGTCTAAATCAAACCCTGACAAGGGGAATGACAAACGGAAACATATTATTGATACACAGCCCAATGCCACTGTTTCCACTACGAAGATCCAGAAGGAGGAACTGGAAGATCCAGAGGAGGAGGAATGTCTCTTCCACTCCCAGATGTGGGTAAAGGGCTCCCCGGTACAGTTCATTATCGACAATGGGAGCCAAAATAACCTCATTTTTGCAGACGTCGTGAATTGGTTGGGCTTGCCAACCACAGCTCACCCAAATCCATACACCATCGGATCGCTTCACCAAGGACAAGATCTTTGCGTCAGCCAGCAGTGATGCCTTCCCTATAGCATCAAGCCCTTCACGGATGAGGTATTATGTGACGTTGCTCCTATTGATGTTTCTGATGTATTATTAGGAAAACCATACTTGTGGAAGCGTCATGCTGTGTATGAGTCTCATCCTCGCATTGTTATTATTACTTTGGGAAATAAGTTGTACAGGATACCAAAGGTACCACCTCCTGCCGCTATCTCTTTGGTTACTGCAAAACAATGCAGTAAGCTCATTTCCAAAACCAAGAAATTTGTTTTCCTGATGATACACCCCCAGGACAAGAAGAAAACTATGGCCACGACCTCCAGACAGGGCTCCTCTGCATGAAAACAACAAATGGATAAGGTTGTGGAGGAGTACAGGGACATATTCACCTCACCCACAGGGGTTCCTCTGCACTGTCAGGTCAAGTACCCAATTGATCTAACCCCAGGTGTGCCACTACCCAATGGACTGATCTATTGGTGCTCTGTTTTGGAGAATGATGAAATGAAAAGGAAGATTTAGGAGCTACAGTAGAAAGGTCACATCCGACCAAGTTCATCGCCGTGTGGGAGTTCGATCGTGTTGGTAGAAAAGAAGGATGGGATGTGGAGACTCTGTATTGACTATCGGGCGTTGAAAAAGATAACTGTCTGGAATAGGTACCCAATCCCATGGATTGATGACCTTCTGGACCAACTCAAAGGTGCAAAATATTTCAGCAAGATCGACTTGAAGTCTGGGTATCACTAGGTACCAATTGAACTCTCTGATGTGTGGAAGACTGCCTTCAAAGCCAAGGAAGGCCTTTTCGAATGGCTATTCATGCCTTTCAGGTTGACAAATGCTCCCGCAACCTTCATGAGGTTGATGGATGACATCTTGTGGCCATTCACCAACTCATTTGTAGTGGTGTACTTGGATGACATTATGATCTTCAGCCAGACTTGGGAAGAGCACCTTCACCACATCCGACAAGTCCTCCAAACACTGCGACAACACAAGTTGTGTGCCAACTTGGAGAAGTGCACTTTTGGCATGACCCAAGTTCAATATCTGGGATACATTATTGATGAAAGGGGGGTGCATGTAGATCCAACCAAGATCCAAGTAATTTAGGATTGGCCAGCCCCAACCATTATAACAGAGCTTCGTAGCTTTCTGGGTCTTGCTAATTTCTAATGTAGGTTCGTATTGGGATTCTCTCATATCACTTGGCCCTTGAGTCAAGTCACCAAGGGAGGAGCGAGAGAAAAATTATTTTGGTCGAAACCTCAACAGAAGGCATTCACAGAATTGAAAAATCGCCTCTGTTCTGCCCCAGTGCTCACATTACCAGACTTGCAACAGCCATTTGAGATCAAAACAGATGCCTCTAACTATGCTATTGGGGTAGTTCTTACTCAACAGGGACATCCACTAGCATATCACAGTGATACATTGTCTGAAACAGTTGGAAAGTATCCCACTTATGACAAAGAAATGTATTCCATTGTGCAAGCTTGTCGAAAATGGAAGCATTACATTTTGGGGAAGGAAAAAATCATCCACACAGACAATCGGCCCCTACAGTTCATACATACACAAGGGAAGTTGCAGAATGATCACCATCAGAAGTGGTCCACATATCTGCGACAGTTTTATTTGAACATCAAGTACAAGAAGGGTAGCACCAATAATGTTGCAGACTACCTCGGCCGACCACCGATCATGGCGCTCACCATCGTTCTCAACTCTTGTGGGCATGACACTTCTGATTGGCTGCTTCTCTACGAGAGTGACCCAGAATTCAGCCACACTTACAGGGCACTCTTGGGGGGTACGCAAGTTCAAAATTTTCACCTCCAAGATGCACTTTTATTTCGCCTGGGACACCTTTGTGTTCCTTCAAGTGAGTGTGCCAATATGATATGGAAAGCACACTACAGCCGAGTCGCTGGCCATTTCGGGGTCAAGAAAATAGTAGCAGTACTGCAAAATTATTTCTTTTTGCCGAACCTTCAAAAGGATGTCGGGAAGCACATCAGATCCTGCACTGCTTGTACCATTGCCAAACTCACCATCAAGAAGCAAGGCCTATATACTCTGCTACCTACCCCTAGTCGACCGTAGGAATCCATCTCCATGGATTACATGTTGTGCCTTCCTTCTACTAAGCATGGAGATTACTGTGTTTTTGTGGTTGTCAATAGATTCTCGAAGATGGCCATTATGGCGGCCTGCAAGAAGAATATAACAACAGAAGCCACTGCTAAACTCTTCTTTGAACAAGTGTGGGTGCACTTTGGGATCCCACAGTCTATCATATCAGATCGGGATAGCAGGTTCCTCAGCACATTTTGGTCCAACCTCTGGTCAATGCTGGACACCAAGCTCAACAAGTCCATAGCTTTCCATCCCCAAACATATGGCTAGACAGAGGTCGTCAATAGAATGATTGTACACATTATTCACATGTACAATTCAAAGCATCCACGCATATGGGATGAGAGCCTCCCCTATGTACAACATAGTCATAACCGGGCTCTCCACAGTTCAATCGGCCATAGTCCCTTTCAAGTGGGCTTGGGATTCTAGCCACTATGTCCCATTGACGTAGCAATGCCATTTGCGGCTACTCAGACCGATTCGGCTCATGTCCAGTATGAAGTTGACAAAGAAAACAACTTCATTGAGCGCATTCAACACATCCACAAACAGGTTCATGACATATTTGACAGAGCCAATGCTAAGTACAAGCAACGCCATGATAAACACAGGGTGCCACACAACTTCCAGGTGGGCGACAAAGTATGGCTACATTTGCAGAAGGAGCGCCTCATTGGACCCCACCACAAACTTCGCCCACTCCGATACAGGCCGTACACCATCACCAAGGCTATAGAGAACAATTCCTTCCAGCTCATTGTTCCACCATTCCTTGGTCTGCACCCAGTATTCAATGTGGACCACCTTCGTCCTTACTTCCCACCTCTACTAGACACCTCTGACATTGCAGAAAAACTCACACCAACAGAGTTAAACCCAGACTGCATGGAACAGGCCACCACAAATTGTATCATGTACATGCAAAGCAAGAACACTTGCCAATAGAAGATTCAACTGTATCGGGTTGTCAAAGCTGGCCAACTCGTGCACCAAGGAAAGTGGTTCACTAGGGACGAAGTTCAGCAGAAATTTCCTCATCTCATGGAGGAACTTAATGCAATGGGGACCATTTCTTCCTAAGGGGGGAGGAATGATCCAAGTGGATATTGGTGGTCACCCGCTTATTCCAGTTGGGGCCCCACAATTGTCTCTTTTAGTTTTTTAGTTTCAGCAGAACTTACTATTTTTAGCAGTTTTTCGGGTCCTGAACTTCCGGAGCCATTTTGAGGCCCTAAAAAATGTTTTTTGGGAAAACAGGGAGCAACATGGGTCCATCGATCGATGTTGCTCAATAAAAATTTGTAGTCCTTGGATATATATTTCTAATGAGGTATGGTACGCATCAAACAGAGATCGTATGCCAAAGTTATGTCCCCGGGAAGTTGAAACACCAATTTACCCAAACGGGGCCCATAGTTTTGGTGCTTCATCTCCTAGGATTAGGGCTTTGGCTGTTTAGGATTTCCCATTGTTTCTAAATAATAAATAGGCCCTCGAGCCTCACTGTAACTCAGTTCAAAGGCCTGTAGCTGCCACATCTCTTCTCAAAGATAGCTACCAGCGCCCTAGCTATTTTTATTTCTATTTTATCTATAAGAAAATTTCAGTTCTTTGATATTAATGAAATGAAGTGTTATTTCCACTGCATCTTTGTATTTATGGTTATATGTTTATTCTTTTGCGTTCCTGCATAAATTTGGATCATCAATGGTGAAAAGGGTTTGGTTTTGAGCTTTGATGATAGTGGGAGGTATATGTATAATATCAATGAAGATCCAGGAGGTTTGGCACATAAAAATGGAGGTTTGAAGCATGATTTTAAAAGGAAAATTTTGTGCTATGAAAACAACAGACTCAGCATTTTCATAGCGCAACAATATTGACAGTTTTTTCACCATTTTGGAGGTTCGGGATTTGCACAGCTGGAATTTCAAATTCAAATGAAGGTTATAAGACATTTTCCACATGTTTTGAGCACCAGTTCTTCAGCAGTTGGTTCGAATGGACAGAAATGAGGCGTTCAGCTATTATACAGGGAACATGCTCCTATTTTGTAGGAATGGATAAGAAGCAGGTTGATGGGGTCTAACAGTAAGAAGATAAACAACATCATGGTTGAAGTCTAGAAGAAATAGCTGTCAAGCATAGTTTTTAATGATTAGATAAGGCTGTTAAAGGTTGTTAAGATATAATAAATAGTGTTTTAGTCCTAGTTGTATTAGGACTGTAAGACAGACAGTTTAACTGTCAGTTTGTAAATGAAGTTTGTTTAGAAGTTGATAGGTGTCAAACTCGAATTTCTTCTCAAAATTTTTGGAAGGAATCCAAGGATGTAATGACCACTCTATAAGAGGGAAGAAATAAAATTTCATAGGGTTGGAAATTTTCATTAACAAGCATACTGTTTTCTTGTAGCTGAAACTGTGTTTTTATTTAATACAGAGATATTGGTTTCATCATTTAGGATTCAGAAAGGGTTATTGATGTTTGATATTCTCATGGTTTTCCTCTTTCAATTACTTGCAATGGCATGAATTTATGTTACTTAGAATTCACTGAAGGTGCTCTAACTTCCTTCATATGTTCATGAACTGTGTTTATTTTCTGTCCTACTATTATGTTGATGCATCTAAACCCTGAAATGCCCTGACTTCCATATGAAGCTGATACTCATGTTTTGTCAAAACACACTTGACTCCATAAGCCCAATAGATTTTTTTTGATTAGCAGTACAACCAATTATCCATTTTTATCCATTTTACTCATAGAGTTAGCCATCTAATCCTTATTTGAAAAACATAAACCTATTAAGAGAGCCCTCTCAGGTTGAGGAGGCTAAGCCTCAACCAAAAGTCTGGTTTGAAATAGTTACTCAGAGTCTTCTTGATCAACAGCCTATCAGGGTCTGATTTTGAGATAACAATATCCTTTGGTGCAATTTTTTCTTCCACAGAAATCAAGACTTCTACTCCAAGAGAAATCAAATATGTCCTCATTGTTATTTTCCAAAAGGCATAGTTTGTGCCAATAAACAAAGGGGCTTTATTTGTAGAGCTTCCTTCTACGCTAGCCATTTTTGGGACTAAGGACCTCCTTCCAGTGGTTAAAATGTTTCAGAAGGACTAGCTCTGATACTAATTGATGAGCCCTTTGTTAAAATTTTACTTTAAACTTATTTACACATCCATTTCAAAAGTCACTTAATATATAATTAAACAACAATCTCAATATGTGAGTAGCAAGTGTTAAGCATATTAAATACTACATGAACACATAATCATCATGCACATAGACACCAGATATAAGTGGAAACCCATAACAGAGAAAATGAAATCTTATTATTGTTGTGATGCAAATGCAAGATACAAATCCCTCTCACCACTGAGTTTTTTTGTAGGCTCCAACCTAAAGGAGGATACTACCTCAAATTCTGCAAGCTACAACTTTCAAGGAAGCTCCAACTCCCATCTATTTTCTGTAGGCTACAACCCACAGGAGGCTCCTAACTCAAACAACTACAACTGGACATCTATCAAGCTACTACTTGATATGGAAGCACCAACTCCCTCACACTACAATAAAATCGTATGCTTGTTTACCTGGATATTCGCTCTTTTTTTCTCCTTCTTCACTGTTGCCCTTCCAACCTTCAAATCTGATTCATACTAGCTCTGGATGTGCACATAATCTCTATCTCCTCTCTCTCATTCTTCCACTCTATAACCTCTATATGCACATTACAATAACATCATTTATAGAGATAGCTTCATGGTTGTTTGAATTCTACATGGGAATATGAAGTGAACATGCATGACTCTTTACCTTCCACCCACTCATTTCCTCACTCAACATATTTAGGATATTACAAAAATATATACACTCATTTTAGTATCAACTAGAGTTTTTCTTTTCATTGGAGACTTGCCTTTGCATCACAAACAATATAAAAGAATTAATGAATTTACAATTACAGTTACAATAATATTTAAATTCAGCCCTTTCAGCTTCTTTCTTTTCTGTTCATTTTGTCTTCTTTGTCTACTGTCTATTTGTTTTCTTTGCCTGCTGTTATATTTTCAACTGTGTTGCAGCATTACTGTCTTAGCCCGACTTTACCCAATTATTACGTTTCAAACAGTGTTATTGTAGTGTTCCTTTTCCCATCTCTACCTATTATATTTAATCGCAACGTTCAACATTCTCTGCATGCACTGTCGGGTCTCTTTACCGAGTCCATTTTCCATGCATTCAGGCCTTTTCTGTGTAATCAGAGTCAACCTCCACTTCCAACGATGTATTCATAAAAATAGCACAAACAAATTAAACCTTGGACGTTGTTTATATTGAAATTAAAATTTGAAGAACCTCGCATCCACTTCTCTTTATCACACTTCAAAACTTTAAGAATTTCGCAGTATTTGCGACTTCACAATTTCACAACCCACGGCGAAAACCTTATCACATGCCACACCTTAAAAAATATATCTTACAAAGTATTAACATATAACCACAAGAATTGTTTATTGCGATGTGCGGTATGCAGGCCAGGTCCATGTCATCTCCATGATAATGCCACATCATTTCCATGTCATTGCCACATCATTGCCACATCATTTCCACGTCACCATAAATTAACTATGATCTATGGGTTCGGGGCCACGTCATCTTCCATGTCACTGCCACATCATATCCACGTCATTGCCATGCCATCTTGCCATGTCATCACCCACACTTTTCATTTCTCATTTTCTGTGTTTCTGTTGTTTTGCGATATTCCTTCTGCCGCAATTTGCGATATGCAATTACATCACATTGCAAACCAAATTACTTACCATGCAAGTCTTAATGATAACATAAAAACTTGACGAGGTGTGAAATACGTGGGATTGTGACTTAATCTCCACTGTTGATCAAAGTCCAGATCTAATGATCCTCACAGCTCCTTAGCTGATCTACTTCACATCACAGTATAATTCATTTTCTTTGCGATAGTACATTCTGCTTCTTATCGCACCACAACTAAAACAAATAATCTTACGAAATATTAACATAAAAACTTAAAAATTGTCGATAGCGATGTGCGCTATGCGATAAAGGGTTCGAGCCCGACTCTTGCCGACTCATTCATGACTGTTCTTCATTGCTACACACATTTATTACTTTACTTAGGCACGTTCATGACTTTTCCCATTTTTTCATGACTTGACCCAACACGTTTACAACTACACCCAAACCTTGCTACCTTTGTTGCCTTTGCTCTTTTGTTTCCTTTGTTGCTTTAGATCCTTCATAAATATTCTAATGGTGTTCCTTGTGATCCTTTGCCATCAATGAAAATATTTCCAACAAGAATGAGTATTCATATGGATTTGATGACAGTAGTCTAGATGTTTCTTCCAGTGTGCAGGGTGAGCAGTCAAAGGACTCGATGAGAGATATTTAGGATGATGAGTCACTTGTGATGATTCAGCCTGAGTAGTATATGGTGGAGCATGGGGTAGATGAAGAGGGGGAAATGCACATCATGCATGATATTCCTTTGGGGGAGAGCCAGATGGAGTCTCACAGTGATTCAGTGCTAGATATGCAGATAACCTTAGGGTGAACCATTAAGGAGGAGCTATTGGAGATGGTGGTGCATCCATATTTGTGCTGACCCATTGATGAGGTGTGGGTAGATGCACATATAGCTAGAAAGACTGCATTAATTTCAAGGAGTAGCACTCTCTAAGATTACATCGATGGGACTTGCAGCATACCTTGCCCACTTGTTCCTATTATAGAGAGAGGGGAATTTTTTTTAGGAAGTTCATGTTGACAGGTGGGACAGAGCAGCATGAGTTGAGTATGGGTTGGTGTCCACCCTCGAAATGTGTTCTGTATGCATATGTCACCACATTGGATTCCTCGACCTGGATAGATTGGCAGGAGATCATAAGTTGGTATCCTATTGATGGTACGAGCAGCTTATTCAAGAGCATTGTGGAGCATGGACCCTTATACTTGAAAAATAATACAGTTTCTAGTTGGTACTAGGGCACATGTCGACAGCTCTTTAGCAATCCATCCTGGCATCGGGAGAGAAATATTAGCATTGGATTGAGTCAGGGGTTGGATTGGAGAGAGGTGATGAGTTGGTATGTAGTTGGTGGGGCATCTTATAGAGTCAAGAGCTACAACACAACAAGATCCATGGAGCATTGATGCATGTTGGTTGTCTTCTCCTAATGAGGCAATATATATAGCTATATGGATTGTGCAGTCCAAGCTAGGGGTCTTGGGCAATGATCGGCCATGGTGGCGTTGGGATCTAGGAGGATTGATTGATGATAGGTGTGGTGACATATCATTTTTGGATCTCCACGTTGAGGGGTATGTTTTGGGTAGCCTGACACAGGGGCATAACTGCACTGAGGGGTTTGTATGGGATCTGACCATTGGGTTTGAGTGCATTGGGCCAACAAGGTGGCCCACATATTTGCAGTTTCTTGAGGACAAGCAACATTTTGGCGGAGAGGAATATAATATTCCTAATTTAGATTTTAGCTAATTATAATTATAATTTTTCCCTTACTTAATTAAATATATGAAAAAGAGGGTAGAAGGACCCATAAATCCATTTTGTAGAATAAAACCACTTCACCAATGTGAAAGTGGATCAACACAAAAGTGGATGGGGTGAAGAGGCCAATAGAGTAGCGTAGTTTATGTGGAGGATATGGATCAAGATACTAGCACATTTATGATGTGGGCCCAATGGTGTGAGGGTAAACAAAAATAAGAAGAGGGTGAGGGCAGCCATGGAAAGCATTCTAGATTATTATTATTTTGTTGTCGTTCACGACTTGAGAATGCTTGAGTTGTTTAGCCGAGTCTGCAGTGTTGTTTACCACGAGGGTGTCTCTAAGCAGAGATCCCAGCCTCATCCTTGGGGGACTTCTAGTGCCTACTCAGGATAGGATTCCTGTTTTCCATGTGAGTTGATCCCATCATCCACAATTCAGGGCACTTGCAAACCCTCTAGTATTTCACATTCACTTAGTGACTTACGCAGTCTATATGAGATTTCATCAAAAGAGGATGAAATTCCATAGCATTTATTCTTGGAATCCATTGAAGGCATCAACCCTTTAATAGCTGGGCTTGGGAATCCAATGAAGAAATCTTTAATTTTAGCCCATAGTTCTGCATATCCAGCAGTTATGCATTGCAAAACCTAGGAGGGTGATTTTCTGAGGTCAGCCAATTCAGAAATCCTTTCTCGGTTATTTTGGGTTTTTCCATAGAGTCCAGATTCTAAATCCTATATTTTTCTAAGCACCAAAGCATCCTCATCTACACAATCCTATTCACCTAGTAGCAACATTTCCAACAGGGCAGTGTAGAGAAGAGCTCTAGTAGTGCAGCAGAGAGCAGTGTTTACAGTGGGAGAGCTTGAGGTCATTCCAACCAGCTTTTTTCGGCTTGAGTGCCATCTATTTTAATATTTTTGTATTTTTTTCACCTCCATTTTAATAAAATGACTCAGTCGTTCTGACTATTTTTATGGTCTTTTCAGTTTATTTCCATTTTACTATATTTTAAAGTTTATTTTGTTTTGTATTACTATCTTTTTGTATTTGGAATATTACAGTGGTATCAGATCTCATAGACTTGGCTCAGCTTGTGGAACAACCAGATTATGACACCCAAAGATCAAGAATACATTACGGACTGGACAAGGAGATACAAAAACAAAAAACACAAAAATTCGTTGGGATAAAAAGTGACGGTTTTGGGTTGGATGTTTCTAGAAAATGAAGATTCATCTCAAAAATCAGATACATGGCTTTTGTACAGAACGAACCAATTTAGTTTTTTTTTAGCAGTTTCTCCAAATTTGATTTGGATTGAGAGAACCAGAAGGTTTTTTGAGAGACACAAAAATAGAAAACACAGAAATTCACTAGGATAAAAAGTGATGGTTTTTCATTCAATGTTTTAGGAAAATGAAGATGAATCTCGAAAATATGAGACATGGGTTATGTGTAGAACGGACCAATTTAGTTTCGTTACAAGAAGTGTTTCCAAATTTGGTCTGGATTGAGAGAAATGAAAGGTTATTTTAAGACAATTTTCTAAGATTTGTTGTAGTGGCCATTTTCCAAATTCTTCCAATTACAATACCAGATTGAACTTATGCCCAAAAAATGTCTCAGTAGGAGAAATTTGAAAATGTTACTAGGAGCCTCAAGGGACTGGCGAGGTAGCTCAAAGAGTGGTTATTAGCAAGGGAAGTAAGAAGAAACGGTAGTTTCCAACCTACAAAAGAAGAAAATAAGAAGAGCATGGTTATGGGGGTGGAGTTAGTGATGAGATGAGAGAGAACATACTCATGGAGAAGGAATTTCATCTAGCTACATTCCAGCTGATTGAGCATGAGGTTTGTTAGTACCCTATAAATTATAGGATCTCAAGGTGATTGGATACTTCATATTTCTTGCAAAGTTTTCATTATTGAAAGGCTTTTCAAAATTCAAATGATTTCAAATATATATATATATATATATATATAGATATATATATATACATATATGTGAAAAATAATTAAAAGAGTGTATAAAAATAGAAAAAAAAAAAGAGAAAAAGGGAAAAAAGAAAGAAAAACCCCAAAAAAGAAATAAAACTAAAAGTGCTGCAAGTTCAAATGCCACTACCCGTTAGATAGGTTTGTCCATTCATATAGTTTAATCATGATTGGACAACTTTCAATTTTTGTTGATAGGTTAGAAAATAAGGATTTTCGAAACTGTTTAATCTTGGCTTAAAAATAGATAGGTAGAAAATGAAATTGAATCAATGGTTTAAACTAAGTCAATGGCTGAAATAAGGATAGGGATTAGGTTAGAATTTCAAAAGAATAACATTTCAGGGTGTGCAAGTCTAAATTCACCTTAAAAAAGAAGAAAAAATGTTAGATGAGTAGTTTGGGTAGGAGGTAGAAAGGTTAAGGAGAAAAAATGAAAGGAAAAGGTGAAATTTATTTCCACCAAGTACAACATCAAAATCTCATTTTTACCATTATGGGAGAAGATCAAAATATAGGGTATTTACACTCAAAAGTTGGAAATGGAGTTATGTTTTAAAAAGTTTGTATTTCGAAATCATTTGAGGCATACCTTATGTCTAAATTTTATCCTAAGTCCTATACAAGTCCCGCCAAGTCCCAAATCACAATTCACATCGTCATATCACAAATATTCCTTGGAAATTCATTTTCTATTTCAAAAAATTCCCGATGTGATATCGGTGGGACCCCTTCCTTTCCTTTTTGCATTGCCAACCTCTCCACTCATCACAAATCATACATCGCAACTTTTAAACTTTACTTCCCTTTCTCACCACAAACTCCTCGATTGCGATCTATGGGCGGCCCTACCTCCATCATGCCAAGTCACCTTTCCACCATTGCACATTGCACTTCGTAAATTTTAGCATTTACCTCCCTTCCACTCATATCAAAAGAATCAATCTATGGGCTACGGGCGAGCCCACCTTGTTGCCACATCGCCTCCGACCCCACCATCCACTCATACCCTGCTAACTATCCCTCACCTCTCCATCATCCCTGCACATTGTCACATATCGAATGGCCCACAATTGTTTTGGGCCCCCCTTGGATGTCAAACGTTAACAAAGGGGGGGGGGGGGTCTGAAATGGGTGATATCCATTACCTGCGACTCTGATATGTGTCACGCCCATAGTACTTTGCACAACCCCGCTCCGTTACCACTCACTAGTCATGCCCCCGTTTGAAAATGGTTTTGTTGTGTAAAAATATCGTCGTGCCTGTTGACCATTTTCCGCACTATGGATGCCACATCCGCTCTCTCCTACCTACTCTTCCCTATAACATCTCTTCCCGCCAACAACCCGTTGCACCATAAATGGTCGGGTTGTTATCCAAGGGGTTGGTGCCTAATAAACAGCCAACAAATCCTAGTTTAAAGCCAAAATCTGGCATAAAAATGGAGTTTACTCTAGTGACTAGTGTAAAAATTGTTGCAGGTGTTGGATTCGCAGATATTTATAGAGAAATTGAAAAATGTTTCCGAAGAGCCATTTATTTATCAAGAAGAGTTGTCAGCTCTCTGTGAACCAGATTACGGTTCTACTTTAGACTGTTCAATCTTGGTCATGATCCCCCTCTGTCATACACCTTCCCTAGTGCTGATCCATAGCAATTTCCCTTTCATTGATCCCCATTTTTTCATCCCATTCTTCATTGTAAGTTGAGAAATAATACATATAAGACAAATCATGCCTCCCAAAGTAGACCAAAAACCCTTCAATCCATGGTATATCCTCAGGTAGACTTAGATCATGTCCCCATGGATGAAAGAGACTACAAAATCCATGAGACAGATTCAGACTTTGACTTGTTCAATGTCTACTTCTAGCTCGAGGATAAGCTCCTTGATGAAGCAGATGACATCAACCTGTGGGAGACCAAGCTTCCATATTACATATTTCCTAAAAATCATAGCTACCCTGAGCTAATCATAAAATTCCAATCATGCTATAACATTAACCAGAGAGCCAAGTGAACTATGCAAGAGAAATTTAATTTTACATCAATGCCCCATCATTCAAGAGATGATGCAGGCCCCCATTGTTCATAACACTATGACAGGGAAATTTTTTTATGAAGTTATCAACAATGATGTCTTCATGCATCACAAAATTAATCACATCTTTCAGTTGAGGCCAACATTCATGAAGTACACCGAGACTGATGAAGTCTACATAAAGTTAAACGAAACCAAGATTCCAACTCAAGAGAATTAGGAAAAATTCTATAGACTCTAGGGAGGATCACAAATTAGCATGATGACAAAGCCAGAAGCTCAGCAAATTGTCTACATCAGCAGATCCAGTGTATCAGAAACAACTCAGCAGTATCAAATTTTCCAGCATAGCAGGTCGCCACAACACAAAATAACGTCTTTATAATGACTTTGGACATCTGTTAAGAATGATGTTACACTAAATGACAATTTCATAGTGAGATTAGACAACTGTTAAAAGGGTTGATACAAAGTGTCCATGCATGAGAGGCTCATGTCATATTTCAGTTACTTTGTAAAAAATGAATCGATTGCATTTTTTATAACGGTAATCAGTTCCAAATAGTTTAAATATATAATTTTACTCAGTATTAGAGGTTGAACCCTGGTTTTGTAAGTGATTTTCATTGCATGTACTTGTAATATTTCAAGCTGACGCATCAATAACGAGACCAGTCTGCAAGATTCATGTGTTGTGTTGTCCTGGTGATGTTCCTCCCTATTCCTGTTTAATGTTTACCTACTTAATATTTTCATGTGTGTCATTTAAATTCTAATTGTAAAGTAGGAAAGTTAGATTAAGATTTACTGTTCAGAGTACCTTAATTCTAACTGTCTTTACAATTTCAATTTTTTCTTCTAACGTATGGTTTAATAATTCTTAATTTCTCTTAAGTCATTACCGAAAATGCTTTCTCCATTTCATAATTCCACTTAGTTATAAGCACCAGTATTCACAGCTAGATTGCCTTGCATTTTCTCTGGAATTTGATTCATATACCTAGCATATTTCGACTCCATATCCCAATGGAAACCGTTTAGAGGAACCCCTTACATCCAACCACGAACAATCAAACAAACAACCCTCACAATCAATTTAACTAGCCTAATATAAAAAAGCTTAAAAAAAATCTAATATTATAGAGAGATCCCTTTGTGAGTATAGGAGGGCTATACCCTAGGCTTCAAGTGGTTTTGATGTTTCTCTTTATAATTTAGTCTTGCGAATCATATAAATTATAGAGTGATAACATAGTGGTGACCATACTAGGGAACACAACTAAAAAATTTCAGTTTTCATCCGAATTCAGAAAACCCTAGTTAAAAAGAACTAAATGATACAACTTTCCTTTAAAGATTGGTTTCTTACAGTCTTAAATAATCAATTTGTCTTTGATTTTGAGCCGAATTCTAGCTCCCAAAATAATATCCACCAGATCTCTTCTAGATCCAAATCCTCCTCCTATCGTATATAATCCTGAGAATATTTTGAGGAAAACTCCTAGAACAGAAAGTCCAACCAGTAGGAGAATTTTTCACAGATCTAGCTCCTTACCCGATTACTTTTTCACTTTGCAGGACATTTAATTTGATTTGATTTTTTAATAAGATCTGTTCAGAACCAAATCTCAAAACTGGACTAACCTTACAATTTTTTATCCATCCATATTTCATACCTCTACCCATCCAGCTTCATCCACCGTTGCTCTCCCTCCACCACCTCCACCAATCATGGCAGCCAGATATGCCCCATTGGTGCTGCTAGTACATTAAAATCTTATGCCCTAGGATTACCAATCTAATATTTTACAGTTTGATAGCACTAATCCTATGATTTCCCAGCAACACATAGATAAAATGAATGATTGTTTTGACCTGCAAGAAATTGATTATGACAGTGTCAAATTGAGAATTTTTACCCAGAGTTTAGGGGGTGAAGTTAGGCAATGGTTTAAAGGTTTAAATGCTAATAGTATCTATGATCTCCCTAATTTTCACCAAAAATTTATCAACATATGGGAGATCAAGAGAAATCCACTGCAGATTTTATCAGAATATGAAACTATTAAGAGATCTCCATAAGATAGTGTGCAAGACTAATGTACTATATTTAACAACTTATAAAAGACACTCCCTGCTAATATGAGACCACCCAAAGGGACAATTATACTTAAATTCCTGGATGGATTTGACCCAGACATGGCCTATAAGTTTAGGGAAAGAGACTCATTAAATTTAGAGGAAATTAAAAAGGATGATGTGAGTGTAGAAGCCAATTTATTAGCAAAAAGGGCTAGGATGAGGACTGAGAGGAGATTCACAATAAGAGAATAACCCGTAGCCTCTACATATGATTCCAAAATTGAAATTTTGGTAAGGGCTATGTAAAGGATGATGGAGAGGATGAGTTTGAATGAAAGAGAAATACTTAGAGAAAATCAACCAGCAGCCCAAAACAGAAATCAGAACCTAAAAAGAAACCCTCCACAAATTAGAAAGAGAGAGAAAAGAGGTCCACATCAGCAGATTAGGCCTCCTTTTCAAGAAAAATATGCTGACGATGATGAAGGAATAGTGGAGGAAGTTCTGTAAAATCATATTAATTTGATGGGGATTAATGAAGATGATCATGTTTTTCTCTATGAAGAAGAACAAGACTTGTTTTCACTAACCCAAACATACCTCGGATCTGAAGAATATGATGACTACAAACTAGGTTTTGAGAATTCCATTATGGAGTTCCATAGACAATACAACTTAAGGATAAAGAAATATTTGGATAATTCAAATAAAACAAAATTAAAAAAAATCTACCAAGAAAGTATCTAAATCTGAAGTCAATAAAATAACAGAAAACACCAAGAAAAATGTAAATAACTTAGAAAAGAAAAACATAGAAAGTAGTACCAAGAAAACAATAGATATTCCTACCAAAAATGTTCAGACATACATTCCTAATACAAGAAAGCAGAGTGAAGTCACCTAAAGAATAGAGGCTGAAAGAATGGATTTTTCAAACCCACCGAAAACTCAAACACTATTCAGTATTGAGAATGAACTTTCAAAAGTGAAGATATCTATCCATCTCACTGAATTGATCAAGAAAAATGTCTACCAATATTAGGTCCTGAAAGTGTTAAATATAGGGGAGGTTACAGATATGGTCAATTTAAGTGATGGCCAGCCTAAAGATTTGTTAGGGCCAGAGGTTGATGGCAGTACACAAGAAGGAGGGGTCCCTCCTTTTTATGTCAGCTTAAATTTTCATGACAAGCTACTTCACAATGCCATGTTGGATTCAGGTGCATCACACAACCTTATGCCAAAGGATATTATGGAGAAACTTGACCTCGAAATCACTAGAACTTATAAATACTTATACTCTTTTGATTCTAGGAAAGTTAAGTGCTTAAGTTTGATTAAAGATATTTATGTCACTCTAGTTCAAATACCAGCAAAGAGTTTAGTGATGGAAATTGGTGTAGCGAAAATTCCCCTTAAATATGGAATGCTTTTATCTCACTCATGGGGAGAAAAATTACAAGGGACACTACAACTAGACATGACATATGCTACAATTCCAGTGTTTGGTCAATCAAGAAGACATTATATGGAAACATTAATGAAGTACATGGTGAGTAGCCAAGAAAATCCTTAAAATTACCCTCTATAATCTATTCACCCTGACCTTGATCCTTTCATTTTTTATAATGATGGAATCACCAGCTCATAGGTTTCCCATATAGAAAATGATTCCACAGAAAATAATGATAGCCAAATATAAACAGAACAACCGAATCCATAAAATGAACCTCTTTGGAACATGATTTTTGATGGCTCATGTGGAAAAGCTAGCTCATAGGGAGGCATTTGGGTGTATAATATTGGAAACAATAGTGCACAGGGCCATTCACACAAATTAAATTTTCAGTGCACAAACAACATTGCGGAATATGAAGATTTGCTTTTAGGATTACAAATGTTGAAAAAAATAGGAGAAAAAGGGATATTTGTATATGGTGACTTTGAGTTGGTCATAAAAAATGTTAAAGTACTGTATGTAGAAAAACATCCTATATTAAGAGCTTATAGAAATGTTGTCCTTGATTTCTTGAGAACTTTTCAGGAATATGATTTAGTAGTAATTCTCAGAAACTAGAATGTCCTAGAAAATGGCCTAGATTTTTCAGCAAGTACCTATAAAATGCCTCACCCAAACAAACATCATACAATTGAGGTCAAACATCATCCTTCTATGCCAGATAACATGAGGTAATGGAAATTTTTTGGCAATGATAAACAAATCGAAAGCTTACTACAATCTAAATATGAATGTGAAGACATTAATGTAGACAGGGATTGTGAGGAGGACAATCTTACTGATGAACGAAGTACTAAGGAAAAAAAAATTTTTCTTTAGAAATGTTGTTTTAGATGTAAATAACAATGTAAATATTCCAACTAAAAACACTGTACATAATAAAGATAAACAAAAAGACTTGGAAAAAGAAGAATTTGAAATACTCCAACTCAAAGATAATAATATGCCTATAGGTTTGGTCCCTTTAGTGGAATTATTTGACTTTAATGATGTGGCCAAGAAATCCAAAATGGAACCAACTGGAACAAACATTGAGGAATGTAATATAGGCACCGAACAGAACACCAAAATCATCAAACTGTCTAACTATTTGTGTGTTATTACAAAAAGAAGATATATAACATTGTTAAAAGTATTTATAGATGTGTTTGCATGGAGCTATGAGGGTTTGAAGTATTATGACATGAGCATCATTCAACACAAAATTCCGATTAAAGAAAATAAAAAGCCATTTAGACATAAATTACGAAGAATAAATCATGTTTTTATTCCCTTAGTTGAGAAATAAATTAAACATATGTCTAAATCAAAAATCATAGTGCCACTCAGATACTCCAAATGGGTTTCCAATATTGTCCCAACTAGAAATAAAACAGATGAAATTAGACTTTTATTGACTTTAGAAATCTTAACAAGGTATCTCTTAAGGATAATTAACCTTTGCCTTAGATGGATCACAAATTGCAAATGGTAGTGGGTTCAAGTAGGATATCTTTGTTAGATGGTTTCTCTAGTTAAAATCAAGTGTTAGTACACCCTGACGACCAAGATAAGACAACTTTTACAACTCCTTGGGGGACTTTCATGTATGTGAAAATTCCCTTTGGATTGATGAATGTTGGCGCTTCCTTTCAAAGGGCCATGGAAATTGCTTTTGCTGATGACATTGGACACTTTATTGTGATTTATTTGGATAAAATCATTGTGTTTTCTAAAAATCATGAGGAACATTTAGCACACTCGAGAAGAGTTTTTGAAAAATGTAGGAAATTTGGAATTTCCCTTAATCTTAAGAAAACATTATTTGGATTAGAAGAAGGAAAATTGTTAGTCCATATTGTCTCTAAGGATGGAATCAGAATTGACCCTAGAAAAATTGAAGGAATATTGAAAATCAACCATCCCATAAATCTTAAATAACTCCAATCATTCATTGGGAAAATCAATTTTTTGAGGACATTTATACCAAACTTAGAAGAACTTTTGAGGAGAATTACCAATATGATCAAGAAATAATAAAAAATAAAATGGACCGTAGAAGAAAAACAGTCTTTTGATTTAGTCAATATAGCATTGACAAAAGCCCTAGTACTAATCAGTCCGGATTTTACGAAATATTTCATGATTTTTTATTTTTCTTCCAAACATACTATTGCTGTTGTTTTGTTACAAAAAAACAGTGAAGGACATGAGCAGCCAATAGCTTTTTTTAGCAAGGAATTAAGAGATGCGTCATTTAAATACAATATCATGGAAAAGCAAGATTTTTCCTTGGTTAAAGAATTGAAATATTTTAGGGTCTACATTTTACATTCACATTATCATTGCTTATGTTCCAAATGCAGTTGTCAAAGATATCTTAACACAAAACGGTCCTAATGGAAAAAGAGGAAAATTGATTTTAGTGATCTTATAATATGATTTGGAAATCAAGCCTACCAAGTTCATTAAAGGCCAAGTATTAGATGAATTGATGGAAGAATCTAAATTTCACACACTAGACGTCAACATGGTACACTCATTAGATGACCAAGAGGTACTGGCAACTCCACCGATTGATGAAGCATTCTTGAATTCTCCATGGCATGCTGATATTTTGTATGTACTTTCAAATCTGAATGATCCTCCTGGTTTGTCTAAAACAAAGCCTAGATTTCTAAAACTTAAGGCTGTTAAATTCTACATTTTGGACAATGTTTTCTATTGGAAAGATATTCAAGGTATTTTCTTAATTGTTTATTGAAGGATGATGTAGATAGAGTAATGCAGGAGTTCCATGGAGGTGACTGTGGTGGCCATCTCTACTGGAAAACCACTACTAACAAAATCATGAGAGCTGGTTTTTATTGGACTACCCTTTTTCCTAATGTCCATAAGATGGATACTACTTGTCATAAATGTCAAATATTTGAAGGAAAGAGAAAGCTACTACCCTTACCCCTGAAACCTATTTATGTGGAGATCCATTTCCAACAATGGGGATTAGACTTCATTGGAGAAATTTATCCCCCATCCTCTGCCCAACATGAATGGATCCTCATTGCTACAAATTATTTCACCAAATGGATAAAGGCCACCCCTTCTATAAATGCCACTGACTCTATCATTATAAAATTCCTAGAAACCAACATCTTTTCCCGATTTAGTTGTCCTAGAAAAATCATTGTAGAAAATGTTGCAGCCTTTAGATCCAAAAATATGTTTTATTTTTATCACAGGTATCATATGACATTGGGGCATTCAACAACCTATTACCCTCAAGGTAATGGACTGGCTGAATCTTCAAATAAAATCCTGCTAAACATCATCAAAAATCTCCTAGAGGAGAATAAGAAATTGTTAAGTCCCTATATTAATAGTGTAGTCCCTTATTATGTTAGTGTAGCCCCACTTATTTTTATTTTTGTACCCCTGTAACCCCCATACTTTTATTATTGTGTCCTTACATTATTATTGTTAGGTCAACTAGGATTACATTGTGGCCCCACTAGGATTACATTGTGGCCCCATGGACTCCTATATATAGAAAGGAGGTTTTGTCATTTGTATCATCCAAGAATTGTTCATTCATGTAATGTATTGGAGGTTTCCCCCTCGAAGTGGATTATTTATAAGGCGTTGATATCTCTTTTCTTCTATTTTTGGAGCTGGTTTCACAACATTTGGTATCAGAGCTTTGGATTCTAGGGTTTTTGTTGCTCCAAACAGATCATCGTGGAATTTTCGCTATAAATTTTTTCTACGAAGGTTCTAAAGTTGAACTATTTATAGTGTGAAGCTAAAATCGTGAGGAACAACGTCACAAAATTTTAGAGCTTGGCTCGCAATATTTTCGGAGATATGATCTATGGAAGGTAGGTCATTTTGCAGGCTCCCCAATTTAACCTAAACAGGTCATTATGGAATTTTCAATCTAAATTTGTTTCTACGAAGGTTCAGAAGCTGAATTTTTTAGAGTGCAAAGCCGACATCCTGAGGAACATCATCGCAAAATTTCAGATTTTGGTAATATTTGTGGAGATATGATCTGTGGAAGTTAGGGCTTTTTCAGGATTCTGAATTTCATCTCAAAGAGGTGATCGTGGGAAAATCTTCATAACTCTCTCTCTGAGCATCAGATTGGAATGATGTAAAAATTGACCGCAATTACATGGACTATAGATTTTTTTCTATCAATTTTAGGGCCGAAAAAGGAAACAATGACATGTGGCAAGTAGTACAATTGCGCTCTACTGAACTAATCCATAATTAGGTCCATGTGGGAGATTTGACATAACTTTTACTTGAAGAATCCAAATAAGGTTAGACCTATGGAATTAGAAAGAGAATTCAGAGGGCTACCTTATGGCCAAATTTCAAATATTGAAGATTTGAAATCACATAGATAATTCAGTTTCAATATCGAGCTCCTCAAAAGCAAGAAAAAGGTGTGTATTTGGTTTTTAAAATTGCATAATGTTTTTTTGAAAAAGAAGTTTGAAGTGATTCCAAGGGAATATTTTAGAATTTTTATCAGTATTGGGTTCTATAATGCTTCCAAAAAATAATTCCATATCCATTAATCCCTCAAAAAGCTATACTATGACGCATGAAGAGGAAGAATTGTAGTATGAGATATCAAAATTACGGTACCAAGTGCAACAAATTTCGATCTTACGAAGAGCAATCAAAGATGACATAGATGGTTTAAAAGCAGAAATGGAGTGGATGGTTTGAAGGATCAAATAATAGCTAATATGGAGGATAAATTAGTGGAAGATCACATCGAGCATCAACAACAAGGTCTCCAAGTCTCAAAGGATAACCTAACTTTGGTGCAGAATCTAATGAAACAATAGGAAGATCAACATCACATCGAAAGAAGTTCTGAAGCAGTCAAAGAAACAAGAACTCGACAAGTAAAATCAATTTCAGATTATCTCAGCAACTGGAAGAACCTTCCTATAGAATATTCCACATGGGAGGATTCAAATTTTATATAGAAGCATCAAAAAATAATCAAGCGTTGAGGACAACACTTGTTTGAAGGAGAGGGGCATGTTAAGTCCCTATATTAATAGTGTAGTCCCTTATTATGTTAGTGTAGCCTGACTTATTTTACTATTGTACCACTGTAACCCCCATATTGTTATTATTGTGCCCTTACATTATTATTGTTAGGTTGGCTAGGATTACATTGTGGCCCCATGGACTCCTATATATAGAAAGGAGGTTTTGTCATTTGTATCATCCAAGAATTGTTCATTCATGTAATCTATTGGAGGTTGCCCCCTCGAAGTGGCTTATTTATAAGGCGTTGATATCTCTTTTATTCTATTTTTGGAGCTGTTTTCAAAAAAAAAATCATGGAACAATAAGTTGATCAATGATGTTTGAGCTGATAGGCTCACCAAAAAGAAATCAATTGGCATGTCTCCATAATAATTGGTTTATGGAATGGATGCAATGTTTCCTTCTTACTTGGGAGTTACGGTAATTAAGATAATCCAAGAGGTCCAAGCTGAACCAAATGACATTCAAAGGAGGATTAATGACACCATTCAGCTGCAACAATCCAAAGAGGAGGTTTACAATAGAACACAAGTAATTCAATAGAATATCAAAAGGATCTTTGACAAGATAAACAAGGCCAATGATTTCAATCTAGGTGAAAAATTTCAGAAATGGGATTCCAGAAGAGAGGATAAAGGCAAGCATGGAATTTTTGATAATATTTGGCAAGGGCCATACATCATTAATGCTTTCAGGGGAAATAATGCTTATTTTCTCAAAGAGTTGGATGCTACAAAAGTATATGGAGGTCTTGTCAATGGCAGGATGCTAAAACATTATTTCTTCTAAAACTTAGGTTATACTCAAATCATTTTAAATACCACAGTATTACAGTTTTCAATAATTCATTGGACAAGGTTTAAGGCCAAAGTGAAGGCCTAAGCCTAGTTCGATGAGAAGATATAAAAATAGAAACAGAATTAGTTGAAGAAGAAAGGAAATCAGTTAAAAATGTTGCTGAAAAAGGAGCATCCAAGGCTACTAGTCCCAAGTTCTTGACACTTCTTTTCAAGAAGCACCATCCCTAGTTGGAGCCACTATTAGTACCCTATAAATTATAGGCTCTCAAGGTGATTGGATACTTCATATTTCTTGCAAAGTTTTCATTATTGAAAGGCTTTTCAAAATTAAAATGATTTAAAATAATATATATATATATATATATATATATATATATATATATATATGAATAAGAAATAAAAGAGGCATAAAAATAAGAAAAAATAGAAAAAAAAGAGAAAAAGGGAAAAAATAAAGAAAAAAACCAGAAAATAAATAAAACTGAAAGTGTTGCAAGTTCAAATGCCACAACTCATTAGATAGGTTTGTCTAGTCATATAGTTTAATCATGACTGGGCAGCTTTCAATTTCTGTTAAATATTTTTCAAACTGTGTAATCTTGGCTTATCAATAGATAGGTAGAAAATGAAATTGACTCAATAGTTTAAACTGAGTCAATGGCTAAAATAAGGATAGGGGTTAGGTTATAATTTCAAAAGAAAAATGTTTTACATTATGTAAGTCTAAGTGCACCCTACAAAAGAAGAAAAAATGTTAGATGAGTAGTTTGGGTAGGAGGTGGAAATATCAAGGAGAAAAAAAGAAAGGAAGAGGTGAAATTTATTTCCACCAGGTACAACATCAAAATCTCATTTTTCCTATGATGGGAGAAGATCAAAATATAGGGTGTTTACATTCAAAAGGTGGAAAGGGAGTTAAGTTTTTAAAAGTTTTGATTTCGAAATCATTTGAGGCATACCTTATCTATAAATTTTATCCTAATTCCTATATAAGTCCTGCCAAGGCAAATATTCCTTACCAATTCATTTTCTATTTCAAAAATTTCCCGATGCAATATCGGTCGGACCCCTTCCTTACCTTCTCGCATTTCCAACCTCTCTTCTCATCATAAATCGCACATCGCAACTTTTGACATTTACCTCCATTTTTCACCACAAAACTCCCCGATTACGATATGCGGGCAGCCCCACCTTCTTCATGCCTCGTCACCTTTTTGCCATTGCACATCACACTTCACAATTTTTAATGTTTACCTCTCCGCTTCTCATAACAAAAATTTTGATATATGGGCTGTAGGCAGGCCCACCTCCTTGCAAAGTCACCTCCAACCCCACCATCCACTCATACCCTGCTAACTATCCCTCACCTCTATGTCATCCTCATGCATCGTCACACATTGGATGGACCACAAAGCTTTTCGGCCCTCGCTCGACCACGAACATTAACAAAGGGGGGTCTGAAATGGGTGGTATCCATTAACGCCCACTCTGCTACGTGGCACGCCCATAGTACTTCACACCCCTCGCTCCATTACCACTCACCGCTCATGCCCCCCTCTGAAAAATGGTTTTGTTGTGTAACAGTACCGTCACACCTGTTGAACATTTTCCGCACCATTGACGCCACGTCCACTCTCGCCTACCCTCTTCGTCCTATCACATCTCTACCTGCCAGTAGTCCGTTGCATCATAAATGGTCAGGTCGTTATCCAACGAGCCCATGCTTAATCAACGGCCAATAAATCCCATTTTAAAGCCAAAATCTGGCGTAATAGTGGATTTTACTCTGCTAACTAGTGTCAAAATTGTTGCAGGTGTTGGATTCATAGATATTTACAGTGAAATTTTAAATTGTTGCTAAAGAGCCATTTGTTTATCAAAGAATATTTTTCAGCTCTTTGTGAACCATATTATAGTTCTACTTTAAACTATTCCATTTCGGTCATGATCCCGCTTTCTCATATGCCTTCCCTAGTGCTGATCCATAGAAATTTCCCTTTCTCTGCTCCCCCTTCTGTCATCCCATTCTTCATTGCAGGTTGAGAAATAAGACACAGAAGACAAAACATGCCTCCCAAGGTAGACCAACAACCCTTCAATCCCATGGTCTATCCTGACGTAGACTTAGATCATGTCCCCCTAGCTGATAGAGACTACAAAATCCACAACCCAAAGTCAAACCTTGACTTGTTTGATGTCTACTGCTCACTTGAGGATAAGCTCCTTGATGAACCAGATGACATCAACTTGCGGGAGACCAAACTTCCATATTATTTCTTTCTTAAAACCCATAGCCACCCTAAGCTAATAAAAAAATTCCAATCATGCTATGACATTAATTGGAGAGCCATAGTGAACCCTGCAAGAGAAATTTTATTTTACATCAATCCCCATCCATTCAAGAGTTGATGCAAGCCCCCATTGTTGAGAACACTATGACATGGAAAGTGTTTTATGAAGTTATCAGCAATGATGTCTTCATGCAACACGAAATTAAGCACATTTTTTAGTTGAGGCCAAAATTTGTGAAGCACATCGAGACTAATGAAGTCTACAGAAAGTTGAATAGAATTAAGATTCAAACTCTAGAGAATTGGAAAAATTTATGTACACTCCAGGGAGGATGACAAATTAGCACGATGACAAAGCCGGCAACTCAGCGAATTGTCTACATCAACAGATCCAGTGTATCATAATAGCTCGACAGTATCAAATTTTCTAGCACAACAAGCTGCCACAACAAAGAATAACGGCTTTATAATGACTTTGGAAATATGTTAAGAATGTTGTTACATTGAATGATGGTTTCATAGTGAGAGTAGACAACTATTAAAAGGGTTATTCCAAAGTGTCTATGCATGACACGCTCATGTCAGATTTCAGTTACTTTGTAATAAATGAACTGATTTCCTTTTTGATAACGGAAATTAGTTCCAAATAGTTTAAATATAGCATTTTACTCAGTATTAGAGTTTGGACCCTGGTTTTGTAAGTGTTTTTCATTGCAAGTACTTGTAATTTTTCAAGATAGAGCATCAATAATGATACAAGTTTGCAAGATTCATGTGTTGTGTTGTCCTAGTGATGTTCTTCCTTATTTCCATTTAATGTTTACCCACTGTAATCTTTTCATGTGTGTCATTTAAATCCTAATTGTGAATCAGGAAATTTAGATTAAGATTTGTTGTTCAGAGTACCTTAATTATGAATATCTTTACAATTTCAATGTTTTCTTCTAACATATGGTTTAATAATTCTTAATTTATCTTAATTCATTACCGAAAACATTTTCTCCATTATAGAATTCCACTCAGCTATAAGCACCACTATTCACAGCTAGCTTGCTTTGCATTTGCTCTAGAATGTGATGCATATACCCATCCTATTTCGACTCCATATCCCAATGGAAATCGTTTAGAGGAACCCCTTACATCCAACCACGAAAAATCAAACAAAAAACCGTCACAATCAATTTAGCTAGCCTAATATCAGAAATATTAAAACATATATAAATTTTATAGACAGATCCCTATCTAAGTCTAGGAGGGCTAGACACTAAGCTTCAAGTGGTTTTGATGTTGCTCTTTATAATTTAATATTTCCAATATTATAAATTATAGAGTGATAACAAAGTTAATGGCACACATGATTCACCCTTGTTGGAGTTTCCTTTGGTAGCCCGGTAGAGAGATTGGAGGGGGAAGTTGAGCACACGTCCATTGATGAGGAATCGAAATTTATGACAGAGCTTCAGAATGACCACCACCTACAGTTAATTGATGAACATGTATTGCATGTTGGGTTGTCTATGGAGGAGTAGTTGAAGGCTCATGTTGAGCCCATGATGGAGGAGGATGTGCAGCCATCCTTTGGGCTACTCATTGATGAGGGGAAACATAGATACCACACATTGGGATTCCAGCATAGTTCACTTCAGAGACGCAGTGACAGGATCTACGCGTTGGATTGATAGAGGCAGAGTTTTCTAGACATATCTGTTATGTGGAATTATGAATTATGGATAAAAAATTCTTCCCTAAATGTGGTTCATTGCATTTAGAACAACAGGTTAAAGACCTTGCAGATACTTTTCCTAACAATAAATAGACACACAAAACAGATCAAGAAACTTACTTGGAGTCTAAGCGCTTCCAATTCTCCTTCTGTCACTCTTGCTATAGCTTCAAATCCAAGCTAGATCGCCAAAATATTTCTTGCAAGGATGAACATTAAAAAGCAAAGAGATAGAAATATACAGATGCCTATTCAATTTATTCAGTTAAATAAATGAAACATGAACCATATATATCATATAATAATTCATAACATGGAAGATAGAAACTTAAACAAATACATATGTGGGAACATAAACAACAATATTTATTAATGGATAGAAGGGGAGGTTACAACCAATGATTGATTTGATGTCACCATCTCCGGCATCATCCCAGCCTCATCATAATGAAAATATCTCCAGCAGCATATCACAAAAATTAATTCCTCAATTGAAATTCCACCAGCATTTCTCTACTCAAATTCTTCCTTCTCAAGCACTAGGATCTACGCTCAAGATGAGTTGAAGGTAGTTTTAAAATAAATGAATTTCAAATAATAGGCAAGACATGTTCCCAAGCTTATAGGTATCAAATGGACACATGGATTAAAATTTTGACACATATGCACTCTTCTAGAAGGCATTGGCCAAGTGGATATTCTAAAACAATGAGAATTTCACTCCCAATTGACCAATGCACCCTTGAGTGTCGGGAAGTGCTTTGCAGAGCACCTTTGAATGTAGGTACTTTCATATTCAATGCACTTAGCCCCTTCAGATACTGCGTTGGTGAGCTCATAGGTGTTATAATCTATACTTCAAATATTGGAAACTTTGCAATGGAAGTCAGGAATTATTTGTCTTTGTTCATTGGCTTGGGGCGTATAGAAACTGAAATGATAGGGGATGATAGACCCTATTAATTGGTTTTGGGGATGATTTCTGGTTAAACCAGGTCATTGGGAATGATCCTTGAATTGACCTATAACATATTTCCCCCTAAAGCAAGAAGTCATAATAATAATAACAATATTTTTTGAATGAGATGCTTTACACTGTGATGGGCTGGAGTTGAAGCGAAGTGGCGACCTGCATGAATCTTGCAATACATTACATCATGATATATCCTCTTGATCATAAATTTTTGAGGGAAGGCATTCCCATGCTCAGCACATAAACTATCTAATAACATGTACATAGTGAAAAAAGTCATCTACATTGTAATGTTTCCCAATACAGACATGCCTATAGATATAGGCCCATGTTCAGTTGACGATCTGTATGTAATATCATCGTACAGATAATTTTTACAAAAATCCAAAAACTGTAGCCCAGATGGCTAAAACTAGATCCAGGGTATTCTTATCTCATTCACTCAATCATTCAGGTACAAGTCTAGCCATGTGAATATATGATTTTAAGTCAAACATGGGAAGACATCATTTGATTACCAGCCAATGATGTGAGTTGTTAACAAACGCGAGAGAACCACCATTAATGTTAATGGCCATCAAGGTACTGTAGTATAGTTCATAAGGCATGAATAGATGATTTGATGTCAAACGCCAAAAAAAATATTTTGGTCAAAGGATCCAGAAGCGAGGATCTTGTCGATTTTGTAGCAAGCCTCATAATATTGGAATATGATGTTTCTAGGTGAACTTCCTGGATGATGATTTTTCGTCGACAGGAAGCCACTTTATTTAGAAATGGGAGTTACTGATTTCATAGACAAAGGATGACTTGATATAACAATGTTCAGGGATGACTGTCATGAGAATGAAGGTTTATGATATTGCAGAAGGATGAGTATTCACTGGATGACTTCTCTTGAGCATATCAGTGACACTGAGATGGGTTGGAAACATTGACCCAAAACTGAAGTGAAAGTATGATGAACCATAGTTATGAATGAACTGTCAAGAATATTATCCAACCCAAACAATCATGATGATGGATTGAAGTGTCATGTTCAAGAGTGACTTGCTACCGTAAAAAATTCTATTCACTTTCCCAAATTTTCCTCGGTCATTTGTCGACCAGTACCTCTTTATTTTTTAACAAGCTTGAGGAGGATACCATTTTCTTGATCTATAATTCAACCCTTCGGACAAACAATGTATCACTATCGAATAATGTAATGATTCGATCAATGAATGAAACTCAATTATTACCATGATCGACAAGCTCGTCGCTATTTTATGTTTTAATGAGCCTAATGACAATGAAAACCTAATCCTTTTTCATATTTAGAGAGTTTGAAAAAGAGGACGAAAACAAAAATCCATAAGTACATTTTTTTTAAGTTGTCACTCAGATCTGAAAAAGTGTAAAATAATATCTGAGAGAACCTCTTTAGTCATGTTTTACAAAGGTATTCCTGTTTTGTAAATAATCTATCTCAGTCCGGAAAACGGTTAAAATTATATTGAGTAGATATCAATTCATTTACTTTTACGAGCTCGAAAAGACAAGTGCTCGGAAATATTTCCACATTATTGGAGTTGGAAAGACCTGAAATAAGACTCCAGGGGTTCCTTTTTTTCTATTGTCGAAGCTCGACAAATAGATAAAAGTGTGTTTCAAATCCTTTTTCATTTTTAACAAATCTCAAAAATTAAGGATAAAAAGTATGCTTTGTGGTCAAATCATTCTCAAAATAAATCTGTATGACTAATCTATTCATCAGTTGTAAAACCTATTTAGAACAACATAAAATGGATTAAAAATACTTGTTCCATTATAAAAAATATAATAAAACCATAGTCATAGCAATAAATATT
This sequence comes from Pinus albicaulis, assembly GCA_034641835.2. NCBI lineage: Eukaryota > Viridiplantae > Streptophyta > Pinopsida > Pinales > Pinaceae > Pinus > Pinus albicaulis. Next base: position 73,980,623 of record MU968411.1, read on the forward strand.
CATTGCAAACAATTAAATGACTAAATAAAAAGAGTTTTACTATTCATTTTTACCATTCAGTAGTTACGATTTACATTTTGGAGCTCTGAACCTATTTTTCCCCTGAACTTCAGTAGCTGATTGTGATCAATTCTATGGATGATTTTCAACACCGTTTGATCCATGTTAATGCCATGAACCTTCTATTTATTTCAGTAATCATTTCATTTCCGTTCATTCCAATTTTTTATGGTTTTGAGCCCCTTAGGGTAAATTTTTCTTCCAAAAAGGGAAACACATCCTTGAGCATCAAAAATTACATTGTGTAGCAGCTAAAATGAAGGCTATCTGCATATGAAATGCATTGTCCCTTGTTCAGGATTGTGTTGGGTGCAATCTTCATTTTTGATCCTTGCACTATGCCCAAAATTTGTCTATTTTTTTCAAATGAAGGGAGTCTAATGATTCTTATGGTTATGTTTCAGGATTTCATCGGACTATAACGACGATTACATGGAGAGAAAGATATCATGAAGAAAATAATATGGATGCTCTAAATGATCCGAGTATTGTAAGAGCCGTAATAGATTGTGGCTTGTTAAAGTACTTCTTTTTGTCAGGGATGAGGCAACAAATAGAACACTTGGAGTTCCTATTTAGAGCATGGGATCCAATTATCGAGGCATTTCACATTAAGAAAAAAGTGGTTCCTATAACAGTGGAGGATGTATATTTTCTCACAGGTGTGTCGAGGAGAGGCTTGCCCATTTCATTTTCAGGGTCTGCTCTTGGAGGAGAGACTATGAAAGATTATGTTTTGTAGCATTGCTATCCAGGGGTAGAGCCAAGAAAATATGGGAAGATAAACATCCGGGATGTTAGAGATTTTCCTTTGAGAACTATTCTTTTCATGATCGCAAAAATTGCTACACTACATGTAGCAAATAGATCATATATGCAGTATGCGCTAGAGTGCATGGAGCCAACAGTCTTCAACTAGTCTGAAGTTGTACTTTCTAAGATAAAAGAAAAACTGAACAAGGCAAAAGGAGGAATGAAGAAAAACTTTAGTTATGGTTCGATCCTAATTTTGTTTGCCTTAATATGGTTTCCATTGATGCAGCCTCAGCATGTGACATCGAGTGTATCTAATCCGAGAGATCCGAGGATGCCGAGACGGGTATAACTAATGGTTAGGCATGTAGGCCTATCTACCATTGTGTTCTCGACTACGTTATTCGTCTGGTTTAGGTGAGAGGTCGTCACCATCGATGAGTATGCATACACAGGCATTGATTTCCAAGGAGATCCAGACTTAGCCTTACCAAAAGGAACTCAGTGGGGTGTAATAAGTAAAAATGTTTTTACCATGTTTTTTATTTTCTGAAGGTTTATACAATTTTTTTGTATTTTTGATATTTTCCCAAGATTAAACTAAAGTTTTTGTGGAATGAAGATGTTGGTCAAGTTCAATCGGTGGAGGAACCAAAGCATGGAGCAGATGAGTCAGCAGAGAGGACTGTCGGGAGAGAATTCCTTCAAGATCTAGACATGGCTGAGACTCTGAATAAGCTTCGATAGCACATAGAGGGTTTGACCTTCAGGATTCCAGATTGCTATATCAAAGAGTTACCCATGCGACTGTAGCGTCACACTATACGTGTTCCTAACCGTTGGATGCGGTTACTGCGTAGGATAGCTAGATATGTAGCATGTTACCATGAGCACCACTAGTTTACTTTTGACATGTTTCATACATTTTGAGGTCAGATGACCAATGTGTCTTGGGAATGTTTTTTTTATAAAAATCCTATAACTATCTATCTATTTTACTTCAGTGTTTTCCTATGTTTATTGTGCAATCTTATTCAATTATTTCAATGTTTTGTTTACATGTTTTGAAAATGTCTGTCTAAAACTTGATTAGCCAAAGAATCAGTCAATGTGTTCAAATTTCTAGAAATGTGTTGATATTGAATAAAATCAAACTGTCTTTCCAAAATTCGAACTCTTAGGAACAAACAATGCAGTGTTGGATTTATAAAAATATAAACACTAGTAAGTTGTAATACCACAAGTTGTGAGTCTAACCTTATGATAATATAGTTAATACCAAATGAAATGGCATCAGAGAGAAGTTAGGTCAACGTGCTATACTCAGCGATATTGTTTGTTGATCTACCAATACAAATCCCTTGAAAACTCACTAACTCACCATTCAGAGTGAAAATGGCCCATGCTGTAGAGGATAGATTCTACGTACTACAGCTAGCACCATCATCATATCTAACAAATGGTTCCAAAGATTTAGACATCTGCGATGAAATGTAAAGTGGATTACTAACATAAGCAAAACTCTAAAAAAAAATAAGATAGTAAATGAAAATCAACAGCATATATATACAATATATTACAAAAAATCACTATGCTCATGATTAAGCATAGTAACGTTTCAGATACAATCCATTTCTGGGTTGCACCAAAGGAATTCCATCGTAATCTACTAACTCATAGGCTCCCTTAGCAAAAAATCTTTTAAAAATATAAGGGCCATGCCATAATGGCTCAAATTTTCCTGTACCTATTACATCAACTTCTTGATCATAAAGAAGGACCAAGTCACCCTCTGAGAAAGTTCGAGGCTAGACATTTTTGTCATATTGTGCCTTTATACGTCTCTTTTGTGCTTCGTTGGCTAATTGGGCTTCACGATGCGTTTCATCAAGATGGATGAGGTTAAAAAGATGCGCTTCTTCTTCTGAGGTGTCAGGTAACAAGTCAATTGCGAGTTTTAATGATGGAATTTCACATTCGATAGGAAAGATAGCTTCCAGACCATACACAAATTGAAAGGGATTAAATCCGGTTTCATTTCTCACTGAGGTTTGGTACAACCACAAGGCCGAGTATAGGATCAAATGCTAGTTTCTTTTATGAAATCCTATCATTTGTTGAAGCATACGTTTAAGAATATTTTTGGTAGCCTCAACTTGTCCATTTGATTGTGGATAATAAGGAGTATAATTATCAAGTGACAATCCTAACTTGGAAATCAATTCAGTCATCATGTGGTTGCGAAAATGCTTCCCATGATCTGTAACTATAGCCTGTGGGACCCAAAACCATGCAATAACTTCAATGCAACTGTTTGTACTATGTTGTTGAATGTAGGCATCGCTTTGGCCCATTTGGTAAAGTAGTCTACTCCGATAATAATATAACCATGCCCCGTGGACGAAAAAGGGTTACAGGTCATGAATTCAATACCCCATTTCGAAAATGGTCCCACAAAGACAACATGATGCATTGGCACTGGCAGTTTGCAGATTTTACAATAAAAAATTTGGCATGCATGACAACTTCTAACTACGAGGATGTAGTCGCGAAATATTGTAGGCCAAAAGTAACCAACATGGAGTATCTTCTGGGCGGTAGCATATCTAGACAAGTTTCCACCACAAGCCCTAGCATGATAGTGATTTAAAACCTTTTAGGCCTCCTCATGAGAGAGGCACCTTCTTAAAATGGTATCGACACCACAAAGATAAAGTGTATCGCCGACGATTAGATAATCTTTGGCTTGGTATCGAATACATTGCTATTTAGAGCGAGAGGTATCAGGCCGAAAAGTTTGAGTTTGGAGATAAATGATGAAATCTCCATACCAAGGATCAGATGATCTGATCAGAAATAGAGGCTCGTCAGGAATTGATGGTTCCGACGTAGTAGAAATACTATCAGAGGGAAGTTCACAGAGAAGCTCAGCCAAAATGAAAGACTTCTTTGACTTGGATTTGATGAATTCAAAATCCAATTCCTGCAAAATGACAATCCATTTTGAATATTTCTCCCCCATAAATTTATGTGATAAGATATAATTCAGGGGGTCGCAATCTGAAACAAAAATGGTCTTTCGGAAGAGGATATAGTGGCAAAATATTTGGATAGTTTGAACAGCTACGAAGGCAAGCTTTTCTACATATGAATACTTAACTTCCGTATCATTGAGATTTTGACTCAAATAATAGATCGGATGTTCTATCCCATTTTCTACTTGTAGAAATTATATACAAGATGCATGTATATATCTAGATTCTCCTGATCTAACAATATTTTATCTTCTTGCTAAATATAGAATCCTTCCACTATTAATCTTTTGCAGAAATTAAAATCAATTGCAAACACATGAAGCAATACAAATACAATCGCACATAACACAGTTGTTTAATGGGAAAGCCTGAAGCTAAAAAACCCAACTATCATATATTATGTATCATGGATATCATGTAACAATCTCATACAAAGCTTAGTACATCAAGATCTCATTACAATACAATCGTCACACACTAATCAGAAGAAATCTGCAAATCCATGCACTAATTTCCTACCACCTGATAGCCTACCTTCACTACGCAATCCCTACTAAAGAAGACCCCTGAATTAATTTGAATCTACCTTTCTTGCATTGCGCAATCCTCATTGGCAACTCCAATGTGTGTGTGGTGCAATCAATGCATCACTATAGTCACAACGGATAGTCCATATTTCCCTTTCACCTATCTCTAGACTAATGCGTCTCCACTCGAACTGACATGCACTGTATTTAATTGTTGTATTTGTTCAGTTGATTAATGAGTTTTTATTTTTGAATTTATTAACTAATTAATTCACTCCACTCTCACTAGTGAATCATTCATTTAGACTAGATACAACTAGCTCAACTGAGTTTAACTCCATTAACTGAGTTAAACTGAATAACAACTCCATGAACTACTCTTCCAACTCTGTCATAAATTTTCCACTCCAGTTCTAACTGAGTCCTCCATGCTTGAACCAATAGTAAACCCTAGGAATTGCGTAATTCCTTCAGCCCACTGATTTTCCAAATATGTACACTGAAATTAAGTGCTCCAAGAGAATAAGTTGTTGTTTATTGTTGGATTATTATTAAGAGCTAATAATAATCGACACTTCTATTTTTAGATCGATGATCTATAAATAGACTTCGCCCAATATTCTAAAATAGAATTTCATCTATTTTTCCAACTTGACCAAACATCCACAAATAGCATCCTGCAACTTTTGAAATATGATCACCATGTCTAAAAATAGACTTACACCTAAAAATAGCTTGCAGGCCCACTTAGTGAAGGTGAATGATTTTAACTAAGCTTCATCGTCTTGTTGAATCTCAACACTCCCTCTCAACAAGATAGGGATTATCCTTCACCCTGATCCTGCCTCTATGGTATTCGAATTTTCTCCTGGTGAGTGCCTTCGTCAGAATATCTGCATCCTGAACTTCCGTAGGAATGTACTGAAGCAACATGATCTTTCGCTGCACACAATCTCTGATATGATGATACCAGATATCAATATGTTTAGATCTATCATGAAACACATGATTAATCGAGAGTTTAATGCAACACTAATTATCACAATGTATCACTGTAGGATCTAAATGTGAACTGAAAAAACTGACCAGGATCTTCCTCATCCAGATAGCCTCACATGCAGCTTGACTTGCTGCCATGTATTCTACTTCCACTGAACCGAGTGCCATGGATATTTTTTTCCTGTTGTACCAAGAAAATGTTGTAGATCCAATACTGAAAACCCATCCTGATGTTCTCTTTCTGTCCGTTGGGCTACCTGCCCAATCTGCATCCATGAAGCCATACAACTTCACCACATCTGTCTATCTGTACCATAAGCCATACTCAGATGTGCCTCTGAGATACCTCAGGACATGTTTTCCTGCCTTCAAAAATATCTTGGTAGGCTTAACCATCACTTGTGAAAGCTGGTTCACTGCATAGCATATGTTTGGTCTTGTATTAATTAAATACATGAGTGAACCCACCAACTATCGATAAAAAATGGAATCCATTACCTCTACCGATGTAGCATCCTCTTTCCTCCAATTTCCTAGAAGAGGAGTGTCGATAGGCTTGCAACCTTGCATGTGAAACTTCTCAAGTATCTCCCGAGCATACTTGCCTTGAGACACAAACAGTTCACCTTCCCGCTGCCATATTTCCAATCCAAGGAAATAATGAAGGAGGCCAAATCCTTCATCTCAAACTCCTTTGCAAGATTTTCCTTGCATGAGTGTATCAACAGTTCATCACTTGTTAGTATTAAATCATCAACATAAAGAACAATGATTAAAAGCTTACCCTCCACCACAATTTGGTACAAGTTTGCATCTGCCTCACTCTTGTTGAAGCCAAGTCGAGTGAAATAGCTATTGATCCATGTGTACCAAGCACGAGGTTCTTATTTCAGCCCATACAACACTCTTTTGAGCTTGAACACATGTGACTCGCTACTGAATATCTCAAATCCTTCAGGCTACTCAATGTACACCTCTTTCTCAATGATCTCATTAAGGAACGCAGTCTTCACATCCATATGATGAATGTGCCAACCCATCTGTGCTGAGAGAGCAAGGATGGTCCTTATGGAAGAATATCGTGCGACAGGTGCAAAGGTTTCTTCATAATCAATCCCCTCGATCTGTGAGAAGCCCTGGGCAACAAATCTTTCCTTATACTTCTCGAGGCTCCCATCAGCAGCTTGCACTGGCCTTGGAACAATCTCCCAAGCACTATTTCTAACAAACTCCTCCACCGTGGCATGTACCCATGTGGGCTCCTACACTGCTTCTTCAAAATAATATGGCTCTGTCACAATACACTTTCTCATAAGAGCCATGTATCCCGTAAATTATTTAGGTGACTTTCTCTGTCTGTGCTATGATGTAGGGACTCCTACATTCTGTGCCACATCAAGCTTCAGTATCTCAGCTTCTGTAGTATGCTTTCTGCTAGTTCTGATTTTTGGCTCTGCATGAGTGGACTCCTCCACTCCATGAACTTCCTCCTGTGGCTGATCCACATCTCGAGGCTCATCTTTCAGAACAGGAAGTTCCTCCTCTGCATGCAAGTCTAGCTCCCTCTCAAGCATAGCTCGTGCAGCACCCAAGATCATTCTATTTTTCCTCTCTGCGCCCCCATTCTACTGTGGTTTATGAGGCGCTATGAGTTCTCTTCGAATTCCTTCTTTGCTACACAATTCTTTCAATTCACCCGAGATATATTCACCACCATTATCGCTCCGTAGATCTTTCACTTGCTTCCTCAACTCCTTCTCCACCAATGCTTTAAACTCAAAGAACTTTGAGAATGTTTCGCTCTTCTTCTACATGAATAATATCCAGCATCTACGAGAAGAGTCATCAACAAAAATAACATAATACATGAGCTTTGTTGTTGAAGCAATCGAGAAAGGTCCACACACGTCTGTGTGAATTCTCTCAAGGATCACCGGAGAAAGGTTCTTCTTCTCATGAAAGGGTGTATTCAAAAACTTACCCATAGTACATCCCTTGCACTAATATGACTGTGAAAGAGTACCCTTGGGAAGTCCAGTAGAAATCTGCTACAAAATCTTCAAAGCGCCATGGTGAAGATGACCCAATCTCCTGTGCCATATTTCACCCTCATCCTGGCTTACCACTTCTTCTTCTTTACCCATCATTGTAGTGTTTCCATCTACCTCTAGCTTGTAGATATTATTAACTCAAATCCATATCCTCTTGGTTTTACCTGTTGTTTTATGTCGCGGGAAATATTTTCCATCACTAAAAACAACGTCATAACCTTTGTCTTCCAACACTGTGATCGAGACCAAGTTCTTCTTCAGACCTGGAACATGCATGAAATATTTCAACAGAAATGGAATACCTGAATACATATCAAAGGTAATGGTCCCAATGCCGGTCGCATTGTATCGACCATCGTCACCCATCTCTATATGAATTTGGAGATCCTTCTCCTCCAATTCACTAAACAACTCCTTGTCTCCTGTCATATGGAAAGACGCACCACTATCAAGATACCACACCGATCCCATTGCGCTTGAAACGAAGCATGCGATCAAAGAGAAATCAAGTTCAAATTGCCAGACTAAGGCCTCTCCAGCTGCAGCTCTAGCAGCCTTCTTGTTCTTCTTTTTCTGTGGGCAGTTAGTGGTGAAATGCCCATGTTTGTGACAGTGAAAACACTTCACCTTGGACAAATCCTGCTTCTTTTATTTAGCTTCGAATTTTGAAGGAAATTTATTCCCCTTCCCTTTCCTTGTTCTGGTAGCTAGAGTGAAATTCTCTTCATCATCATTCTTCAATGAAGAGCCATCCCTGGTACTTCGTCTTATCTCTTCCTACACAAGATCCTACCAAAGTCGCTCCCATCCCAGCAGTTTCTCCCATCCATTGACAAAGTATTCATAGGTATGCCAACTCTTCGAAAGCACAAGGAGAGACAAGCTCACAAATTCTTCATCATTAATATTAATCCCCACACTTTCTAGTTCATCCCTATAGTGGACAAACTTCATGAGATATTTTGGAATATTTTCGCCCTTCTCCATTTTTATTTTTCTGAGCTTGTCTTTCAGCGCCAACTTCCTTTGGTCACTGTTGCTTTGGAACAAATCTGTCAAAGCCTTCCACATTACAAATGGAGTGGCTTTCCCATGAAGTCTGGACACAATATGGTCCTTCACACCTTCCAACAAAATTCTTCTTGTCTTTGCTATCTTCTTTTGCCATGCATCAAGTAATGCAACATCGCTAGATCCCGACTTATGAACATCACTATCGATGAGCTCCTTTAGTCCATTATACTCCAGCATTGCCTCCATCCTATCCTTTAATGGTATGTAATTCGAGCTACCATCAAGGGAATACTCCAATCGAAACCCATTGAAAGACATTTCAATTTATACTCAATTTTCGCACCAAGAATTTTATGAAGAAAATTCGAATTATCCACCAACACAAACTAAACAATTGTTCACAATTGCAATCTTCAAGAATTAACACTGCTCTGATACCATGTAGAAATTATATACAAGATGCATTTATATATCGAGATTCTCCTGATCTAAAAATATTTTATCTTCTTGCTAAATACAAAATCCTTCCACTGTTAATCTTTTGTGGAAATTAAAATCAATTTCCAACACATGCAGCAATAAAAAAACAATCAAACATAACATCGTTGTTTAACGGGAAAGCCTGAATATGAAAACCCCAACTATAATATATTATGTATCATGGAGATCATGTAACAATCTCATACAAAGCTTACTACATCAAGCTCTCAGTACAATACAATCTTCACACACTAATCAGAAGAAATTTTCAAATCCATGCACTGATTTCTTGCCAACTGGTAGCCTGCCTCCACTGTGCAATCCCTACTGAAGAATACCCTTGAATGAATTCGAATCTACCTTGATTTCACTGCACAATCCTCATTGGAAAATCCAATGTGTGTGTGGTGCAATCAATGCATCACTATAGTCACAATGGATAGTCCATCTTGCCCTTTCACCTATCTCTCCACTGGGTATCCACTGGAAATGACATGCACTGTAGTTAAATTTTGTATTTGTTTAGTTGATTAATGAGTTATTATTTTTGAATTACTGAATTAATTAATTTAATCCACTCTCACTACTGTATCATTCAGTTAGACTCGATACAACTAGCTCAACTGAGTTTAACTCCATTAACTGAGTTAAACCGAATAACAAATCCATGAACTACTCTTCCAACTCTGTCATAAATTTTCCACTTCAGTTCTAACTGAGTCCTCCATGCATGAACCACCAGTAAACCTTAGGAATTGTGTAATTCCTTCAGCAAACTGATTTTCCAAATCTGTACACTGAAATTAAGTGCTCCAAGAGAATAATTTGTTGTTTATTGTCAGATTATTATTAAGAGCTAATAATAATCGACACTTCTATTTTTAGATCGAAGATCTATAAATATACTTCGCCCAATATTCTAAAAATATAATTTCATCTATTTTTTCAACTTCACCAACCATCCACAAATAACATCCTGCAACTTTTGAAATATGATCACCATGTCTAAAAATAGACATAGTTTAAAAATAGACTTACACCTAAAAATAGCCTGCGGTCCCACTTAGTGAAGGTGATTGACTTTCACTAAGCTTCATCATCTTGTTGAATCTCAACACTACTTGGACTAATATCATAGCAATGGTCGTATCAGCCGTGACAATATATAGGAATTAATCAATCTGATAATTAGGGGGATACATTAATGACGCCCAGACAAGAGTATCCTTGACAGCATCAAAAGAAGCTTGCACAACTTGGTCCCAATGGAAGGGAGCCCTTTTTTTCAATAGTCGAGTAAATCCTTTAGCCATTTCGGCATACTTGGGAATGAACCTCCTTAGGAAGTTAGCCTTTCCTTGAAATTTCTATATCTGAAGTAAATTTGATGGCACATGAAAATATAGAATGGCCTGAACCTTTAATGGGTTGATTCGAATTCCTTCTTTTGAGAAGACGAATCCAAGAAAGCGACCAGAGCCAACAAAAAACACAAATTTATGTGGATTGAGGCCTATTTTGTAGTGTTGCCAGTGTAAAAATATGGCTCTCAAATGCATCGGATGATCAGTCTGATTTCGTGAATGCGCTATTCAATCATCTAGATAAGGTTGAATAATGTGCTTGATGTCATTGAAATAATAATCAATTTCTCTTTGAAATGTTTCCCTAATGTTATTTAAACCAAACGGTAGTTTCCTATAAGATAATGTGCCCCAGGGATAGATGAATTTTGTCTTATGTTGATCCTCTAGGTAGATATTGATTTGATTGTAGTCGAAAAATCCATCCATGAACGAAAAGATTTCACATCCAACACAATCGCCAATGATCTGGTTGATAAAGGGAGTAGGATAGTTTTCTTTTGGGAAAGCTAGATTGACATCCTGATAATCGACGCACACTCTGATGGTTCCTTGTTTTTTCATGACAGGAACAATGTTGGAAACCCACTCAGTTAGCGGAACAGGGTAAATGAAACCAACACGCAAACATTTTTCAACTTCTTCTTTGATGGCAATGACCTTCTTTGGATGAATAGGATGAAGGCAATGACACACCAGTTTGACATCAGGATACATATTATTAGTGTGTTCAATGATAGTAGTATCTATTCCTGGAATTTTCTTGTAAGACCAAGAAAATACATCACGGAATTCATGAAATAAAGAGCGATATGTTTCAAGTTCTGATGGAGAACAAGACACACCAACATGAATATTTTATACTATGCTAGGTTTGGTCGAAATATCGATAGAAATTATTTCTTCAATATTTGACAAATTTCTCTCGGAATCGATTGCATTAATATGTAAAGAATTCAAAAAGAATTTTTTGATTTATGGGTGATATAGTTCACTAAGGTAGTTTTCTTCATAATCAGGAAGATGGGAACAATGATGATAATATTCCCATGGTTCTCCTTATGACTTCATTGTTTCCAAAATACTCCCATCTGTCAAGAAATTTGAGGAAAAAGGATTAAATGGAGTACCAAAATCTAAGGAACGATCAACCCAAAAAATCGGCGACACTGATTTTGGATTCGCCACCCAAGACTGATATATTAATTTCTATACCATCTCAATAGGTTTGGGCGGAAAAAACTCACCCAACGTAACAATTTTAGAATCAATTGTACTCTTCCTTAAGCCAGATGGAGTGGAAGAGATCATGTAGCAGGTCTCTATACTTTTTTTCTGCCGACGTCGTAGGCGACAGTAATGCAAAGGCTCCCATGAGAGTGGAATGCTTAAAAGTCCTACACCAATGTTTTGAAGTGCTAGTTCGAGTGCATGAATGAATGGAACACTTCCAGTTACCTATGAAGCGGAGGAAAAGAAGGATAGCTGATTGATTACTATGATTGTACCTTTATATGGAAAGGAAATCATTATAAAATATGTAGAAACAATTGCAGTCATAGCATATACCCATGGCCTTCCAAGTAGAATATTATTGTGAAGGGTTTTGTCAACAACCTCGACATCAACATTCACTATTTTTCCCCGCATTTATAGATGCGGGTTATTAATAGTACCACAAGGTTTATATGTACGTCCATCAGAAGCCTTCAACGTCATTGATGATTGAGATATGTGCGGTGAGCCAAGTGACTTCCAAAAATTAAGAGAAATAATGCATGTAGATTCTCCCTCATCAATAATAGTGTGATGAACAAGGTGATTGAGAACATTTACTTGTATGGAGAATGCAAATTCTGTTGGTAGTTGCGACACATAGCCCATATGATTAAAGACAGAGAGATTAGAATCAGTCAGATCAATTCCACCAATTGCTGAAAAATAAAGCCTTTTTTTGGGAGGGACAATTTTGTAATATGTCAATACCAGACATAGCTGAAGAGGATTGAGCCAAATATTCAACTATATTATAATTTTGAGCAGCTCTTGCTCGAGGATTATATGTTGATTTCTGAATTACTCCCTTAGGTGGATTAATTTTCAATTTAGGAATAGAAGTAGGCAGTAATGATTCCGTAGACAGATTCGTAGTCGAGGTAGTAGGTTTATCATTTTCCTGACTACCATAATATTTATTATGCGTTGACACCAAAATATTTTTTGAAGGCTTTTTGACGGATAACATAAGTACTTGAGAACTAGAAGGTGGATCCGTAGAAACCAAATTTGTGTCCGGATTCGGAAACAGATCTATCAACACAGCTGACACATGGGAAGTATTAATGATTTTTGAGACTTCAGCGTGATGAGGACAATCCTGAACAAAGTGTTCTTCATTACAGATTATGCATGGATAACGAGGTTTCCTAGGTCCAAGTGTTTGACCAGATGATCTTTCCTGCGGGTTAGAAGTTTTTTTTTTTTGTTAGATTTCCCTTTTTTCTTATTTTTGGGTTGCTTGTAACTTTTTCCTTTGTCAAATGACATGGCATTGATTTCAGAAGAACGTGTACGATCAGATGTAGTAGTATGATATGTGCTTGCAGTACTAATCAAACTGTCTCCAACATGAGATTATTTTAATTGTGGAGGAACAATAAAAATAGATTGTGATGCATTTGGATTTTTTCATAGAGCGTGCGAGATAGGGTATAGATCAAGTCTAAATATTGGGCATGAGAAATGACTTGTTCTTGTGACGAAACCACCCTTATCTACATCCTCAGTTATAGATGGTAACAACGACGTAATGAACCACTTACCAAGGAGCTGATCAGGAACAAATGTCTTAACCATTCTACGACAATGACGCCACCCATGAATATGTTCAGAAATTTCAGTAGCATTAGTCTATTTAAAATTTTTCAAGAGTTCCATTCCTGTTTCATATCATATGGGTAACTAGAAGTGATTCAAAAATATAGTAGCTAGGGCAGTGAAATTATCAAAAGAAGCTCTAGGTAATTCAATGTACCATTTTGCAACCGGACCAGTGAGCGTACGTTAGAAAAGATGTAGTCGAACAGAGTCATCATTTAGGAAGTTTGATGAACACAAAAAATGATAATTCATAACATGATTCAACAGGTCTTCCCCGGGATTTCCATTGAACTTAGGAATATCTAAGGGTAATTTGTGAGATATTACTGGCCACCAAGGAGCATAGTTGATCGGATCATGGTTAGCCAATTTAAATCTGGTAACTCTAAAGTTGCAAGAAAAGGCAAATGTCGATTAAGGTCAGGTTGAGCATAGCCAGGGTATGATGGAATTGCTTGAGAAATAGGCCTTTGAGCACCAACATAAGGAATATTTTGTTGGTAACCCAGATACGGGTTGTTTTGATAAGCAAAAGCTTGAGGATTATTTTGACCAAAGACTAGGTACGATACTTGTTGAAATGAAGGTTGAGGCATTTGCACCTGAGGCTACCAAGGGGTTTGTCCACCAATGTATAACCCAAATTAGAATAACTTGGATTCAGTTGAGGATAATTATAACCTAGTTGTGGCTATGAAATCCCATAAAATGGTAAACCAGCTTGTGAATATATGAGTCTAGGTATATGTTGTTGTTGCAAATTGTCCGAAGGATTTGGATTCTGTGGGCCCAATACTTGATGGTATTGAGTTGAAGGAACCATATGAAACGATTGTTGTACAACATTTTCATTCAGTAACAGGGGTTAAGATGTATTAACAAGTGGAAGTGATGTGGGTGTAACAGGTTGAACTGGTTGATACGAGTGTACAACCATTTGTAATTGGATAGGTAGAGTGGGATTCCATTTAAAAACCATCATTTCGACATTAGTTTGACAAAAAAGTGACAAATTACTCTCAAATTGGGTGACCAAAGGTTGCCCCCCAGCATGAGGAGGATAATAAGACGGAAAATATTTCTCTCCAAATGCAGGGAGTCTAGTTGATATGTTATTGGATGGAATAGACCCAGAAGGACCAGCTTGATATTGCCTTGATGATGTGTATAAAGAATCAAGCCGTTCAGTACTCACTATAGGTTTACCAGTTATAAAACCATACGATGACATTGGTGAAGTCCATGGGTTTGAAGATGCACTAGAAAAAATTCCAGATAAATATTTATAACCTGATGGGACCATAGGGCCACCATGAAAATATGATTCTGGTTGAAGTTGTAAACATTGACGGGGTAGCGAGGGCGGGTACTGACGTAATTGGAATAGATGGCCCAACCAAATATGTTGGTTTAGGCATGGTTACTTGACCAAAATTATACCCTTTTGAATCAATGGGAATATGAATAGGAACAGGATCAAAAAAAGTAGAGGGCAGTGATTGAGGAAAAGACTTGTATAGGTAAAGATCCTCCCTAGAATGGGTTGGAGTTAAAGGTATCTCATCTTGTCGGATTTCTTCAATCGAAATAAAAACAGGTGGAATTATTTCACCATTAGGCCCAAAGTATATTTCAGGAGGTTGACTGTGTGATATGGGAGACTCAATGGCTACAAAGAATTGTGGGATGAACAATGGATTAACAACTTACGGTTGTTCGACTTTGGGATTCAAATTTTCTGGAAAAGAAGAGACAGGATCTGGATCAAATTCTAGATGAACAACATTGGGTTTAGGAGGTATGGTCTCACTTATTAGATGGATTGTGACCATGGGTAGCTGTGAGGACTCCGTCTCGACAACAGTATACAAACCAGGATGTGTAGAAACAACTTGTGCTGACTCTAGTATATGGGAAGATGATGCTTCACCAAAGGTACCGATAGTAGTGGTTTCGGTAGAGTGATGTCGCCTTCGCCGACCAGGAGTAACTTCTGGTGGTAAAGGTGGTTTCAATGCTATTCTATGTGTAATTTTCCCACTTAGCCTTAGCTAAGAGGAACATTCAATTTTGTTTTAATTTTTGTTTCATGAATAAATGAATAAAGGAGGACATGTAAAACTCCTAAAAAGTTTGAATAAATCAATGCCCATATGAACAAAGAAAAATCAGGTCCATGTACATATTCACTTGCAGATGTGAAGTAGGTTTAAGCTAAAGACTAGGTCAACCTTGACTAAATCAACAGTGTTGCCTAGGTTCACTGCATCTCCAAAAGGAGCAGCGTAGTTCTAGAAGGAAGCCTCTCATGTGAAAACGGCTAACTCATCAAGATGGTTTAGGGTTTGCAAAGCTTTCTAAACTTATAAAAGGAGAGGGAGGGTATCAAGAGAAGGTTTTTGATTGATAATATTTCTGAGTATTTGTCTTCTTAGAAAAATACCATTCTCTGTTGTTTAGTGGAGGATTGGATCTGGAATTCCTGTTACACCATTTTTTGGTCATCTAACCTACTATCATTAGATGGACCCAAGTACACCATGTAAGACCAATTTTACCCTAAGTAAAATTGCTTTCACTATGTAAAATAACTTAATAAAACACATTTATTAGGTTGGTTATGGTCTAAACAGGAAACTCCAAAAGGAAATATTAAACAAACCTATATTTGTTTGATTTTCCTGGTCATGTTTAACCCAAAACAAAGAAATTAATTAGATAAATCTTTATTTATCTTATTATTTTCTAGGAATAATTATTTAAATCTTTTTTAAATAATATTCCTTGTTAAATATGACTAAATCACCCATAAATAATTAAATAAATCATTATTTATTTGATTATCTTTCAACCACTTCCTTAAAATGATAAATAAATCATCTATTTATTTATTATTCACAAATAAAGGGATTTGACCCAAGTCAAATAATTTTTCCCTCCAATAAATGTAATAAAATATTGCATAAAAGGTGGATCTAGATTTGGTTAATGTTATTTTAATCATGCACCAAGATCTAGAATGACCCAATATTTTGTTATAAATAGGAGGGTTTTTCCTACCACTCTTGACCTTTTGTTGCCTATTAGATCACTCTGGATCTAAACTCTTGGTCTGACTTTGAGCCATTATCATTGTCATATTTTCCATTATTTGCTGTGTGAGCTCCCTTGAGTTCTATCTTTGTCTGGGTTTTCTACACCAACAGGAGAGAGAAATGCTAGATCTGGAGTGCTGAGGAATTCCAAGAACCCATCCCATTGAGGAGAATTGGAAACATCTTCTTGTTTTCCTCCCATGTGCCCTTAATACAAAAATTCTTTCAAAAATTGTTCTTGTCTTGTCTATTGGATATATGGAGCAAACCCTTCTTTTTACTGCTTAATGTCTTTCTATGCATAGATCTGGTTTTTTGCAGCTCTTGTCTTGATCAACTAACTGCATATCTGAAGATATTGGTAGCCACTTTTGATGTTAGGGCTATTAGTTATGCGTAGCTAAAGTGGTATTTTTTCGTACGCTTCGACAAAAGATTCATACTAACAACTGGCGACTCCACATGGGTTTTCAATTACGACCGCTGTCGTTTTTCATATTCCTGCATATCCAGCTACTTCAGACCCTAGGGTTTCTTTTCAGCTTTTTGTTTTTCCTATTTTCATGTTGTTTTTCACCTATAAAACCCTAAAACATTAAAATTTCTAACTTTCGCGTGTTTCTGGCCCTATTGCGCAGGTGACAGAAATCAGCCGCAACTGAGACGACAACGTTTCCACAAATCTGCCACCGAGACAACCGAAGTTGGAGGTCGCACTTTTCAGCCCATAAACTGTGACTTGGACCTCCAAGTCGCAATTTTCAGCCCATTTTCTACGACTTGCACAGAAAACAGGTCAGAACCTGCGACCTGCCAATTTTTCTGCTGTTTTTTTGCAATTTTTCTGGGTTTTTCTGAAGCTTCTGTCAGGGTTTTCCAGCCTCTGTCTCAGCCCGTTTCGACCTGTTTCTGATCTATTTTGCTCATCTAAGTGGGAACATAGCCCCCTAGGGCTTCAGTACCCTCCACTTTTGGTGGAAGATTTTTTATCTGTTTCAGGTCTGTCTTTTCAGAGTTTCAGCCCCCCTTTTCCCAGATCTGATATCTCCTTTTCAGAGCCCTTTTAATCAGCTCTTCTCCCTTTCAAATCACCTCCTAAAGATTTGTTTGAATCTACCTTTATGGCCTCCTCCTTGCCCCATCTGCTTTTTGCTGATTCCCTCCTTTTTTCCAGCCACCTTGCCTTTGCCTCTTGGTTGTGTTCTGCACCTCTTTTCAGCAGTTTTCTCCTTTAGATCCCTGTCCCTTTCGACCCTAGATATATTGGCCTCTTTATAGTGTGTTTTGACTAGATTTTTTCCCTCTGTTAGACTAGTTTTGAGAGACCTGCCTTTTTGGGTTAGATTGATGCATTGTTAGCTGTTAATTTTCTGTCATTTCAACATTATATACTGTTCTCTGCAGATTTATTTTCAGATACGCAACACACTTTTTCTCTTGCTCTTAAAATGAAAAGGGTTTAAAAATTAAAATTAACACACGCCACACACTCACCCTAGGCGAAGAAGAGCCTGGTTTACACCGCCAGGCAAAGAATTTAAAATCAATTGACACTGCACCTCTCTGCCCTTGTTTCGACATTGTAATCACTTGATTCTGCACCTCCCTGCCCTTTTTGATCGTTCTTCTTCCCCTTGTGCCATGTTTGTGTTGTCACCATGGCACCCCCAAGGCGCGCATCCCAGAGACTTCTTGGCCTTCACCCTCAGTTTCCGTTCGGTCGACTTGCTCCCTCCCATCGTCGACGAGTTAGTTCGCCTCCGAGTCCGCACTCTGACTCCTCTTCTGATTCATTGGGTTCTCCTTTTGCTTTTGGTTCTCCCCCTGTCACCTTCACCATGTCTGGTCTAGGGCCTAATGCTAGCGGTAATCCCGGCCCTAATGCCGGGACTACTACTAGCGGAACCGCCACAGGAACTACCTCGACTACTCCCTTGCTCCCTTTTCTGGCAGGCCTCAGCCTCCCCGATTTGGACCGATTGATTAACGACCCTATACACCATAACGCTAGTTGGCCTGCTATGCCGACAAAGCTCCCTTCTGACATCCCAAAGTTTGAAGGCCTCGCTGGAGAAGATCCTTCAAATCATGTTCGATCTTTCCACATGTGGTGTTCCTCTACCTCCATTACCGATGACTCTGTCCGTCTTCGGTTGTTCCAACGAACGCTTACAGGCGCGGCTTCTAAGTGGTATGTTGATCAGGCCCCTTCCTCTCATACCACCTTTGCGACTCTTGCCCGGGCTTTTTTATCTTACTTCCAGCTTCCCCTTCGTTATGACACTGGTATCGAACTTTTGACTTCTTTCTGTCAATCATCTGCAACCCACCTATCTGACCATGTCCAAGAATGGTGGAGACGAAAGAGCCTATGTCAATCCCCTACTTTCGAAGACTGTGTCTACATGGACTGGTTCCTTAGATCTCTATTGCCTCCTATCAGGAAAGATGTCGCATCGCATTTCCCCCAAACCGAAGAAGCCGCCCTCCAACTGGCGTTAAAATATGAATTGATCTACACTCAGACGGGTTATTTTTATACCGTTCTACCTGATCTCCCTCGACCCGATGGTGTCAACGCACCCGGGGCACTTCATGCCGCTGACGGTATCGTTGGAGCTCTCTCTCACCCATATGCCCAACCTCCCATGGGTTATGGTTTTCCTAGGGAAGAGGGCAACACCTCCCGCACTTGTTCCCTTCCCGGTAGCACGTATCCAGGATACGGCATGCCTCAGCCTTTTGCCCAGTCTCCTGCTTACCTCAATGTTGCCCACCCTAACCATTATCCTTATCCGCAACCTAGTGCTCCAGCTCCTCCATCATTTGCAACCCCTCCTCCCTTGCCTTCTCAACCCCTGCAATAGCAGTCACCGCCCCCTCAAGAGCAGGTGGATGCACAGCAGGGATTCGGGGCTACCCAATCACCTGACGGACAGGTGGCCACTCAACATTCCCCTTCCGGTTCCTCCAATTACCAGATCCTCATGATGAAGTCTGATCCACCTCTAACCGTCGACCTTAACCTTCAAACTCGGGCTCGTCAGTACCCCAAGCCTCCCGCTCCGTCTGTCCCCGAGTCCCCTTCTTCAGGCTCTACAGAGCCTCTTTCGACATCCAATGGTCCCTTACATATCCCTCAACCCAAATTCAAGGTTCATAACAAGATTCCTAAAGGACCATTACGCTGAAATGTTGTTCCTGGTCGAGCTGCTCATTCGTATAGTATAGTAGATGATTTGGCACAGTCTCCTGCTGCCATTTCCACATTGGAACTCCTCCAATCGTGCCCTTCCCAAAATAAGGCTCTAATATCTACCATGGGCACTGTGGATCCTGCTGATGACCAAATGATTTTTTTTTACGCCCATCAATCAGAACATCCTCCCCTTCCTGCTTCCGTAGCCTTCCAAATCCTAGTCAAAATCCAAAATGCTAACGTCTCTCGGTGTATAATTGACAAGGGGGCATCCACCTGTGTGATGTCCGCTTTGGTTTGGAAGCAACTCGAATCTCCTGAGTTGGCCCCTTCCACGATCACCCTTCAAGCATGGGATGGCCATGCCTCTCAGCCCATTGGCCTCTTCCGTAATTTCCCTATCACTCTTGTGGGCAAGACTGTTTGTGTTGAATTAGAAGTCATCGACGCCCCTCTGGATTACAACATTCTCTTGGGGCGAAGCTACACCTATGCCATGTCTGCTGTCCCATCCACGGTTTTTCGCAAGATGTCTTCTCCTCACAATGGAAAGATAGTCACCATTGACCAGTTGACGTATCATGAGCCAAAATCTCAGACCTCCCCTGAGACGACCATCTCTTCTGTCGCCAATAAGAAAACCGTCGATTCTTTGACCAGTGTCTCTCCCGACGTCTACAAAGACTCCTCTTTGCTTGGAACCTTCCCTAGTCTTCCTCCTCCTCCTGTCTCCGACCCCAGCTCATCGAATGTTTGCATGATGCAATCGTCTCGGGTTGCTCTCAAGCAACCTGCTTCGGCTAGTCAGCAATCGCGCTCTCTACAACCTGCTCCTAGCCCTTCACCCACATCTCGGTATTTACTATAAGCATTTTTACCCCCCGGAACCTGCCTTCCTCCAAGCCTTAGCTCCCTTAGCCGTCCCACTCCGGCCATTACCCATCCCCCGGTCGACACCGTTCCTAGCTCCCCCCACCAGAGTGCAAGCGCCTGTGACTGGCCATGGCCAGCCTCTCTCTTCCTAACCTGACCCTTGGGATTCCCGTATGGTACCTTGATCCTCCAGCCCCAACCTTGCCTGGTCAGCCCAAACCTTATCTTGCTTGGCTCCTCACTGTACCATTCTCAGACTTTCCCCACCGTGTCAGCTCTCCTCGCCACCTCAGCACGAAACTACCTCCTATCACATCGCTTTGGGGTAAGAAAGGCAAAGCTCACAAGGGGGCATCAAAGGACAAGGCTGCCCCAACAAACCCCTGCCTTCTCGCCCTCCAAAGCATACCATCTAGTGTGCTTACAGGTGTGTTTATGGTCACGCCACCCATACTCATGCTGCCACCCATACTCATCCCGAGTTGCCCCGCCTCAAGCCCATGGTTAAGGTCGCGTTCCCCGAGTCCCCGGTGCCCGAAGCCTTTCGGCTCCCGCGACCGCGATGAACCCCCGCACTATTCACACCAACCACCCCTATGCTTTGTGTGACCTCCATGGCCATTACACCCACCTTTGTCCCCTCGCCTCGAGGACTTCCGCACCTTCTTCTAGCCACAACAAAATATCGTCAATTCGAGGCCAAGCGCAATGAGTCCCTCTCTCCCCTATTTGCGCGTTTTTCTTCAGAAAAATTACCAGACACAACTACTCCCATTGACATTCCCCCTCCTGATTTCGAGATGATGGAGCCTTCATCCACCATTTTCTACCTATCATCATCCATGAGACCCTTGGGGAGCATTCCCTCTGAATCCTCCCCTGTTGTTTCGCTTGACCTTCCTTCAGCGATCACCTTGCGCTCAACATCGGTAGATCCTTTATCTACTTACTTTTCCGTCACCCCTTATGTTGATGCGCATGTGAACCTCTCTTCTCATGATGATGAGCCAGGTAGCTTTGCCGCGTCAGGTGGTCTTTCTTCCACCAGTCACCCCATCTTCTATCACGATGACGACATTATGGATGAAATCCCCACCCATGACTTTATCCATTCCCCCTTACATCGAACCCATGCGTTCGAACCACATGCACCTTGTGGCCATTACATGGAAACCCAATATTTGGGTAAGGGGGCACCCATATTCGAGAGACCAGGAGAAGAAATTCTCCAAAACTCTCCTAGTGTATCTTGTCATGTTGACTTTAGTATCATTATTCTTCCACATTTTGAAGAACCTCTAGAGTCCCATATCACTTCAGATCACTCTAGGGATGATACCCCTTATCGTTCCCTCATCTTCCATCAGCAACCCAATCTCTTAGACATTGTTATTGACCACCCGATGGGTTTTCGAAGAGAGCATCAGTTCATTATCTCCAAATCCTCTCTTTGGGATAATGACACCAGGTATGCCAACCCGAAAACTTAAAGTCCATTTGATTCCTCTATGCAGTACCAAAAGAGATTGGTAATCCTCCATTTCCTTTCTCAAACTTCATAACCATAACGAAAACAAATGGCGCACCACATCTTTAAACTATGTTTAGATTCCCCTTTTTCTAAATACATTTTGGCATGACCACACCATTCTTGGGGGCACCTATGCCCCTCAACCATAACCCTCCTCAAAATCGAATTTATTCACTTGCAACACTCATACTAGGGGCACCATTTGGTCTCCATACTTATCCATGCTCGTGTTGATGTTTGTCGTGAGTTCCCATATTGTACTCATGTTTTCATGGTCCCCCATGGGGCCTTTACTGTGTGCCATCACCATCGAGTCACCCTTGTTTAGAGCATCCAAGTTGAGTCATCATCCCATTCATGGAGTCTATCCCGAGTCCCTTTGTACCCCGCTATAGCCCTCCATCCTTCATTGCTTGGTCCCTCTCTTGTGTCGCACATTATGGCTTCTAGTCACCGTCCCCTATCCCTCATGATATTGTGTCGGCCGCGTCACATCATTCCCCGCCCTTTACGTTCAATAAGGGAAGTCTATCTGCCACTCACTCCCTCCATTCCATCATCATTGGTATTAGTCTCTGTCTGCCGGCTTCACTATTTTCTCGTGCCTTAGCTGGGAGGATCTCTCGTCACCTCACCTGCGGCGTACCTCCTTCGTCGACATCCATGTTATAGACGTTTGACAGGTCTAGAGGGTGGTGTACCTTGGTTCTAGCTTCCACTCTTGTTCGGTGCCTCGGATCAAGCAAAGGGATCTCTCATTTCCCTTTGACTTGATTGTTTCTCCACTCCATCTCCTTTCAGCATGATCGAGATCCATATGTTTGATGGTATAGTGATGCAGCAACAGCTATTGGTGATGCCCAGGTGTGTGTGAGATGTCTCAGCCCTCATGAGGGGGTGGCCCTGCAGGTAGCCCCCCACATACCCGGATGACCTCTTCATTTCAGCCTTTGATGCAGCTCCATATATTTGATGATGTCAGCCTTAGCCGCTTGCAGCGCCTCTTTGATTTGCATGTATCAGTCAGATTTTGTGAGCCCCTCCCCGCTTGTACGGGGCATTTGGGTTGTATTTGTATCTCATGTACTCAGATATTATTGTATAAGTCCTGGCTATTATCCCAGGCACAACATGTATATGGGATCCCTCATTGTATTTCTATCTGGCTCATGTTTATGCCAGTTGTACTTTATGGTTTGGTCCCTTGTTTACTGGACACACTATTCTTTTGTACTTTGTCTCGGCGGGCATAGGTATGCCTCCCCCGCCGCCTTTAGCACAGGTACCCTCTCATAAAAAGAGACTTTTTGCACCTGTAAGTCTCGTCTCCTCAGGGTCTAGTTCTTCAGCACATTAGTTTACCTCATATTTCTCTCTCTGATTTCCCTTTTGATGTATGGTGATTAAGTTCTTACAACGTACTTCAGTCATACAATTTGCTCCTAACACTCACACGCTAGGGGGAAATCTGTTACACCATTTTTTGGTCATCTAGCCTATTATCATTAGATGGACCCAAGTACACCACATAAGACCAATTTTACCGTAAGTAAAATTGCTTTCACTATGTAAAATAACTTAATAAAACACATTTATTAGGTTGTTTATGGTCTAAACAGGAAACCCCAAAAGGAAATATTAAACAAACCTATATTTGTTTGGTTTTCACAGTCATGTTTAACCCAAAACAAAGAAATTAATTAGATAAATCTTTATTTATCTTATTATTTTCTAGGAATAATTTTTTAAATCTTATTTAAATAATATTCCTTGTTAAATATGACTAAATCACCCATAAATAATTAAATAAATCATTATTTATTTGATTATCTTTCAACCACTTCCTTAAAATGATAAATAAATCATTTATTTATTTATTATTCACAAATAAAGGGATTTGACCCAAGTCAAATACTTTTTCCCCCCAACAAATATAATAAAATATTCCATAAAAGGTGGATCTAGATTTGGTTAACATTATTTTAATCATGCACCAAGATCTAGAATGACCCAATATTTTGTTATAAATAGGAGGGTTTTTCCTACCATTCTTCACCTTTTGTTGCCTATTAGATCACTCTGGATCTATACACTTGGTCACTTTTTTCTATATTATTTGTTGTGTGAGCTCCCTTTGAGTTCTATCTTTGTCTGGGTTTTCTACACCAACAAGAGAGAGAGATTCTAGATCTGAAGTGCTGAGGACTTCCAAGAACCCATCCCATTGAGAAGAATTGGATACGCCTTCTTGTTTTCCTCCCAGGTGCCCTTAATACAAAAATTCTTTCAAAAAACATTGTTCTTGTCTTGTCTATTGGATGTATGGAGCAAAATCTTAATTTTACTGCTTAATGTCTTTCTATGCATAGATCTGGTTTTTTGCAGCACTTGTATTGATCAACTAACTATAGATCTGAAGATATTGGCAGCCACATTTGATGTTAGGGCTATAAGTTATGCGTAGCTAAGGTGGTATTTTTTCGTACGCTTCGACAAAAGATTCATACTAACAATTCCTATGCAGGGATTTCACCTCTTCCTTTGAGGATTCAAGGAGGAAAGTTTGATGAATTGAACCACTATCAAGCTTGAGGCCAAGTTCCATCTTACATTACAACGCTGCTCAGCTTGAGGGTTGAGCTTTCTTGTGAGCTGTAGCAAGTGGGAGTCTAGATCTGCAGAGATCTAGTGTATTTTTGGGAGCCTCTTCTCATGGAAGGTGTTCTTTAACCTCCTAAAAGAGTGTATCTACTTTTTTTACTTTAGATCTGCAATTTTACAGTATTTTTGTGTCATTTGAGCTACAACGCTATCCCATTAAGTAAACTACGTTATTTCTATATAAGGGTTTGCAGGGTGTCGTGCTCATAGTGTCGTGCTCATAGCTTGGATCAGAGATCTCTTGTGCTGGGCTTTGCCTTCCACTTGGTGATCCATGGATTAGCATGCTGATCTATGTTCTGTTCATATCTAATCCATTGTAATGAAATTTTATATTCATAAATTTATTGTAGTAGTTTCCAGATCTACAACTTGTTTCTCGGATCTACTCTTATTCATGCATGCTTTTGACAAAATTCCAGGTGGATCTTGAAGAGAAAACTATATAGTTTCCAGATCTGATATATATCTGATGTTTCATCCAAAAATATATCCTAGATCTTATTTGTAACTTCCATCTGCTGAAGCTCCTCAAAAATAACGTTGTTGAAGCATTTCTGCAAATATACATGTGTTTCTGCTCCCTTTTCTGAAGATTTATTGCTGTATCAACTCATGCATTCTACTGTATAATGAAAGGGCTTTATAATAATGTTGATTTGATGATATATAACTGAAATATAATTCTCCTTTCTGATCTCCTCTAAACATCTGCTAAAACTGCACAATTCCTGAAGCAATGCTTGCATTTTGCTGCAGCCTTCCTCTTTGGGTGCTTTTTAGCTAGTCAAGTTTTTGGGAGATTTGTTTAATGAGTCTAAACTGTTTTTTTTTTTATGAAACTCCATATATAAGTATCATACCACATAAATAAGGGGAACCAAGTCCCGATCTTCATTATTTTTGCACATTTTTACTTATACAACGTTTCTGTTCAGCACCTTGTTGAATTTTCTGAAAAGGGATCATTACAGTGGTATCGAAGCTCCACTCTTGGCATATCCTATGCTTGCCATTGGAGCACTAGTGATGCTGAACTCCAAATAAGAGGATCCTCCCACTGAGAGGGAGAGGAGGTACCAAATTAGAATTCATAAAAAGTATGACCCCACCACTGATGGCCCTAATAAGGGACAAGAC
Source organism: Pinus albicaulis (assembly GCA_034641835.2). Taxonomy (NCBI): domain Eukaryota; kingdom Viridiplantae; phylum Streptophyta; class Pinopsida; order Pinales; family Pinaceae; genus Pinus; species Pinus albicaulis. Next base: position 74,006,285 of record MU968411.1, read on the forward strand.
AAGGGGAAAGCCCCTGAATCTGTGAATGATAAGGATAAGGAGGCAGAGGATTTTGCAAAAACCCTCTTGGAGACTATGAAATATCTTTCCAAGGAGATAAAAGAGATGAGTGTGGATATAATGAGGGAGTCCCTTGGGAGATTCAATCAAGGGGAAAGTTTTGAAGTATCTCATTATGGAACTAGTCAACCTGTGAGATTGCCACAAGCTCCATAGGCGTCCCAACGCTCTACTATGCCTACCTTCTTAGCTGTAGAGAATGAGGGACCACAAAAACCAACCTCCCTGGAAGGTTACTTTGTCGAATATGACTCACAAAGCCAGAGGATCAAGGACAACTTGAGCTTTCAAGAATTTTTCCACCTCAAGGACCAGAGGAGACCATGGCAGCAGTATAGAGATGGAGGTTTTTTTCAAGGGAGACACCATACTATGGGTAGGTTCTTTTTGCCCAAATTCGATGGGTCATCCTCTTGTCCTTCCAAAGCATGGGTGGAAAAGTTGGACATCTATTTCCAATTGAATAAGGTCCCCGAAGTAGAAGCCATTAAGATTGTTGTGTTGCATTTTGAGGGTGAAGCCCACAACTGGTGGTTTCATGGACTATCTACATTGGGACACAGTAATGTGTCTACATATGTTGATTTCACTAGAATACTAGTGTAGATATTTGATCGAAAATATCCTGAGGCACCTTTTATAAGCCTAACAAAGCTGAAGTAGACAGGAGATGCAGATGCCTATATCTCTGAATTCCTGAGATTGTCAGTAATGGTCCCTGATCTATCAGAAGCAAGGAGAGTCTACATGTTCATTGATGGACTAGAGGAACCTTTTCATGGGTTGGTTAAGTCTACCAAGCCCATCACTTTGAATGATGCCATTGAGAGAGCTAGAGATCTCCAAGATGCCTTGCCAAGGGCAAAGGCAACTTTCCAAAGCAAAGCCCCTCATTCCTCTAAGGGGAAGGAAGGAAAAGCTACTCCACCCAAGGAGAGATCACTGAAGAAGCCTCTCAACCTTTATCTCTAGAGGTAGTTGAGGAAAAGGAGATTGTGTTTCACTTTTCAAGAGCCATGGGTACTGGGACATAGATGTGCTACTGGAAGGGCACACTATATAGAAGTCTTCTCAGATTTTGAGGAGGAGGATGGGAATGAAGGACCTAGGAGGGGTCACAGCACTGGTGATGATGAGGAGGAAGATTAATCACCATCGAGAGTTGAAGAGGGAGCCTTTGCTCCAACAAGTGGGACTCTTGCTTCTTTGAGAGGAGTGCCCAAATATTTGACCCTAAGAGTACAAGGTTCAGTCATGAACCAGAAAGTGTATATTTTGATAGACAGTGGGGCAACCCAAAACTTTATTGATGCTCACCTTGTGTAGAGGAGAGGGATCCCCACTGATAATTTTTATAGGTTCTCTATTTTGGTCCCAGGAGATAGAACTATGCAGTGCATGTAATATGTTCCATAATTTTATGTCACTATGGGGTCCTACACCTTGGTGGATCACTTCTTTGTAGCTGACATACTAGACACCAATATCATCTTGGGTGTCCAGTGGTTGATTACCTTAGGGAAGGTCACCACTGATTGGAAGGCCTTGCAGATGGAGTGGGTGGACTTGAAGAGTGGGAAACCACAAATAATTCAAGGCATGCACACTTACCCTGCACCTGATGTTTCCACACAAACAAAAAAGATGGATTTGCACGGTGGAAGCAACGATCTCACAGTTCCTTCTCTCATGTTTATGAGAATGCTGAAAGGAACATTCCAACCTCATGGAAAGCCACTTGGAATTCCATTAGATCTTGATCATGTGGGGGAAGCCTCACAAATTGTTGCTCCAAGCATAGACCAAGCAAGGATTGGAGTAATGGAAGAGAAAGCCATAGTGCTATGGGAGGAAGGAAAGGGGAGGACCAGCCTCCCAACAAACAAATTTGGAATGTATAATGTTAAAGAAGCAATCAATAACAAGGAAAGCACCACTATAGTTGTATCAGTAGCACTGTCCTTGTTGAGTTGTGTGGATCCATATTGGAGATCTCAACTCCTTGTGGAATACTCCAAAGATCTACACACTGGGATGATACTAGAAGGCATGAAACAAGGGGGAGGCTATGTGGTCCATGAAGGGGTCATCTATCATCTTGGTAAAGTATTCTTGTCTCAAGCCTCCAATATTAAGCAAGAGATACTACAAAGAGCACACAAAGAGTTCCTTTCCAGCTTTATGCAGCCAGCAAATATCTACTCCCTAATCATTAGGAGTTTTGACTGGGAGGGTATGAAGGAGGAACTACATCAACACTATGATTGGGAGGAACTAAATCGGCACTTACAAGAGTGCAATAGTTATGAGGAGATGGGGCAGACAAAGGAATCTATACAGGAGTCATTTCAGCCATCTCTTCCTTCTCTTAAAAGAGGAGGAATGCCCATGCCTAACTCCAAGTGTGTGGGAGACTTGAATGGTAAAGAATCGGATCTTCTAGAGCATGTTTATTTTTCTGATTTGACATATTCTATTACCATATGTATGCAGGCCATGAATCCTATAAGGAGTGATATTACATGCAGATCTCATGGCATTGATGAGGCCAATAAAAATTCTAAATCTAGCCACTCCCTTAAGGTGCAAAGGGAGATTCTCTATCATGATGGGTGCTTCCCAAAAACACCTAACTTGGGTACCACATTCAGCCATGTCAAAGTGACCCATGCAGCCAAGATGTGGTGGGATTACCACCTACCACACTCAGATTTACTCAAGCCAAGGAGTGCATTGCGTTGGTATCTTATGTGGGATTGTGACCCACCTCCTCAAGTGCAAATTTCAGTTTGCATATATGTGATTTTGCTTCCATACATAGATGATATATTGGTATTGTTTATGGGTTTTTATGGGCAAAGAGTGGGTAGTGTCTATGTACCCCATGGGATGGAAATTCATCATGTACTTCATGAAACATGCTTTACATGTGAAATTTATTCACCCATGTTTATTTCTATTGAGTTTTACACTCCTGAATGGATGGACTATGCCCCTATCATGTTAGCCTTGGAGGAGCAATTTTTGATGTATTGGCTTAATGAGCACTTGAACCGTGATGAAATATTGATCCTTGGTGGTGCCATCAATGGAGGAAGAGAATAACTATAGCTCTTACCATATCATTTGCTTGAGGAAAAGAAAATTTTTGGAGGGGAGGACTGTAATGTTCCCACCTAGCCTTAGCTAAGAGGAACATTAAATTTTTTTTTAATTTCTGTTTCATGAATAAATGAATAAATGAGGACATGTAAAACTCCTAGAAAGTCTGAATAAATCAATGCCCATATGAACAAAGACAAATCAGGGCCATGTACATATTCACTTGCAAGTGTGAAAGAGGTTTAAGCTAAAGACTGGGTCAACCTTGACCAAATCAACATCGTTGTCTAGGTTCAGTGCATCTCCAAAAGGGGCAGCGCAGTTCTAGAAGCAAGCCTCTTATGTGAAAAGGGATAAATCATCAATATGGTTTATGGTTTGCAAATATTTCTCAACTTATAAAAGGAGAGGGAGGTCAGCAAGAGAAGTTTGTTGATTGATCATATTTCTGAGTATTTGTCTGCTTAGACAAATACCATTCTCTATTGTTTAGTGGAGGATTGGATCTGGAATTCCTATGGAAGGATTTCACCTATTCCTTTGAGGATTCAAGGAGGAAAGTTTGTTGAATTGAAGCACTATCAAGCTTGAGGCCAAGCTCCATCTTACATTACAACGCTGCTCATCTTGAGGGCTGAGCTGTCTTGTGAGCTGCAGCAAGTGGGAGTCTAGATCTGTAGAGATCTAGTGTATTTTTGGGAGCCTCTTCTCATGGAAGGTGTTATTTAACCTCCTGAAAGAGTGTATCTACTTCTTGTACTTCAGATCTGTAATTTTACAATATTTTTCTGTGTCATTTGAGCTACAACGTTGTCCCATTGAGTAAATTGCGTTATTTCTGTATGAGGGTTTGCGGGGTGTCTTGCTCATAGTTTAGATCAGAGATCTCTTGTGTTGGGCTTTGCCTTCCACTTGGTGATCCATGGATTAGCTTGCTGATCAATGTTATTTTTAGATCTGATCCATTGTAATGAAATTTTATATTCAGAAATATACTGCAACACTTTCCAGATCTGCAACTTTTTTCTTAGATCTACTCTTATTCATGCATGCTTTTGACAAAAGTCCAAGTGGATCTTGAAGAGAAAAATATATAGTTTCTAGATATAATATAGATCTGATGTTTCATTCATAGATCTTTCCTATATCTAAGTTGTAACTTCCAGCTGCTGAAGCTCCTAAAAAATAACGTTGTTGAAGCATTTCTGCAAATATACATGTGTTTCTGCTCCCTTTTCTGAAGATTTATTGTTGTATTGACTCATGCATTCTATTGTATAATAAAAGGGCTTTATCATAATGCTGATTTTATACTGTATAACTGAAATATAAGTCTCCTTGCTGATCTCCTCTGAACATCTGCTAAAATTGCACAATTCCTGAAGCAGTGCTTGCATTTTGCTACAACCTCCCTCTTTGGGTGCTTTTTAGCTAGTCAAGTTCTTGGGAGATCTATTTAATGAGTCTAAATTTTTATTTATTTATTTATGAAAATCCATATATAAGTCTCATACAGCATAAATAAGGGGAACCAAGTCCTGATCTACGTTATTTTTGCACAATTTTACTTATACGGTGTTTTTGTTGAGCACCTTGTTGAATTTCCTGAAAAAGGATCATTGCACTATGTGAACAATGGGGAAAATGATTTTTTTCTTCCACGATGACTAATTTATTTTAACCAAAATGTAATATCCCAAATGGTTATGCAGCAATACTAAAACACAAACTAGAGTACTAGTGACAAATTAACTCATAAAATGTGTGTAAAACACATAGCCATCATATTATTGTTGCAGCAGAAAAATTATGTCCCACTATTTTATCCCAAAGTTGGGATATACAACAATCCAGAACATAAAAACGTTATTCCTGGAAAATTATGCTAGAACTTTGATAAATATCACTTTGATTCCTTATCTTATGTATTATGAGACTCGCATCCAGAAGGGGATCAGAAACAAATCCCTTTTGATGTGTTAAACAGATCTCCTGGTCTCAATATGGCTTAAAAGCACTCAAATCCCATGACTTAGGCTAAACAGAATTTTATGAAGCAATCATAGCGTAATTATATGAGGGTTTATGATAAAATATGAAAGGAAACCATAGATATGGATTTTATTTAATCAAAGCACAGAGAAAAATAGAGATCTAGCCCCTTTTACACAATATGAAGATAATCCGGTAGGGGTTTCTTGAGAGAATGAGTACAAAAGAGTGGATCTGCAGATCTGGATCTAAAATAATGCAATATAGCTAAATCTCTACATATATACAACTGAATAATACAATAAATGAAGGAGGATCCTTCTTACAAGCTTTCTGGGGGAAGGGTTGGCCCTTTCCCTAAGAAGCTAGCTCAAAATCACGGGTCTTAACCCTCACACTGCAACACTACAAGAAATGGCGTAGTTCCTGCAAGGGACTACACTATAGATGATGGAAGTACTTTGGAAAAGTGCCAAGATATGAAAATATTCTCCATAATCTTCCTTACTGATCTCCCAAAGGAAGGGAAGCTCCCTCCTCTGAAACACAAGCTCCGGAAGTGATGTTGTGAACCCCCACTACAATACCCTGCAACACAATGTTATACTGCTACAAAAATAATGATGTAGATGAAGGAGGATGCTTGGCCTCAGGCCTGTATGTGGAGAAATTCAGTACAAGCTCCCTCAAGAGTCCTCTCAAGAAAGGAGAAGGAATTCCTAAACAGGAATGCCTTGTGCTAAGTAGCACATCAATCTCAACTAAACAGTTTGAGAAAGTAGAATAGTCATACAGACCAAAAATCCAATATTCAATCATATCCTCCTATGGCTGCCTTGCCCTCCTTTTAAATAAGTGTGAGCCTTCTTCCCTTGGGTCCCACTCCTTAGGGTTTCCTCCACCAAGGAATATTCCTCCTACTTGCACTGCGTTGTCTCTATGGATGATCTCCTCCTCTCATACCAGCGCTATTGACTTGTTCAAAATTGACCTTGTCCACATGCATTTGTCCTTGTTAACACGAGAGTGTAAAATCCAGCTAGTATCATGATCCATTTTCACAACATGAGGGATTTTATTCCTGTTTTTAATATGCATGGGACTTCTTACCCATTTATTCAACTGCTAGGTGACAAAAGAAAAATTAAATATTCCAATTAGATGCATGCTAATTTTGGAATATTACAGTCCTCCCCTCCCAAATTTTGCTTGTCCTCAAGCAACTGCAATGACAGAACTGAAAATTATCCTTCCCTCCTCTTGTAGCATCCTCTTATGGTGAGCTCCTCCAAGGAATATGATGTTGTCTCATCAATGAATCTCCATAGTGCCCCTCCCAAGCATGCAAGCTACCCTTTGGTGAGCATCCCAAATAGCCATCATCATGAAAAGGTGAAATACCCAAGGAGTCAACTAGGTGCCGTCTAGAGGTCCTATGAAGGCATGGAGTTTGAAATGCATTGGGAACTATCAATCCCATGTGAAACCTCCATCCCGAAGCTATCATAAATACTAAATGAGTCACCCTCCAACATGGTAACTCGTGCCAATCATCCTCCACCTTTGGCTCCTGCAATGTAGGTGGGCTGAATAACTGAACATGGTAGACAAAGTAGCCTACCCCACGCTGTTCCTCTCTCCACCTATGATAAGTGTAGAGTAGATGTTGATCATGAGCTGCAATAATTTTTCCCTCAAGTGGCAAGAAGAAGACTAGATCTCCAAAGATCCTCTCTCCCATGTCATGAATCATGTTGGCCCAAACCATCCAATACAAAATGAATGGAACATCATCACCAAATGGCATCAAAATCATAAAAATGCTGAATTTTATGTGTAATTTTGGATGATATCAATGGTTTATCAAGTGGATATAGCACAGTCTTCCCAACTAGTGCTTTAGAACATCATGTGGCAAGTTGTCCTCTAACAAGTTACTAGTTGTGCATGTTTGCTCATCTACCATGTGGTAGTAAGAAAAAATATATATCAGCTGAGTATAATAATAAAAACATACTTCCCCAAAGCCATGTAGAGAAGGGTTATCATCATAAGTGTTGGTCCTAGAAGGATCATGAAACCCGAAAATAATCTTCCCCCCTTGTGGAGCAATGCATTGTACATAGATGGTGAGATAATGCAAATACTCAATGAAATGAATAATGAGTACAATAATGCATTTCTTACCATTCATAATGAGCAAGCTGAAGGTGAGGTCCATGGATGAGTCCTCCCATGAGAATCTTCTCATAAAAATATGTAACATGAAAGGGTGCATACTCCCCTTGGAACACTCCAACAATAGAAACATACTCCCAAGTGACAGTGTTGTTTGCCTTAGTGATAAAGCTCGTGTCACTCCATGACTTCCTTCCTTGACATTCCACATGCCAAATTCATCTACCATCATGCTGCTATGTGGGGAAATATTCTTCCTATGTGGAAGCCCCTCCTTTTCCTTCAGTGCTGAAGGGTAGCCTCTTTGCACCTTGAATGTGCCATCCCTTTTTCCATAAATATCATGATGAGTATGGGAAAAATTTTGCCCATACTCTACCAAGAGAAGCCACAGCAATAATAATTATTTTTGTCCCCTCACACTTCCATCATACAAATCATGAGGTGAAAATATGTTGATTGTCATGAAGGAGATTATATCAACATAATACACCTGAAATCTCTACTGCCATATGAGGCAAGTGCCCTGCCAAGTTTCTTCCACCCACACACCCTTGGGAAAAGGATATGTCATATGATGGCCAAACTCTTTCAAGAGTAGCCAATGTAGCCATGCCTCCTACTGCCCAGCGTCATAAATATGCAAGTGGCTCACCAACCTCTTGCTCTCCATCCACACTCATTAATCCACCTGTCGATGTCTCCTACCATGCTCCATCTTGGTACTCCTCCAATGAAGACTACCATCCTCCCATATCATACTTTTCTTCTTGCATTTCATGGGATGTTGAAATGAAACTCCTTGGATTACTCCTAGAATCCACAAGGATCCAACAGTATTGAAGGAAAAATATTCTCACTGCTGCTTAATGACAACGTTGTTAATCTCCTCAATGGTGTGTCAGCTACATCATGCTCCAACTCAAATATGAACATAGGATTGTTTAGAAAAAGTTCCATCCTATCCTTCAGAAATCCACACCCCAACCTTAAGTGTTGTGTGCAGCTCAAAAATGAAACATTAGGATGATTTTTCATCCCTCCCTTGAACAATTCAATGTTGCACAGTGCAGCGCAATTCTGCTGCTCCAAATCAGCAGTATGTGTTGACCCTTGGTCATGCAAAGGAAAATTTCCACAACCCTCTAAAATATTTTCTTCAATAATAGAAAGTGGAAATTAAATCATACCTTGATGGAACTTGGGAACTCATTTTATGGCTACAAGAGTTCCTCCCTCTAATGTGTTATCTCCCCCAATTTTTGATGATGATGGATGCTCCTCCAAGGTTGTGACAACATTGGTACAAGTCTCCTCCAATGGTGGTGAGGGCTTCTCCTCCTTTGGATTTTATTTGCCAAATTCTATAATCAACCTTTGATTAAACTCAGCAAAATTATTCACTCTTGCATGACTCAAATGGCTGAACCACCAAATGTTGGCCTCACCCTCAAGGTGCAGCGCTGCAATTTCTACAACATCAAGTTTCTTGCCCAATATTTTGTTTTAGATGACCCATCAAAAGTATATAATAGAAACCTATTCCCCTTTATCCACCCCTTGCCATAATTCCTCCTTCCTTCCTTCAAATGAATGAACTATGGGAAAGCTATAGTCTCCTTGAAGGCTCTAGGTTGAGATTTGTACTCAACAAGGTAGTCACTTAGAATTTTGTGATCCAAGTGTCCTTTATTCCTTTGCTTCTTGTCTTCTTCAAAATAAAGAGGCATATTGAAATGCTTTGGAGCTTTCTAAAACATTGGATTTATCCTCTAATCATAGGAACTGCATGGGCCTTCCTCCTCTTGAAACCTTCCAGAGGTCTCACTGCAGCTTTCCTCTTTCATTTGCTTATCCTCCTTGGAGAGGTTATTCATGGATATGAAAAATGATGAGACAAAGCCAATTTTATTCATCATTTAAATTTATTCTCTTCCTCTTCTATCTTCTTATAGTGTAATGGCTGAAACTCACAACCTGAGCCAAGACTATGGTCTGATACCACTGTAATATCCCAAAAGGGAAAATTAAGCAATATTGACCATAAAAATGTTATTTCCAGAAAATTATGCCATAACAGTGGGAAATAACACTTATATCCCTTATAATATGTATTATGGCCCTCAAATACGAAAGGTTATTAGAAAAAAATCCCTTTTCCTAAGTTAGGAAGATCTCTTGGCCCCAAAAATGGCTTAAAAACACCCAAATCCCATGAATTAGGCTAAACAGAATTTTATGAAGTAAGAAAAGCATCATTAGATGAGGTTTTATGATAAAATATGAAAGGAAACCACATATTTGGAGTTTATTTAATCAAAGCATAGAGAAAAATAGAGATCTAGCCCCTTTTACACAATATGAAGATAACCCGACAGGGGTTTCTTGAGAGAATGAGTACAAAAGAGTGGATCTGTAGATATGGATCTAAAATAACATAGTATAGCTAGATATCTACATACATATAGCTAAATAATACAATAAATTAAGGAGGATCCTTCTTGCAAGATTTCTGGGAGAAGGGTTGGCCCTTTCCCTAAGAAGCTAGCTCAAAATCAAGGGTCTCAACCCTCACACTACAACACTGCAAGAAATGACACAGTTCCTGCAAGGGACTGCGCTATAGATGATGGAATTACTTTGGCCAAGTGCCAAGATATGAAAATCTGCTCCAGAATCTTCCTTAATGATCTCCCAAAGGAAGGGAAACTCCCTCCTTTGAAACACAAGCTCCGGAAGTGGTGTTGTGAACCCCCACTGCAACACTCTGAAACAAAACATTATACTCCTGTAGAAATAACATTGTCATTTAAAGAGGATGCTTGGCCTCAAGCCTAGATGTGAAGAAATTCAGTACAAGCTCCAGCAAGAGGCCTCTCAAGAAAGGAGAAGGAATTCCTAAACATGAATGCCTTGTGCTAAGCAGCACAACAATCTCAACTAAATAGTTGGAGAAAGCAGAATAGTCATACATACCAAAAATCCAATATTCAATCATATCCTCCTATTGCTACCTTGCCCTCCTTTTAAACAAGTGTGAGCCTTCTTTCCTTGGGCCCCATTCCTTAGGGTTTCCTCTACCAAGGAATCTTCCTCCTACTTGCACTGCACTATCTCTATGTCCTCCTCTCATACCAGCGTTGTTGACTTGGTCAAACTTGACCTTGTCCACATGCAGTTTTCCTTGTTCACACATGAGAGTGTAAAATCCAGCTAGTATCATGATCACTTTTCACAACATGAGGGATTTTATTCCTGTTTTTAATATGCATGGGCCTTCCTACCCATTTATTCAACTGCTTGGTGACAAAAAAAAAATTCAATATTCCAATTAATTGCATGCTAATTTTATAATATTACACAAAAACAAATAAAAAAAATAAAACGGTAATTCTAGGCAAAAGTTTTATCAAGAAACTATGAATTGCAGAATACTTCCTGGCGAACCAAGAAGTACGGGCAGGCAATCTCCCCAAATGTTGTGTTCGGTGTATCACAATTTACAAGGCAGCCGACTCGGTTCATTATGGATGGATAGCAACCTAAATTTGTCCTTCGAAATATACTCAAAGGTACGTGGAGGCCCAAGTCCGTATTCGCATTGTCTAATGTGAAATAGCACAGTGAAAGCACCTATTTATACTTTTTGTACTGTAACACCACCCGATATACCCAAAAGTATGTGGACGAGCTATGATATACTTATGTATGTTGAGTGAGGTATCACACTTGGAATGTATTGCAGATAATTAATGATAACTATTATGTTTTGTGACACCAGAACATGTCTCTATCCTAGACCTTCTAAATGTTATCGTTATGGTTCCAATGCTTTGTTAGGTAAATTGAGATAAATTTTAAGTTGATCTTCTTTATCGATTTTCCTTTCAAGGTTCACCGCAATGATATATTGGAAATTCCTAAATGCAAACTAAAATGATAAGCAATATTTTCACTTTTAGTTTTTTTTTCAATTAAAATCCTAGCTACTAGAGGGGAAGAGCAATCAATTTGAGAGCATACAATCAAAGAGAACAAACTGAAATGCAACATTCCTAATTGTTACTATGCAAAACAAACAATCCACTACATGCAAATACAAGTTTTTCTTTTTAGTCCCTTTAATGTGAATGCAGAAATGGAAACTAAGTGCGTCAAATAAATAAAAACAAATTCCTTTTACTTTAAGAAATGAGGAATGGAACAAAAATTTCTCTATTTAGGAAATGAAGATTTTAACTACAATTTCTCCTATTAGGAAATGAAGAATTTAAGGAAAATTCCCTTTTCAAAAGCAAATGGATCTAATGCAGCAATGAAAATACTTTGAAATTAATCTGTCAATGATTAAGAAAAGAACTTTAAATAAACATTGAACAAGATTTTCTTTCAAAGGGGGAAGAAGTAGGTAAAGTCATTGGTCAATATGAGGCATCAAACACTTTGAAAACACAACAAAAAACAAACTGAAAGCAAATGAAATTTGGTTGAGTCTAGGGGGCAACAGTCTCTAAGGGGAGACATTGCATTGCAACACACCCCTAAGTGGGAGACAGTGCTATGCAAATCATTGTGTCTTGTTCAACAGTGTGTTGGGCGCAGCAGAGAACAACAAATCAGCCCGTAAAACACACTTCTAATGCAATTTGAATTCAAAAATCCTAATATTTTATATTAATGCTACTGGGTTGATAACAGAGGAAAAATAAACCAAGGATGAAGGGTAAACTCCCCAATGGAGTCGCCAATTTGTTATGCAGAATTATGAATTATGTGTTAGTCATCCGTAATTTTTAATATATGTGGATGACTAAATATCAGTTCTAGATTTCTAAAAACAAGATACCTGAATATTGTGAGTTTTAGAAATCTCACTGCCTTCATTATCCTTATACCAAATTTTTCACTATGCTACTATTTTATCATTCCATGGTTAACCTACCACTCCTAAAAGACCCTTCATGGGCTTGTGCCACTCATCTATATCCTATTTTCCCATCTATAACCTCAGTAACCTCTTTTTCTTTTGCCCATGACTGCACTTCCCATCTAGGATTACCAAACAACCCTTCCTTTCCATTTTCACCAGGTCCCTCAAGGGTTGATGGTCTCAAAACCATCTCTGTAGGCTATTTAATAAATCAAGTAAATTGGATTTTGGGTCTCCAATATATCAGTTTTTCAAAAACTCTGTTTTTTGACTTAAATATCCTAAACCAGGTTTTAGTCAAAGATCAAGTCAAAGGATCATCCTACTAAGTCATTAGGGTTTCATAGGTTGTAAGGTCATCATTCGTGTTCCAAATATTAATTTTCTTGTGCAAAAGGTTAACCCAAATGTATTGGAATATTGAGACATGGTTATTCAAAGACAATATAAAAGTCTCCAATCAAGACTACCTTGTCAAAATTCAAATTTTGTGAATGCCAATATTTTGACACTTCTACAGGAGTGTTAAGAGATCCATCAGTACAAATTTGATGAGGTAGGAGGTTTGATCCTGAATCAAGACAACTCATGGCAAGAAGATAGGAAAGCACTTGTGCTTGAATATAACTAGGTTTTTTGGGCTTAATGGGCCAGCAATATGCCAAGCAAAGATCCAATGCAACAAATCACATGATGGGGGCACTCCAACGAAACCAAACATGGAAGAAGTATTTTAGAAATTATAAATGAAAAAGTGGAAGAGGGTGAGGTCAACTGAACTGAAATGAATGAAAGGGCTATAAATAACTTAGAAGACAACACTGATAATTGTTCTCAAGCAGCCCATAAACCTAGGGTTTTGGAAAGATAGTCAAAGGAGGTAAAATGAAGATATTATGCCTCCATGATGACAACAGAAAGAAGGTTTGAAGAGATTTTTGTGTGTGACATCCCATAATTTTTCAAAGGTAAGTTTACCATGACTAAGGATTAGTAAAGGAGGTGAAGATAAAATTTTCACCCCCCTACCAAGTAAAAGATGATTTGAGTTTCAAGGTAAGGACAATGAAGTTTTGGAAATGCTGCCACTGTGCAAGTTTCTGAAGTTGTCAAAAAATAAAGTTAGGAGGATTCAAAGATAAAAGGAAAAGCCACTTCAGGGTTTTCATAACACCTGGTAAGTGAAAAATGTTCAACGACATAGACAAGCCAAAGAAAGTAAGCCTTGTGAATAAAACAAAATCTGCAGAGAAAGGAGGGAAGGAGTATTAGTAAGAAAAGTTTTAAATTATAAATTTATGCACCTGCAAATCAGAAGTGGCCTAGGGAGGTGAAAGGCATTGTTTAAAACTCATGCTAGTGGCAAAAGAGTGATTGTCTCAAAGGTGTCAAAAGCATACATATCAAGCCTCCAAGAATTAAAAAGGTCAAAATTCACCATGTTTAGCAAACCTGCATACAAACATTGAAAGGTGGTAAGTAAAAAATTGTGAAGGAAAGCACATAAAACTGTGCAAACATTACTCTGTCCAATCCTCCAAAGAGGACATCAAATGAGCATATAAATTCTCAAGGAGAAAAAATAAAATCACTCAGAGGTTTTTAAGTCTCCTACACAACAAAGTGTCAAAGAACTTAGTGAAAAGTTAGAGGATGAAAAAAATTAGGAAACTTGGTTCTCAAAGTTTAATTTAATTTCCTAGACTATAAAGGATCATTTTCTTCTCCTCGTAACTTATTATGCACTTGTAAAGATCATCAGAGCATCCAAGAGAGAAAATTTTTAATTTCAGGTTGAATTTGGGAAAGTCCACCTCGCGCTGCGCATTCAGGTCGATGTTGCACGTTCAGTGTCAGGTGTTGCGCCTTCGAATGATTTTACTATGCAAATTTTCATAGCGGTGCATGTTCTGAGGCACGTGCTGCACATTTAGAGGTGCGTTGCACATTCACCCAGGAATATTTACACCCTGTGCAGAGGCATTCAACGCTATGTTTCCAATAGACCCGACAGGCCCGAGAGGCGTGCAGGCGCTACGCTTTGGGCAGGGAATCCTGACACCACATGAACAGGCATTCAATGCTACATTTCCAGTAGACCTGATAGGCCTGAGAGGTGTGCAAGCGATACACTTTGGGCAGGGAAGCCCAACACCCTGTGCAAAGGCGTGCAGGTGCTATGCTTTCGGTAGGTAATCCCAACTGGTCCGACACGCATGCAAGCACTACGCTTTGGGCCTGAAACTCACCCATCACCTGTAAACGCTCAAATTGCCTCAGAAACCCCTTCAAGATGCTATCAAGGGTCTTAAAATAATTTTTAAACTAGTAGGTGGATATCATACTTTTCCCTCTTGAGAATTTTGATGATTTTATGTCAAGAGAAATTGAACAAACCCTAAAGGAGTGAAAACCCTAATATTCATGCTAAAAACCCTGTTTAAACCTCTATCATCTGTAAACAATGGGATATCATTCAAAAATGTATAAAGTAGTGTGGTTGCAGAGATTTGAAGTTGGCCATCCATCAAGGCTTAAGGGCTCTGTTCCATACACTCACACCTTCATTCATCCCTCCCACTCACTTGCAAAAAGTTTCCTTCATACCATCATTCCATCACTTCTCATATAAACTTCACAAGTAGAGCTAGGGTTTTTGTCAAAAAAACAGTAATAAAAATGTCAGGAGAAGGAGGAAATAGTAGTGGTGAAGAAGCCCAAGTGCCTAGGAGGCAGAAACAAAGAGGTGGGAAGGTTAATAGGTTTGAACCCTAAGACACTATGGAGCTTAATGCCTATCCTATGATTGTCACATGTTTCTAAAATGTAGGGTGTTTTCTTTTTTGTGAAAAATTCCAACAGGTACAAAGTCACCCAGAGCTCAAAAGGTTATTCATCCTTAACCTACATTACAAACAATCAAACTTTGCAGGGGTGAACTTTGAACTCTCCTCAGATGCCATTGCCCATGCTACAGGCATACCCAATGTTGGTGAAAAATGGTTCAAAAGAGAAAATTTAGACATATGCTGCTATGAGCCATTTCTTAAACCCAAATACGAAGAAGGCTGCAAAAATATGTTCCCTTTTTTACATTTGCTGGAGAGTTATGCAGCCTTGATGCGAGTCATCATGAAATATTTTACATGTGAGGGAAGGTACTCTAGACTTTACTCCTATCATATCAGATTACTCATGAACTTTATTAGGGTTAAGATGCTTCATTTACCCTACTACCTCTATAGGAGTATCGATAAGATGCCTTATGTTGTTCAAAGGAGGAACTATTCCTAGAAAATGCAAATTTTGTTTCATCGCTCTCTAATCAAGATGGTTGTGCTACATCATTTGGAGAAAAAAAGCATACCATGGGAAGTGTTCATTTCTCATGAAGTGTTCACAAACCCTTAGCCCCGTCCTGAGAAAAATTTTCCCTCGTCATCTCGTCCTCCTCCCCCTACTCCCCCATCATTTCCTACTGATCATGCTTCATAATATACACATGTATCCTCACCCCAATAAAACCTTCCTTCCTCACCCTCTCCCAATGCATCAGATCAAGAGGGAAGTAGCAGTGAACAAGTAAGTGACCATGAGGGAGAAGGTGATGATCAACCAAGTAATAATGATGAGACAAGCAGTAATGAGGAAAGTAAAGAGGAGAAGGTCAACAATGAAGATGAGGCAAATGATGAAGAGAGATGTAATATCCCCAAATGGGAATATTTAGCAATGCCTGCTGAAATAACACAATTTTGGGAAATTTGTGCATTGAAATGAGTTTGCAGCTCCTGGGTCCCTTATATCAGTGGACCTGGGGTCTAGATCCAAAAGGATAGAAAAAACAAATCAAACTAGGTGTGGTAAACAGATCTCCCACCATGTAGTCTAGCTGAAAAACACCCAAAGAGAGGGGTTGCAGCTATGTACAACAAAATGCTTCAGAAATAACATAGTTTTGAAAGCATGATTAGGAGGCTAATAATAAGGATCAAATTTTGAATATACAACAGCAAATCAGATCCATAATGATGCTCTTACATTATACAGCAGAATATAGAAGACACAAGAGAAGAAAATCTTCAGAGAAGAGGGCTACAACACATGTATTAATTGCAAAATGGCTTCAAAACATTTTTATAAGAGCTACAACAGTTGTATGTTACACTTCATATCTAGAGAAGATATGTGTACAAAATATCAGATCCATTTCAAATCTGTACACTAGAAAGGCTCTATTACAAGATCCCGTTGGGGTTTTGATCAAATCATGTAATACAAAGAGTAGATCTGAGTTTAAAGTAGAAGATCTGCAATATTATTCAGAAATTTTTGAAGATGTTTTACATTAGAAACAGATCAGATCTATATAGAACATGGATCAGCAAGCTAATCTATGGATCACCAAAGTGGAAGGCAAAGCCCAACACCAGAGATCTCTTCTAAAAAGGGGGATCAAAACACCCTACAAATCCTTCTTTGAAAATAACGCAGTCCTGGAAGGGAAACTATGTTATAGCCTAAAGCACTGAGTTGGCCTAATGCCAAGATGTGAAATATCAACTCCAAAGGTTCAGAACTCTCTTACCCATGGGATAGAAGACTTTCCCAGTGAAAAGAGGGTCTGAAATGGTATAGATCTGAGTAGATCTAGCCTCCACTTGCTGCAGCTTGCAAGGACAACCTAATCCTAAGAAGGATTAGCGCTGTAGTTGAAAGATGAGTTTGGAAAACTTCCTTATAGTGGATGAAATCAGCAAGATTCCTCCAAGAAATCCTCAATGGAAGAGGTGGGATCCCTACATAGGAATTCCCAAGTGCTAAGCAACACTATTCTCAGCTAAAAAGTAGAGAATGGTATATGTCTAAACATACACTATACTTAGAAATATGCACAATAAACCACCTTCCTTTGTTTCTATCCTCTTCCTTTTATAAGATGAAAGCCTTGTCAAAATGTAAACCACTTTAATGAATTAGCTCCTTTCACATGAGGGGCCTCCATCTAGAACTACGTTGTCCATCCATGAGGGACATTGCATCTAGACAACGCTGTAGATTTGGTCAAGGTCGACCCAGTCTCATAAATGAAACCCCTTTTACACCTGCAAGTGATTTGTTTACATGGCCCAGATTTATCCTTGTTCATATGGGCATTGATTTATTGATTCTTTTCAGGAGTTTTACATGTCTTTCTTTATTCATTTATTCATGCAACAGAAAATGAGAAAAAATGTATATTCCTCTTAGCTTAGGCTAAGTAGGAATATTACAGTCCTCCCCTCCAAAATGTTGCGTGTCCTCAAGCAACTAATAGGGTGAGTTCGGCATTACTTCTCCTCCTCCATTGGTGACACCATCAAGGATCAAGTCCTCCCCATAAGCCAAGTGTTCACAAAGCCAACACAACATGAATTTTTCCTCTAAGGTCATCATAAGGTCTACATAGTCCATCCCACAAGGAGTGAAAAATTCAACAGAAATAAACATGGCTAGAGGAATGCTTTCTCTAAAACATGTAGCATGAGGTACATAGAGAAGTTACATTCCATGTGGTACATACAAATTTCTCATCCTCCCTCCATACAGTCCCATTAATAGCACAACTATGTCATCCAAGTATGGAAGCAAAACTACATATATACAAATAGAAATTTGAGCTTGAGGAGGTGGGTCAAAATCCCACATGTGATGCCAGCGCAGTGCATCTCCTTCCTGCATTAGATCAAGGTGTGGTAAGTGGCCTTCCCACCACACATTTTTTGCATAAGTAATCTTAGCGTAGTTGAATATGTCAGATATGTTTGGTGCCTTTGGGAAGCACCCATCATGAAAAGGAATCTCCCTTTGCACAACAAGGGAGTGGCCAAGTTCAAAATTTTTATGAGTTCAAGCCATGGGATCTACATGATATCTAACTCCCTTTAGGAGTCATATCCTACAAAAACATGGTAAAATAATGTGATAAATCAGAAAATTAAACTTTCTTTGCATGATCAGATTCTTTACCATCATAGTTCCTCATACACATGGAGTTTTGTGTGGGAATTACCCCTCTCCCAAAAGAAGGAGGAAATGGCTAACATGACTCTTGCATAGATTCCTTTGGCTGACCCAACTCCACATAGCTCTTGGATTCTAGAAAATCTTGTTGTAGCTCTCCTCCAAATCCTTCCCATTCAAAACATCTCATGATAGTGTTGTAGATCTCCATAGAATAGGTAGGGCTGAAACAGAACTCCTTGAAGGCCCTTTGTAGCATATCCTCCTTGAGCTTGGAGGCTCTAGGAAAGAATATCCTATCATAATAATAGATTAATCCCTCATGGATTAGATAAACCTCTCCATGCACTTGTCCATCAAGCATCATACAAGTGTAGAGATCCTTGGAGTAATCCACCAACAACTGGGATCTCCAACATAAATCTACACTCCCCAACAAGGACAGTGGTGATGATGCATCAATAAGATTGTCTGCCATGTTGTTTATCCCTTCTTTGACATCTCTTATGCCAAAAGTACAAGTAGGAAGGACATACCTCCCATTTACCTCCCCCAACAATGCATAATCTGAAATGAAGGACGGCGAGGATGATGAGAGTGGAAAATTCCCCTCTTTCTGGTGCTTGCATAAACCTTACAGCACTGTAACTATGTCTCCTACTGCTCCCTTCCCTCCTGGATCTGATTTTGGAGCATAAAGTAGTGATTTATCTCCCACTAAAATTGAATCTAATGGCCTCCCTGGTGGTTTGCCACAAGATGAAAATGTCCCTTGCAAGAATCTCATGAACATGAGAGAAGGGAAAATGAGATCCCCTCTTCCACTGCGCAAATCCATCTCTGTTTTTGTGTGGAATTGTTAGGTGTGGGGTAATAATGCATGCCTATGATCATGTGAGGTGTACCACTCTTCTTATCCACCCATTCAATTTGCAAATCCTCCCAATCAGTGGTGACTTTCCCCAATGTAATCAGCCATTGAACACCCAAAATAACATTGGTGTCTGGTATGTCAACTACAAAGAAGATATCCGCCAAAGTGTAGGATCCCATGGTGACTGTAAGTGATGGAACATAATGCATGCGTTGCATTTTTCTATCTCTTGGGACTAGAATAGACAATCCCTCAAATTTATCAGTGGGTATGGCCCTCCTTTGCAAAAGGTGAGCATCAATAAAGTTGTGCGTGGCCCCACTATCAATAAGAACAAATACCCTCTGATTCATGATTGAAACATGAACTCTTAGGTTCAAGTACTTAGGTGATCCCTTGAAAGATGCAAGAGTTCCTCCAATAGGAGAAAAATCTCCACTCCCATCTCCTGATGGTGATGGATCTCCCTCAACCTTGTCAGCGATGTGACCCCTCCTTGGTTCATCATCTTCTTCTTCCTCCTCAATATCTGATAAGACTTCCATGTAGTGTGCTTTCCCAGTAGCACATCTATATCCCGGTGCCCATGATTCTTGGCAAGTGAAACATAGCCTCTTCTTCCTTAGCTCCCTCCAGACTTCAATATCAAGAGGCTTCTCAACTGAGCTCTCCTTGGAAGGAGTAGCTTTCTCTTCCTTCCCCTTAGAAAGGTAAGAGGGTTTGTTCTGGAAAGTTTCCTTTGATTTTGGCAAGGAATCTTGAAGGTCTCTAGCCCTCTCAATGGAATCATGCAATTTGATAGGCTTGGTATATTTAACCAACCCATGCAAAGGTTCATCCAAGCCATCGATGAACATGTACACCCTCCTTGCTGCAGACAGATTAGGAACCATAATAGATAATCTTAGAAACTTAGAAATATAATATTCTACATTACCTAATTGCTTCAACTTTGAAAGGCTCATGAAAGGTGCTTCTAGATCCTTTCTATCAAACCTCTCCACCAGTCTTCTAGTAAATACAGGATAGACAGTCACATTGGCATGGGCCAATGTAGACAACCCGTGGAACCATCAGTTGTGTGCTTCACCTTCAAAGTGTAGCGCTGCAACCTTGATGGCTTCCATCTCAGGGACTTTGTTCAACTGGAAATTGATATCCAGATTTTATACCCATGAATGACCCATCAAACTTGGGTAAAAATAATCCGCCCATCGAGTGATGTCAATCATTATTCTGAGTGAATCCACCATCTCTATATTGATGCCTTAGTCTTCTTTTGTCCTTGAGATGATAAAACTCTTGAAAAATTAGGTTTTCCTTGAATCTCTAATTCTAGGACTAATACTATACAAAATATTCTTCAAGGGATGCTTGCTTATGAAGCCCTTCATTCTCCACAGCTAAAAAGGTAGGCATAGTATAACATTGTGGAGCTTGTGGCTGGTTCACTAGTTGATCATTCCAGTGGTGAGATGTGCTAGAGATTTCCCTCGGATGAGACCTTCTAGGAGACTCCTTGAGTCTGTCTAGTATCATTTCTTTGATCTCTCTAGCAAGATCTTGCATGGCTACCAAAAGAGTTCTTGCAAACTCTTCTCCTTCTTTATCACTTCCAGTTTTAGGGGCTTTACCCTTGTCTTGATCATCAGTGGTGTAATAAAATTTCTTGTGAATCCTATTATAATACATCTTATCCATCTCATTAAGAGGCTCATATTATTCTAAAATCATGTTTGATTTTTCTCTCCAATGAAAGCATAGGATGTGCCAAGAAAAGAGCTCCAATACCACTGTAATATCCCCAAATGGGAATATTCACCAATTCCTGCTGAAATAATGCACTTCTAGAAAATATGTGCACTAAAATGTGTTTGCAGCTCCTGGATCCCTTAGATCAATGTATCTGGGGTATATGTCTAAAAGGAGAGAAAAAAAAACCAAACTAGGTGTGGTAAACAGATCTCCCACCACCTAGTCTAGCTGAAAACCACCCAAAGAGAGGGGTTGCAGTTATGTACAACAAACTGGTTCAGAAATAATGCAGTTTTGAACGCATGAGAAGGAGGCCAATAATAAGGATCAAATTTTTAATATACAACATCAAATTAGATCCATAATGATGCTCTTATATTATACAGCAGAATATAGAAGACAAAAGAGAAGAAACTCTTCAGAAAAGAGGGCTGCAACACATGTATTAACTGCAAAATGGCTTAACAACATTTTTATAAGAGCTGCAGTAGTTGTATGTTACACTACAGATCTAGAGTAGATATATGTACAAAATATCAGATCCATTTCATATATGTACACTAAAAAGGCTCTATTAGAAGATCCCCTTGGGGTTTTGATCAAATCATGCAATACAAAGAGTAGATCTGAGTTTAAAGTAGAAGATCTGCAATA
This sequence comes from Pinus albicaulis, assembly GCA_034641835.2. NCBI lineage: Eukaryota > Viridiplantae > Streptophyta > Pinopsida > Pinales > Pinaceae > Pinus > Pinus albicaulis. Next base: position 74,027,833 of record MU968411.1, read on the forward strand.
TTATTCATAAATTTCTAAATATTTTTTACATTAGAAATAGATCAGATCTATACAGAACATGGATCAGCAAGCTAATCCATGGATTACCAAAGTGGAAGGCAAAGCCCAGTACCAGATATCTCTTCTCAAAAAGGGGATCAAAACACCCTGCAAATCCTTCTCTGAAAATAACACATTCCTGGAAGGGAAACTACATTTTAGCCTGAAGCACTGAGTTGTCCTGATGCCAAGATGTGAAATATCAGCTCCAAAGGTTCAGAACTCTCTTGCCCATGGGATAGAAGACTTTCCCAGTGAAAAGAGGGCCTGAAATGGCCTAGATCTGAGCAGATCTAGCCTCCACTTGTTGCAGCTTGCAAGGACAACCTAATCCTAAGAAAGATCAGTGTTGTAGTTGAAAGATGAGCTTGGAAAAATTCCTGATAGTGGATGAAATCAGCAAGACTCCTCCAAGAAATCCTCAATTGAAGAGGTGGGATCTGTACATAGGAACTCCCAAGTGCTAAGTAGCACTATTCTCAGCTAAATGACAGAGAATGGTATATGTATAAACAGAAACTATACTCAAAATTATGCATAATAAACCACCTTCCCTTGCTGCTCTCATGTTCCTTTTATAAGATGAAAGCCTTATCAAACCCTAAACCACTTCAATGAATTAGCTCCTTTCACATGAGGGGCCTCCATCTAGAACTGCATTGTCCATCCATGAGGTACATTACATCCAGACAGCGTTGTAGATTTGGTCAAGGTTGACCTAGTCTCATAGCTTAAACCCCTTCCACACCTGCAAGTGATTTTTTTACATGGCCCATATTTATCCCTGTTCATATGGGAATTGCTTTATTCATTCTTTTCAGGATTTTTACATGTCCTCCTTTATTCATTTATTCATGCAGCAGAAAATGAGATAAAAATGTATATTCCTCTTAGCTTAGGCTAAGTAGAAATATTACAAGAGCAGCCAAGATAATGATGATGATGTTGGAGATGAAGAGGCAGAAGATAGTATGCACACAAATGAAGGTAGTAATAGAGAGACAGATGATGATAATGGTGGCAGTGAAACTAAGAGCCACAATGATAGTAAAAACAATGAGGTTCCTAGTAGAGATAAGGGCAGTGGTCATGTTGGAAACAAAGAGGATAGTGATGAAGCAAAATACATGGTAACTAATAGCAATATTGATGTTAATGATAGTAGTGATACCAAGGATCAAAATGTTAGTGAAGCTAATGATAACAGTGAAGAAAATGAAGAGGCTGATAGTAGTAGTGAAGAAGAATATAGCAAAGAGCATGACAGTCATAACAACAGCCATGAAATCCATAAGGAAATCATGAATATCACTGATAATGACAGTCAAGATGGAAAACATAATGAAGACATAGAAATGATCACAATCAAACCTCTTTCTTTGAATTACCAAAGAGGAGAAAGGCATGTGTTTGCTTCCTATAAAAGGCAAGGTACCATACCTTCTGCATCAACAAAAAATCTTGAGAAAGGAAAGGAAAAAGTCACTGTTGGAGATAACAAAGGCAAGCATGAAACTAAACAAGAGCACCAACTCATTGACCTTGACAGTGAAAATAACGATGAGGAGAGGGCCACTAGCATACTGCTCTAGAGAAAAGATGCAGAGACCTACAAAGAAAGCTTTGCATGGAAAAGTATATTATTTGGTATTATAAGGATGAAAACAAGAAGTTCAAGAAGACACAAAGATACCTTGGCCTATAGAAAAAGATGGCCAAGCACTATGCCTTGAAGAAAAATTTTGCAAGGGCCAAGCTCAAAGGAGCCCTTGCCGAAATGCAAGCACTCAAGGCATAAAAAGACCAATAAAACCTTCGAATCCTTACTAAAGCTTCTCTACAGGCCTCCTAAGCCCCATGAGGAATATAATTGCAAATTTTGGTGAGTTTTTGACATTTTTGGTTTTTTACTGATATTAAAGGCTGAAAGTGCAGCACCCTTGGCACTAAGCTTTTCCTAAAGGCATCCAATGGAGGTAAAGTTTACATTTTTGTATTCATCAGCCCAAGGAAATTAGGCACACGAAATTTCAAAGCATTTGGAGTAGTTTTGTTCCCTTCAAAGGCCCAGAAACATACCAATTTTCACCTTTCTGCCATGTTTTCAGGGTTGGCACTACACCTTGCACAACCTTGGGAGATTTAATATTTGAATAGGTTAATGAAGCCCAATGAGAACAAAAAATGCAGTTTTGGAAAGTAGACTCAATAGGATTTCCAACGAGCCATCAGGGAGCTTATTCCGACATCAGGAAGTCCATCAAAACTTGGGTACAAGCGGACCCAGTTTTCCTATGCACGCGTTGTGCCTTCACACCTATGAAGCTACCTCCTTGCAAAAAGGTCAACAAAACACACTAAAGGATATTTTCGAGATTTTTTTGGCAAATCACTCCAACTTTTATTAAGGATTTATGTTTAGGTTATCTTTCATTTATTGAAATATTTATTATGTGCCTTGGGCCTTGCATGGCCTCTTTGGAAATAAATGACATTTATGGTGTATTTATGGTTTATTACTTGTGAAATTGGCTTTGATATCTTATGATGGCTTCGGAATGAGCAGCTTTGGATTGAGCTCATTCTTAGGATTCATGAAGCTTTGTTGAATGGTGATGTACTTCACCTTTGTACATGTTTTCTTCAGTTCTCATTTTTTTTCTTTGATCATGGGATGGAAATATTAGAGTAGGATATGTCTTGTTGGCACCTTGCTTTGTCTGCATCCTTTGATCTTTATGATTTCTTCCTTGAAGTTTAAATAATGAATTCTTAAGTTCTCTTTAGTTTTACTGAGATGTTATGTTGAAAATATAATTTTTTGCAAGTAAGTTTCAGAGAATACTTAACTGATCTCTAAATTTACTCATATTTTTCTCTAAGGTCTTCTTAGTATTATTTGATTGAAGAATCCTTCATTGCTCTTCAAGTTTTTACTATGTTAATCATGCTGAAATATTTTCCTTGTTATTAGTTTATTAAAGGATCCTTGATTGCCCCTTAACCTACTATATTCTCTCCTCCATGTTCATTTCACTCACTCAAAACCTACTTAGATCCATTTTTCCTTGTCAACTTTCCCTTTGAACTATCCTTGACTCATTTTATACTTTTCAAAACCTTTGCAGACTCCATAGCCCAATGGATTGATTCTCTCTTAATCTACCTATTTCCCTTGACAACCTACCCAACCAAAAGAACAAACAAACCATAATCCCTATAACTAGCCTAAAATCAAACTCTAGAATCAAACAAGTTAAATCCTTTACATAAGCATAGAGAGAGCCCTATCTAAGTCTAGGAAGGCTAGGTCTTAGGACTCCAAATATTGGTTTGATTTTACCCCTGTTAATTTTTTCTTGCCAATCTGGAAATTACAGGGAGCTAACATAGTGGCGATCATGGTGGGACATCTAAGTTAGTAACATCCTAAGTACTCCTTAAGACCTCAGAAAATCTCTGTTAAACTTAGAAAACTTGAAATGTTAGCCAAGAGTAGTACCAGACTGATTCACCATGTTAGCAACATAGCGACTGTAATATTCCCAATTATCCCAAGCTAATGGAATATACAATTTTGTTTCGTTTTCTTATTGAAAGAATAAAGGTGTAAAGGAGGACAATAAAAACTCCTAAAAACAGTGAATAAATCAATGCCCAATGTGAACAAGGTTAAATCTGGGCTGCCTTAATAAAACACCCTTATGTGTGAAAGGGATTGAGAAATTTCACTGGGTCAATAGGACCAAATCCATAGCGCTTTCCAGATGAAATTACCCTCCTAGATGCACAACACAGTTCTAGTTGGAGGCTACAAATGTGAAAGGAGCTAAATCATTCAGATGGTTTAGGGTTTTGCAAGAATTTCATCTTATAAAAGGAAGAGGGGACAGCAAGAGAAGGTTGCTCATGGTATGAAATTTTATGAATATATTGTCTGTTTAGAGATATATCATTCTCTTGTTGTTTAGCTGAGAATAGTGTTGTTTAGCACTGGGTGTTCTTGATCGAGAATCCCACCTCTTCCATTGAGTAGCTCTTAGAAGAGTCTTATAAATCTTGTCCACTATCAGGCATTTGGCCAAGCTTCATCTTCCAACTAAAACGTAGATGCTGTTGAGGGTTTTGTTTTCCTTGAAATTTGCAGCAAGTGGAGGCTAGATCTGCTAAGATCTAGGCCATTATAGTGCCTCTTTTCAGTGGGAGAGTCTTCTATTCCATTGACAAGAGTGTATTAGCTGATTGGAGCTTTAGATCTATATCTTGGCATCAGGCCAAATTTCTCTTAAAGCCTATAGCGCAATCCATCTTCCTATACTTTTTTATTTGCAAAGAAGGAGTTGCAGGGAGTTTTGGCACACTTTTGGGAGAGAGATCTCTAGTGTTGGAAATCTTCCCTTCACAGTGGTGATCCAGGGATTATAGATATAATCCATGTTATATTCAGATCTAATCTTAATACTCTTATATTTACTTCATAATTTCTGAATTATTCTGCAGATTTGCTGCATAAGATCTGAGATCTACTCCCTGTTTTACAAGTTTTGCTAAAAACCCCAAGGGGCATTTGTAGAGGAGCCTTTCTAGTGTATAGATCTGGTATACATCTAACTTTTTGTACACATATCTACTCTAGATATGAGGTGTAATATACTATTGTTTTAGAAAATAAAAATAACGCTGTGAAGCTTGTTCATTCATTTCCTATGGTTGCAGCACCTCATTCTTGAGGATTTATTCATGTAAATTCTTCTATTTCCTGTTCTATAATGTCTGGGCTTCAATATAACTTTGTATTACTGATGTAAATGACATTATTGAGCCTCCATATTGGTCTCCTACTATCATTTTTCTGAACTGTGTTATTTCCTGAGCAATATGGTTTTGTATTGCTGCGGTCCCTTCCTTGGGCAATTTTCAAGTCATACTAGGTGTGGGAGGTCTGTTTACCTCACCTAGTTTGATTTTTTTCTAATCTCCTCTTGGATTTGGGCCTTATATTATCAGATCTAAGGGACCCAAGGGCCGATTTCAAATTCTGTGGCATCCATTTCTAAAAAATGTGTTTTTCAGGCATGCATTGCTCATAGTCCCATTTTGGGGATACTACTGTGGTATCAGAGCAATCATCTTGGCACAGACTGTGACTTAATTTTATTGAGAAGCCAACATGTATTTTCATGGAAATAAAATACCGATGAATAATTATGATTACACTGAAGACATAGAAGAAAAGGGCAAGACCCCTTTATCTGGAAGATTGCGAGGAGAAGAGTTCTCTAAAACTCTTTCTCAAGCTATGTATGAACTGAAAAAGTAAATATGAAAAATGAATATGGAAATACATGTAGATCCTTTAGGATAAATTTTACATAAAGAAAGCCCCAGTAGTTCTTACTATGTGTGTGAGCATTCAGCCACACAACTTGATCTACAATGTTGGAGCATGCCTACTTTCTTGTCAAAGAAAGAAGGAAAATGAGGAACACCAAAGGAGGGATTTCTTGGTGATTATCTCCAGGAATATGAGTCTCAATCAGAGAGATTCAAAGAGCATCTAATTTTCCTAGAGTTCTGTCAACTTAAAGAAGAAAGATCCAACAGCTACAGTAGAAGAAGAGGGTGCATGCAGCACACTTTGGGTATATTCTCTCTACCTACTTTTGATGGATCACCTAAGAACTTAGCCAAGTCTTGTGTAAGGAAGCTTGACACATACTTCTAGGTGCATCAAGTTTTAGAAGAATAAGCCTTGAGAGTAGCAACATTGCATATTCAAGGAAAGGCTTATTCCTGGTGGCTATTTGAGTTTTCTTCCTTCAAAAGGGTAAATATATCTTCTTATGCAAGGTTCACTAGGAGACTAGAGAAGATATTTGATTTAAGACATTCTAAAACTTCTTGGCGAAATCAAATCAAGCCCAAGAAATCTGAATCTTTGCATAAGTTGGAAGATTCCATAAAGCCAACTCCAGTTCTAAAATTTTTTGAGGGGGTTGAAGATATGTTGCATAATTTGACAAAGACAAAAACCCCACTATAGAAAGGTCTCTTTTCTCAAGGAGAAAACATGAGGGTTCCTTCTTCAAGAAGAGACCAAGGAAAATGGTCTCTTAATGATGAGGCATTCTCCATTAATGAGGAGAAGGGAGAAAGAGAGCAGAGAACATCCTCCAGCACTGTGATAGTAGGAGGAGATCTATTCTCACTGGGAAATGGAGATGGAGGAATTTCTTCCACTAGAGGGGCTCTTGCATCTCTGCAAGGAATCCCTAAGGATATTCCATATGGAGAACATGAGCAGCATGTGTTTATGCTAAGAGACAATGAGACAGAACAAAGGAGGGATCACAAAGCTGACATAGCAGAAGATGATCCACTATTTCTAGAGAAAGAGAATGGAGAAAATGCTCTAATTAGAGGCACCCTTGCACCAATAAGAGGGGTCTCCAAATTTCACGAGACTTCCACCCATGAAACAGAGTTAAAATTACGTAGTGGAAGCCGGGACATGAGGATCTCATCTATTATGCATATGAGGATGGTCCCTGAAACCTCTTCATCTAGTGGAAAACCACCTGGGAGGCCACCTGATTCAGATTTTGTGGGGAATACCTCACAAATTTCTACTCCAAACTTATATCTAGGAGGGTTTGGAGCACTTGAAGAGAAAGCTACAGCGTTGGGAGACTTGGGTTAGCCCAAGGAGGAGGGAAATCTTCTTCTCCTATCATCGTCACCCACTCTCTTTTCTGGATTTTTGTTGTGGGAGGAGAAGAATGGAAGGAACAACCTTCCAACACACACCTTTGGCATAGGAGATGTCAAGGAAAGGATCAGTAACATGAAAAACACTTTTTTTGATGCATCATCAACACTTTCATTGTTGAGCAGTGTAGATATGTATTAGAAATCCCAACTTCTAGTGGATTATTCCAAAGATCTTCACACGTATGATACTTGATGACCAGTTTAATGAAGAGGGCTACTTAGTCCAAGGAGGAGTCATCTATCATCATGGTAGAATCTTTCTTTCGAGAGCTTCTAAGCTCAAGCATAATATACTACAAGGAGCATACAAAGAGTTCTGTTTCAGCCACTTGTATTCCATGAGGATCTAAAACAGCATCATGAGGAGCTTTGATTGGGAAGGCTTGAAAGAGGAACTATATCATAATTTTCTAGAATGCATGAGCTATGTGGAGTTTGGGTAGCCATGGGACTCTATGCAAGAGTCATTTTAGTCATCTCTTCCTTACTTGGAAAGAGGAGAAAGACCCATGAACAACTCCATGTGTATGAGAAGCATTGTGGGTAAAGGATTTGTTCATGTAAAGAAAGCTTTATTTTTTTATTGTACTTGTTATTTTACCATTTTTACGCAGGCCATGACTCCTAAAAGGAGAAATGTATCATGTAAATCTCACGGCAACTATTGGTCCATTAAAATTTATGAATATGGCCACTCCCTTGATGAGCAAAGGGAGATTTTTTATCATGATGAGTGCTTCCCCAAGGCACCAAACATATCTCTCACCTTCAACAATAGTGAGATGACTTGGGTAGAAATTAAGTGGTGGGAAAACCACTTACCATGTTTTGATTTGAGGTAGGCAGGAGATGCACTGCGTTGGTATCATATGTGGGATTATGACCCACCTCCTCCTGCTCAATTTTCTATTTGTATGTACATAGTTTTACTTCCATACATTGATGATATACTTGTACTTTTTATGAGCTTGTATGGAAGGAGAATGAGGAGCATGCATGTACCTCATGGGATGGAGACTCTCCATGTACCTTATGCTACATGTTTCAGGGAGAATATTGGTTCAGCCATGTTTGTTTCATGTGAGTTATTGACTCCTTGTGGGGTGGATTATGTACATCTCATAATGAATTTGAAGAAACAATTCATGGAAGGTTGGTTTGGTGAGCACTGAACTCATGGAATAATCTGATCACTTGATTGTGTCACCAATGGAATAAGGGAGTAGTTGCAACACTCACCTTATCATTTTCTTGAAGACAATAAACATTTTTAAGGGGAGGACTATAATATTCCCATTTAGCCCAAGCTAATGGGAATATACAATTTTGTTGCATTTTCTTATTGCAAGAATAATTGTGTAAAGGAGGAAAACAAAAACTTCTAAAAATAGTGAATAATTCAATGCCTAATGTGAACAAGGTTAAATGTGGGCTACCTTAATAAAACATCCTTATGTGTGAAAGGGATTGAGACATTTGACTCGGTCAACAGGACCAAAACATCCTTATGTGTGAAAGGGATTGAGACATTTGACTGGGTCAACAGGACCAAATCCACATCGTTTTTCAGATGCAATGAACCTCTTAGATGCACAACGTAGTTCTAGTTGGAGGCTACACATGTGAAAGGAGCTAAATCATTGAGATGGTTTAGGGTTTTTCAAGACTTTCATCTTATAAAAGGAAGAGGAGATAACAAGAGAAGGTTTTTCATGGTATGACATTTTATGAACATATTTTATGTTTATACATATATCATTCTCTTGTTATTTAGCTGAGAATATTGTTGTTTAGCACTGGGTGTTCCTGATCAGGAATCCCACCTCTTCCATTGATTAGCTCTTGGAGGAGTCTTGTAAATACTGTCCACTATTAGGCATTTGGCCAATCTTCATCTTCCAACTACAACGCAGATCCTGTTGAGGGTTTGGTTGTCCTTGAAAGATACAAAAAGTGGAGGCTAGATCTGCTCAGATCTAGGCCATTCTAGTGCCTCTTTTTAGTGGGAGAGTCTTCTATTCCATTGACAAGAGTGTATTAGCTTATTGGAGCTTCATATATATATCTCGGCATCAAGCCAAATTGTTCTTAAAGCCTACAGTGTAGTCCATCTTCCTATACTACGTTATTTGCAAAGAAGAATTTGCAGGGAGTTTTGGCACACTTTTGGGAGAGAGATCTCTAGTGTTCAGAATTTTCCCTTCACTGTGGCGATCCATGGATTGCAGATATAATCCATGTTATATTTAGATCTGATCTGAATAATCTTATATTTACTTCAAAATTTCTCAATTATTCTTCAGATCTGCTGCATAAGATCTTAGATCTACTCCTTGTGTTACATGTTTTGCTGAAAACCCCAAGGGACATTTGTAGAGGAGCCTTTCTAGTGTACAGATCTAATATAGATATAAATTTTTGTACACATATCTACTCTAGATCTGAGGTGTAATATACTTTTGTTTCAGCCAATAAAAATAATGTTTTCAAGCGTGTTCAGTCATTTCCTATGGTTGCAGAACCTCATTCTTGAGGATTTCCTCATGTAAATTCTTCTATTTCTTGTTCTATAATGTCTGGGCTTCAATATAACTCTATATTACTTATTTAAATGACATTATTGAGCCTCCATATTTTCCTCCTACTATCATTTTGCTGAACTGTGTTATTTCCTGAGCAGTATGGTTTTGTATTGCTGCAATCCCTTCCTTGGGAAATTTTCAAGCCATACTAGGTGTGGGAGGTTTGTTTACCTCACCTAGTTTGATTTTTTCTGATATCCTCTTGAATTTGGATATTATATTATCATATATAAGGGATACAAGGGCTGATTTCAAATTTTGTAGCATCCATTTCTGAAAAAAGTAATTTTTCAGGCATGCATTGCTGACAATCCCATTTAGGGATACTATAGTGACTCAATTGGACCACACTCACTAGAGACCTTAGTGTTACATAGATAAACTTATAAAACCCCTAAAAACATCTCTAGATTGTTTTTTATCAATATTTGGTGGTGAACCACAAGTACATATCCTCAAAATAACAAAAAAACATCCACTTGGCAACTCCACTAGCCCTAGTAGGCCTACTAGCTCCACTAGTTCTTCTAGACTCCTCTGGGATTGTGTCAAATCAGTCCTAAGTGGTTTAAAGGCCTAGTCACACATTGTACAAGATCAGTAAAATTTAGAGAGGCCTACCTTCAAAAAAAATTCACAAAACTTTCAGCCTCTCCGTATTATAGGTCTGAAATCTGTCTTCACGAAGGATTAACACCAGATCTCACCCTGACCACAAACCTCCTATCATAGTTGATGACCCAAAGAAAATTTTGTGGAAGAATTCTATGATTGAATATTAAGCTAGTGTTATAACAATCCATAGAGAAATTTTTTCCCCTGAACATCTCACAACCTTGCAAGATAACCAATTTGACTTGCATCATCAACGAAAATTATTTAGAACCAAGTCCCAAAGTGGGATAGACCAAATAGAACTTGAACCTACAAATTTACACCAATGTGTTAGCAGAGAAGCCTCTCCTTCTACCCCTCCTAATTTTCAACTTCTCCATCAATTTGGCTCATTTCATTCCAAGTTTTCTCAAAATATATCCACTGGTCCAAGTCCTTCTGCCACACCCACTCATACATCCACTGTACAAACCACTCCACTTTATCCTCCACCTCCTCTCATAAACCCTCCCCTTTTAAATCTTCCTTGGATCCCATCACCTCCCATCACGGCAACATGGTATGCCCCTCTAGAATTACAACAACCTTTACTACCTTTGCCAAATGACTACCAATCCAAAATCCCTAATTTCATTGGAGCTGACTCTACCACTGCCCATTAGCATATAGAAAAAATGAATGATGCTTTTGACTACATGGAAATATAAGAGGAGACCATACAAATGAGAATGTTTTCCCAAAGTCTAGGAGGAGAAGAAAAGAAATGGTTCAAAAACTTAACTCCTAACAGCATACATGACCTCCCTTCTCTTTATCAAACATTCATAAACAAGTGGGAGATTAAGAAAAATCTTCTTCAGATCCTTTCAGAGTATAAAAACCTTAAAATAAATGTTGGGGAAAGCGTCTAAGATTACTATACTAGGTTCAATAGTGTATATAGTGACCCCCCACCTCACATGAAACCCCCACAGGGCCTAGCCTTAGTAAAATTTCCAGAGGGCTTCGATCCAGACATGGCCTACTAGTTGAGAGAAAGAGAACCCCTAACCTTAGAAGACACACAAAGAGGAACTATTAGTGTAGAAGCCAATCTAATTGAGAAGAGGGCTAGGATGAGGTCAGAAAATAGAGTTACATACAAAGAGGACACTGTTGCCTCAACCTCTTCTTATGATGCTAAAATTTACAGGCTAGTTAGGAAAATGGAAAGAATGATGGAGAAAAACAGCTTGAATGAAAGAACACATCTTAGGGAAAACTAAGCCAATACTCAAAACAGAAATATGAATCAAAAATTTAGAAGGGACCCCCCTCAAATCATAAAAAGAGAGAATGGCCAGCAAATCAAACCTCCTTTCCAAGAAAATTATGTAGATCAAGAGGAAAGAGAGGCTTAAGAGCTAGAAGAAAACCATGTAAATGTGATAGGCTTCGATTATGAGGAAAATAATTTTCTCACCGAAGAAGAGCAAGGTATATTTTCCTCAAATCAGTCTGAAACAAACTATGAGGATTCTGAAGATTATAGATTAGGATTTTAGAATGCCATCATGGAGGTTCATAGGTAGTATGACCTTAGGAGTAAGAAAAACCAAGATGCCTCCACGAAAAATAAATTAGACATTGCTATTAGGAAGGCCCTTGAAAACACTCCTAAGAGGACATTAGAAAACACAAACACCATGGCTAAGAAACCTGACCAAAACAAGGACAAAAATAGCTACAAAAATGGTGCCCCAAGCTACCCTAGTACATCAACTAGTGGCCCTGAAAAAACTCTTTTGACTAAGGTTTCAAATCAGAATCACCAAATTAAAATTATTAAAAAAATCATGGTTGATAAAACTGATGTAAATATGTCAAAAACACAAATACCTTTCAGTTTTGAGGGAGATATTTCCAAGATCAAGATAACCATACCTCTTACTGAACTAGGTACTAAAGATGTGTATAGGTCCCAAGTTTTGAAAGTTTTGAACATAGGAAATGAAACTGACACTCTAAACTTGATTGATGACAAGCCTAAGTTGTTGTTTGGACCTGAGGTTGAGAGAAAATTTCAAGAAGGAGCTGTACCTCCCTTCTATGTTAGCTTAAGCATAAATGACAAAATCTTGTATAATGTTATGCTAGACTTTGGTGCTTCACACAATCTTATGCCTAATGTAGTGATGGAAAGGTTGGGCCTCGAAATAACTAAACCTTACAAAGACTTGTACTCTTTTTATTTAAGTAGAGTCAAATGTTTGGGTCTAATCAAGGATCTGTGTGTCACTCTTGCACAAATACCGGCCAAGAGCCTAGTCATGGACATAGTAGACATTCCCCCGAAGTATGGAATGCTTTTATATAGATAATGGGGAGCCAAAATTCAAGGGAATCTCCAAATGGACATGTCATATGCTACCATGCCAGTTTTTAATAAAACAATGAGATTGTACCAGGAAACTCACATGAAATACATGGTAAGCAGCCAAGATATGCCAAACAATACCCCTCTCTATTCCATCCACTCATACGTTGACTCATTTATCTTATACAATGAATATCACATTAATGAATAAGTAAATGGAAATGAGAAAGAGCTAGGCCTACCAGAACATTCAAATCAATCACCAAAGGAAGAAAATAACATCCAAAACTATAGCAGCCCTAAACAACAACATAATGGCGAATTCAAACTTGAAACACTTTGGAACATGAGCTTTGATGGCTCTTGTGGCAAATCTGGTTCAGGATCTAGTGTTTGGATACACAACACAAATGAGGGTCACTCCTACAAACTATATTTTCAGTGCACTAACAATATTGTAGAGTATGAGGCTCTTCTCCTTAGTTTACATTTTCTAAATGACATAGGAGCTATGAAAATTTTTGTTCTAGGAGATTCTGAGCTGATCATTAGACAAATCAAAGGAGAGTATTCATCCAAAAATCCTAGGCTAGGAGAATATAGGAATGCTTCCTTAGACCTCTTGAAAACGTTTGAGAAGTATGAACTTACTTCCATTCCTAGAGCTTAAAACACCCTTGCTAATGAACTTTCCTTTGCTGCCAACACTTGAAAAACACCTCATACAAATAAACAATACAAAATACAAGTCAAGTGTATACTAGCAGTCTCGGATAACATTAATTATTGGCAAGTATTTGAAAATGAAAAATATATTGAAGACTTCTTGTAGCCTAAAACTAAGTTTGAATTTTCAAAATCAGACTTAATCCATCAAGAAGATTTTCTTGCTGAAAAAAAAGCCCACAAAACAGAGATGCCTTGTATTGATGATATAAACATGCTAAAATATCGTCTTGATGCTTAATTGTTTGAATATTTGGATTAGAAAGATCTTAAGGTTTTACAATGCAAAGATAATTCATTACCAAGAGGTCTTTCCCCATTATAAGAGTTGTTTTACTTCAATGGTGTTGCTAGGAAGCCAAAAAGGGAAACCACCAAGGCTGATGTAGAAGAATGCAACATAGGAAGCATAGAAAAGCCCAAAATGATCAAACTGTCCAAAACTCTGCCACCTCACATAAAACATAAATACATAAATAATTCAAAGATGTTTTTTCATGGGTTATGAAGACGTTAAGTCCTATGACACAAACATTATTCAACACAAAATTCCTATCACATAAAATCAGAAACCTTTCAAGAAAAAATTAAGAAGAATAAACCCTGTTGTAGTCCCTATAGTTGAGAAAGAAATAAAAAAGATGTATGTTGTTGGGATCATAGTCCCAATCAGGTATTTAGAATAGGTTTCAAACCTTGTGTTAGTTAGGAAGAAAACCAGGGAAATTAGGCTATATATAGACTTTAGAAACTTGAACAAAGCTTCCCTGAAAGACAACTACCCTTTACTCAAGATGGATCATATACTGCAAAGGGTGGTAGGTTCTAAAAGAATCTCATTACTTGATGGCTTTTCAGGTTACAATTAGGTACTATTACTTCTAAGTGATCAACACAAAACTGCCTTCACTACACCTTGGGGCACCTTCATGTATGTCAAAATGCCTTTTGGGTTAATTAATGCAGGGGATACTTTCCAAAGAGTGATATACATAGATTTTTCTAAAGACATAGGCTAATTCATAGTCATATACCTTGATGAAATTACTGTCTATTCTAAAATTGATGATGAACACCAAGTCCACTTGAGAAAAGTCTTTGAAAAATGTAGGAAGTATGGCCTATATTTGAATCCTAAGAAAACATTGTTTGGTATTCAAGAAGGAAAAATATTAGGCCACATCATTTCCAATGAAGGGATAAAGATAGACCCCAAAATGTTTGAGGGTATCTTACAAATCAGCCACCCAAGAAACATTAAAGAGCTCTAATATTTCACTAGAAAGATCAACTTCCTAAGGAGTTTCATACCAAACCTTGTTGAACTCATAAGAGACACCACGAACATCCTGAAAATATGATTAGGATTCAAGTGGAATGTTGATCATGTTAGCCCCCTATGAATTTTTTGACAAGCAAATAGGGGGCCAAACTGTCTTTGAGCCTTCAAGGAATGCATTCCCTCTGAAAAAAAATTATCCTCGAAGCCTCCTTGTGCCTTACCCTTTGATAAACCCTCACTACTATTCCTAGTTACAATGCCTCTCTGTTTGTGAAGAAGAATGACCAAAAATTCCTTTTCCCTCTTATTTCATTCCCGCTTAACCCTTGCTTCTTCACCTTTTTTTCCCTCTCTTAATTCCTCATTAATCCCTTAAAATCACCCAAATCCCCTTTTAAACCTTAAAAATATCCTTTGTTGGTCTAAAAATTCCTTTTCCCCTCTATTGAAACCCCTTTTAAAGCCTTGAAAACCCTCTCTTTGTCTTTAAAATGCTTATTCTACATAGGAGGCATAAGCCCCTTTCGGCCCGCCCCCTTAACCACTTCCCCTCCATATGCCCCGCGCCTGAGACCAAACACTTAAGGCCCAGACACTTATCACAATTGGAGCTCTCACTTTGGCGCAATTCCTTTTGTTATCATATTTTTTCTGATGCGATGAGTTCTGTTCTACTCGTACTCCGCCACAATCTCGATCGTCGATCTTTTAAGATCTGACGGCCAACGCTTGTCTCGCTCGCACCCATCGCCCCGATTGCAATCCTCTGATTGTAATCTCCGTCGTCGATTTCCCATTGATCCGATGGCCCTTATTTCTCCCGCCCTGCTCCTTTACCCCCATCCATCTCCCCACCGATTGAGTCTCCGCCATCAATCTTGTTCCATATCGGATGGCTAGTGCTCAATCACGCATCTCCAATCGCAAGTCCTTAAATATGTCACCCACTTCCTTACCCGATTGCGATCCGCTGATCCAATCGTGACCATCCATCCAAGTTAGATCAACGGTCCTAATTACATCACCCTGTTCATTCATATTTCTTCATCAGAGTTCCAGCCTCGCTTTGGTCCAATGCGATTAGATCGCAACCGTTGATCTCTGGGGATCCGACGGTTCATACCTAATCGCCCTCCGTCATGCTGGGATCCCACCACTCCTACTGTGTTACAGTCATTATCGGGGTTCAAACTGCAGGCCTCGTCAATGCTTCATAGGAATTGTGCCTTGTGACCCCTGCACAGCGCTGCACATCAACAAGACACACGGGATCACGTTAAAAGAGTATCAGTGTCGAAGACCTGCCACGAAAGAAATAGAAGATTGAAGAAAATTTGAGGATTACGGCTAAGAGAGATTATCAAAAGCCTAATCCCTCAAATTAAATCAGAATTAAATAAAATCATAAGATCTACAGGCAGAAAAGCATCCACTGCCACATCAGAGGAAAATTGATTCCTCTCAGCCAATCTATGTCAACGGCCGCCTCGACTCCATCTCGTCAGTGAACATTATCAATTCGGCCCTAGTGGCCTTTTACTTTCACTTTAGCTTGTTACTTTTAAATTTCAAGTGGAGTTCACATTCCACTCTTGCATTTTACTTTCTGTCAGAAACTGTTGTTTAATATTTTTGTTTAAAGTGGCCGCGAGCCTAACTGTCAATGATGAGATGCCCCTATTCCTCATCGTGAATTTTGGTTGTTTTGATGGAGACCTCAAACTGATTACCTGCACGCGAGGAAGATATTTTTCCCAAAAATATCTTCTCGCTCATGTTTCTGAGGCTTCTATATAAGCAACAACTAAAGAGAAAAATAGGTGCCAGATTTTCGGAAGAATTTGCTGTGAAAGAGTTTTGTATGCATTTTGTTGAAGCTTTAATACAAATGTGAAGAGCCCGTTGGGTCTCAATGAGAAGGAGTTCTATCTTTAATGAGGATTCTAGTCTTGGTGATTTACAGTGTGTAATTCTCTCCTATGTGTTATAGCTTAGCTGTTCATTTCATTTACATCCATTTATCCTATGTCATGTTCTAGAATGCGAGTAGCCCACTGGTTTTGGTATGAATTTATCCTAGTTGATACTTATGCCATAACCTGTCTGGAACTTTAAATATGGCTCAGGCATGATATGTTGTTCCACTTTCACTTCACTCGTACTTCTGCTATATTAGATGCTATGAGATGTTATTTGAAAATGCTATCATCATGTGTGGATTCTTAATTTCATAAGCCCATCGCATGCTGATATATGTTTCTGGATATTATCTCAACAACAGTTACTATTCTCTTTATTGTACATATGCAGTAGATACTTTCTGATTATTCATCTCTGTGAAATATTTAGAATCCAACCCTCTTTGCAGTAAGCTGCCTTTGAATTGTCTAATACATTCGTGTTAGAGTTTCACACCTTGCCTCTGCAGTATTGATTTCCCTGTGTCAAGCTTCTGAAATTTTTGGTCCCATTCAAATTAATCTTCCTGTTTACAAAAGATAGCATGAGCACCTTTTTTTTGATAACTTCCCATATCATATCATATGCTCCTTGCTGCATAAGATGTCCTAGGCACTGATATTTCACAACTCAAGGTTGTCTCTAGGGTTGAAAACATGGACCATGGAAGCCAAACAATCCTTTGAGCTAGTAAAACAAGCACTCACTCATACACCGGTTCTAATCAGCCCCGAATTTACCAAATATTTCTTCATTTTCTCCTTTGCATCAGAACATATTATTGTTGCAGTACTGCTTCAAAAGAACATAATGGGATGAGAATATCCCATATATTTCTTCAGCAAGGCATTAAGGGATGCACCTCTAAAATATATCATCATGGAGAAACACAAATTTTCCTTGGTAAAAGCTTTGAAAGATTTTAGAGTTTACATTTTTCATTCCCATATCATAGCTTTTGTTCCACATACAATTGTTAAAGAAATCCTATGTCAGGACCCGGATGGTAAAAGGGGTAAATGGATTTCTATTACCTTAGAATATGATTTGGAAATCATACCCACTAAACTGATTAAAGGATAAGGACTCGCAAAAATCATGGCTGAATCAATTTTTCAAGCACTAGACATGAATATGATTGATGCATTAGAGGAACAGGAAGAGTTCACAGCTCCACCCATTGAAGAATTATTTATGAATTCATCTTGTTATGCTGATATTTTATATGTGCTTCTTTATCTTAATACTCCTCCTACCTTGTCCAAAACAAAACCTAGATTCTTGAAGCAAAAGGCTTTAAATTTCTGCATCATAGATAAAGTTTTGTATTGGAAAAATTCTGTTGGTATCTTGCTTAAGTGTTTGCTTGAAGATGATGCAGATAGAATCATGCATAAGTTGCATGAGGGAGAGTGTGGAGGTCACCTCTACTGGAAAACCACTGCCAACAAGATCCTTAGAGCTGGCTATTAATCGCCCACCCTTTTCCCTGATACCCACAAGCTAGGGATGACTTGCCATAAGTGCCAAATCTTTGATGGCAAGAGAAAACTTCTACATTTAACTTTGCATCATATAAATTTTGAAGCTCCTTTTCAACAATGGGGTTTGGACTTCATTGGAGAAATCCACCCTACCTCTTCTCTCCAACACAAGTGGATTCTCACAACTACAGACTATTTCACCAAGTGGATAGAAGCCATCCCTTCTTAGAATGCCACTGAATTTGTCATCATCAAATTCCTTGAAACCAACATCTTCTCCCAGTTTGGCTGCCCAAGAAAAATCATCACCGATAATGTTGTTGCATTTAAGTCCAAAAAAATGGTGGAATTTTGTTACAAGTACCACATCACGCTATGGAATTCAACAGCTTATTACCATCAAGATAATGGGTTGACTGAGTCCTCTAACAAAAGCTTGGTGAACATCATCAAGAAGCTGCTAGAAGAAAACCAAAAAGCATGGCATAGAAAACTAGTGCATGCACTGTGGGCTAATAGACTAACCACCAAGAAATCAATCGATATGTCTCCCTATCAACTAGTATATGGCATGGATGCAGTTTTCCCAACATCCTTTGGAGTTCTAGTGATGAAGCTCCTCCAAGAGGTGCAATATGAAGAGAATTATATGCAAAGAAGGCTGAACCAAACCATTCACTTACATCAGTCAAGAGAAGAAGTTTACAAGAGGATACAAACAGTGCAAGAGAACATCAAGAAGATATTTGATATAAAGGCCAAGGCTAGTGATTTTCACATTGGAGACAAAGTGCTGAAGTGGGATTCTAGGAGAGAAGACAAAGGAAAACATGGAAAATTTGAAAATTTATGGAAGGGTACTTACATCATTAACTCAGTTAGAGGTAACCATGCATTATTTTTGCAAGAGCTGGATGGAACTGAGTTATTTGGAGGTCTTGTCAATGGTAGTATTCTCAAGCACTATTTTTGTCAAACTTCCTAATTTGAAACTTTCATTATTTGTACATAACATCCCTTGATGAAAGATAAGACAAAAAGGAACAAAAAAATAGAAAAAGGGAAGTAAAAGAGGGTAGGAAAAGAATAGGTACAACCCCATACCCAAAAAAGAGTATTTTTGAAAGTGTGCAAGCTTAAATGCCACTACTTGTTAAGAAAAAAAGTCTTGTTTAATCATATAGCCTAATCATGAATAGGTTTAAATTTCAGCTGATAGATTAGTGAAATAAGACTTGTCAAACTATTTAAACTTGACTTGTCAGTATGATATATTAGGAAAATAAATTGTTGGTTATCAATGCTCAAATCTGAACCAAGAAGAAAGAGAGGGATGCCTAACAAATTCTAAATCACAACCCTCATGTTTTCTATTTTTGATTGTACAAAAATAAATATCTATGTGCAGCTTGTCCAAAATGCTACATCCCATGACAAATCAGATTGCTTAATCCTGGTATGATCATGTTTTAAATTTCATGTTGGTAGGCTAGAGAATAAAAATCTATGAAACAGCTTAATATTGACAAGTAAATAGATTAGGTAGAGAATGAAAGAGTTCATCAGCATAATCTAAACCCTTGGAAGTGATAAGGGTACAAGTAGATAGTTTTTTTTGCTTTCAAGAGAAAAATAATTTCAAGGGTTTGTCAGTCCAAGTGCACCCAAAAGAACGAAAAATTTTAGGCAAGGTATGATGCATAGGTAGAAATGAAGTTGAAGTAAGCATGTCTTTCTAATTTTGAAATCATAGCTTCAAAGAAAAAAAATCAGAGATGAAGGAAAGAAATATGTAAAGTGCAAGTAAGGCAACTACCCTTTACCCAAGATGGATCATATACTACCCTTTACCCAAGATGGATCATATATTGAAAAGGGTGGTAGGTTCTAAAATAATCTCATTACTTGATGGCTTTTCAGGTTACAATCAGGTACTAGTACTTCCAAGTGATGAACACAAAACTGCCTTCACTACACCTTGGGGCACCTTCATGTATATCAAAATGGATTTTGGGTTAATGAATGCATGGGATACTTTCCAAAGAGCCATAAACATAGATTTTTCCAAAGACATAGGCCACTTCGTAGTCATATATCTTGATGACATCACTGTCTACTCTAAAACTGATGAAGAACACCTAGTCCACTTGAGAAAAGCCTTTGAAAAATGTAGGAAGTATGGCCTATCTTTGAATCCTAAGAAAACATTGTTTGGTCTTCAAGAAGGAAAAATCTTAGGCCACATCATTTCCAAATAAGGGATAAAGATAGACCCCAAATGCATTGAGGGTATATTACAAATCAGCCACCCAAGAAACATTCAATAGTTTCAATCTTTCATTGGAAAGATAAAATTCCTAAGGAGGTTCATACCAAACCTCGTTGAACTCCTAAGAGACATCACAAACATCCTGAAAAAAGGAGTAGGAGTCAAGTGGACCATGGAAGCCAAAAAATCCTTTGAACTAGTAGAACAAGCACTCACTCATACACGAGTTCTAATCAGCCCCTACTTTACCAAATATTTCTTCATTTTCTCTTTTGCATCAGAACATACTATTGCTGCAGTACTGCTTCAAAAGAACACAATGACGAGAATAGCCCATAGCTTTCTTCAACAAAGAATTAAGGGATGCACCTCGAAAATATAACATCATGGAGAAACAAGCATTTTCCTTGGTAAAAGCTTTGAAAGATTTTAGAGTTCACATTTTTCATTCTCATATCATAGCTTTTGTTCCACATACAATTGTTAAAGACATCCTAAGTCAGGACCCGAATGATAAAAGGGGTAAAGGTATTGCTATTATCTTAGAATATGATTTGGAAATCATACCCACTAAACTGATTAAAGGACAAGGACTTACAAAAATCATGGTTGAATCAATTTTTCAAGCACTAGACATGAATATGATTGATGAATTAGAGGAATAGGAAGAGTTCACAGCTCCACCCATTGAAGAATTATTTATGAATTCATCTTGGTATGATGATATTTTATATGTTCTTATTTATCTTAATACTCCACCTACCTTGTCCAAAACAAAAGCTAGATTCTTGAAACAAAAGGCTTTAAATTTCTGCATCATAGATAAAGTTTTGGATTGGAAAAATTCTGTTGGTATCTTGCTTAAGTGTTTTCTTGAAGATGATGCAGATACAATCATGCATGAGTTGCATGAGGGAGAGTCTGGAGGTCACCTCTACTGGAAAAACACTACCAACAAGATCCTTAGAGCTGGCTACTATTGGCCCACCCTTTTCCATGATACCCACAAGCTAGTGATGACTTTCCATAAGTGCCAAATCTTTGATGGCAAGAGAAAACTTCTATCTTTAACTTTGCATCCTATCAGTGTTGAAGCTCCTTTTCAACAATGGGGTTTGGAATTCATTGGAGAAATCCACCCTACCTCTTCTGGCCAACACAAGTAGATTCTCACTGCTACGAAATATTTCACCAAGTGGATAGAAGCCATCCCTTCTAGGAATTCCACTAACTTAGTCATCATCAAATTCCTTGAGACCAACATCTTATCCTGTTTTGGCTGCCCAAGAAAGAACATCACCGATAATTCTGTTGCATTTAAGTCCAAAAAAATGGTGGAATTTTGTTACAAGTGCCACATCACACTAGGGAATTCAACAACTTATTACCCTCAAGGTAATGGGCTGGATGAGTCCTCTAAAAAAATCTTGGTGAACATCATCAAGAAGCTGCTAGAAGAAAACCAAAAGCATGGCATAGAAAACTGGTGCATGCACTATGTGCTGATAGAATAACCACCATGAAATAAATCAGTATGTCTCCCTATCAAATAGTATATGGCATGGATGCAATTTTTCCAAAATACTTGGGAGTTCCAATGATGAAGCTCCTCCAAGAGGTGCAATCAGAAGAGAATGATATGCAAAGTAGGTTGAACCAAACCATTCATTTACAAAAATCAAGAGAAGAAGTTTACAAGAGAACACAAGCAGTGCAAGAAAAGATCAAGAATATCTTTGATAGAAAGACCAAGGCTAGTGATTTTGACATTGGAGACAAAGTGCTGAAGTGGGATTCAAGGAGAGAAGACAAAGGAAAACATGGAAAATTTGAAAATTTATGGAAGGTTCCTTACATCATTCATTCAGTTAAAGGTAGCAATGTATTCTTTTTGCAAGAGCTAGATGGAACTGAGTTATTTGGAGGTCCTGTCAATGGCAGGATGCTCAAGCACTATTTTTTTCAAAATTCCTAATTTGAAAATTTCATTCATTGTACATAACATTGCTTGATGAAAGATAAGAGAAACAAAAACAGAAAAATAGAAAAAAGGAAGTAAAAGAGAGCAGGAAAAGAATAGGTACAACCCCATACCCAAAAAAGAGTATTGCTGAAAGTGTGCAAGCCTAAATGCCACTACTTGTTAAGAAAAGGGGTCTTGTTTAATCATACATCCTAATCATGATTAGACATGTTTAATTTTATGCTGATAGATTAGTGAAAGAAGACTTGTCAAACTATTTAAAATTAACTTGTCAGTAGGATAGATTAGGAAAATAAATTGTTGGTTCTTTGTTATCACCCAAAATTTTTCAAAACATTATTGTGTCAACTCGGTTTTTTATCATGATTTTAAAATAGGTTTAGAAGTCATTTTAGGATTTGGTTAAGGGTAGGTTAGAGCTTTACAAGTTCAAAGGTCATCATTAAGTTCAAATAAAGTCTTTTAAAGGTTCATCCATTGTAAAATATCCATATTTTCCATTTGGGAGTCATTCCATAAGGTTTCAGGTCAAAAATATGTAATTAGCCAAGAATCCACGTTTTCGTAGCGTCGTTAGTTCAAAAAAAATGATTTGCACTACGAAAGCGCTAATAGTTTTGTAGCGCAAACTGAGAGAAATACACTGTTGGTGCTATGAAAGCGCGATTTCTTAACTGTCTTTTCATTCGAGCTGAAATTTGTCAGAATCCGTTGGGAAATGATAGGTTAGTGGTATGATGAGTTATTTAGTGATGATATTCAATGTACTTACCCATATTGCAGTCATCATTGTCATGATAGGGTATGAATGAGGCATCATTTAGTTATGAGATGACATTTCAAATTCAAAATTTTTCCTAATTTAGTCATTCTCATTTCATTTTCCCCCATATGAGTGTTTGAGCTCTGAAGTAGTCAAGCCAAACCTATGGTTGTCCCATACAAAGGTTATCTTCATCCTAATCAAGTGAGGATATTTCATATAATCAAGCGAGGCAACTATATCTTAATCAAGTGAGGCTATTTCATATATTCAAGTGAGGTTGTTTCATATATCCAAGTGAAGCTAACAGGAGTTTTTTGAGAAACATGGTAGAGGAAAATAAAGTTCACAGAGGGGGACATTGGTTAAGATATGAGCCTGAAAATATAAAGGCCATTGTTGAAGACCCAGCATTGATGGAGGCATTCAGCAGAGTAGGTTATCTTCGGTTTTGTGAAAAGCTGCAGGGTTGCCACACACAGGTGCCTAAAGAATTTTCCTTGCACTTCAATGGAACAACTACTAAGGCTGGAATGCTAAATGTGCCAATTACACTAGAAATTATTGCTACTTTGACAAAAATACCAAGGGGGCAAGAAACTTGGTTAAAAGGTTTCAAATTTTATATGGAGCCATGAAAGGAATTCATGAAATCTAAGTATGCAGATATGGACCTCAATAATGCAATCCCTAGAGGTTGCATCAAAGACATTTATGCAAAGTTGTTGCTCAACATCCAGAGATATTTTACATGTGAAGGTAGGTATCATAAGGTCTACAAATATCGTTTCAAGCTACTTTTTCATTTCATAGGTAAAATTTCACTTTATTTTCCCTTTTACTTGCAAAGGATTCTTGCTAAAATGGCTGATAAAGTAAAAGCCAAATATGACGGTTGTGAAACATCTTTGTTTCATCATGGTTTCATGAAGTTGTTGATTTTGAATGAGCTTCAGAATATAGGAAGGGATTCGTCATACTTTTTGTTTATGAATGGTTTTGAGCTGGAAACCATAACCCCAACTATAAACACTAAAACTAAAGGAACTCCTTCACCACCCGTAGTAGAGTCTATTCAGCCCGTGGTTGCAAAACCAAAGGAATTTGCAAAACTGAAACCAAGGAAAAAATTTAAGAAAGGGGAAGAGAAGACACAAGTGCTTAATTCACAAACTCCATCACCTGCAAAACAGAGGTCAAAAAGTGTCAAAAAGGCCAAACAGAAAAAGGATGTCAGCAAGCAGGAAATCAAAACAATGATAAGAAGCGAAGCAGTGGCATCAAAAGGAAATACAGTTGTTTCATTTTCAGAAGATAGCCCAGTAATTAAGGGAAATTTAGATGACATCCTAAATTCTATTGACATAGAGGAGACACCCATTGTGCAAGCTGACTTCATTGGAGTAGATGAACACAAATAGAAAAATGTTAAGTCTGCAAAGAAGCTTGAGATTGAGGGTGAAAATGCAACCTTTATCTTTAAAGCAAGGAAACCTTTAACTAGGCATGCTAAGAAACTCAAGGAAGGCAGCAAGGAGGTCCAAGAACCTATTGAAATAGCTAAAGTCCCTTAATAAGTGGTTGATCTCTCACCACCAACAGTGGACCATGCAGCCAGTAGAACAATGAAGGGAAAAGAAGAAATGATAGAGTGTCAACATATTGAGGAGAAATTGGGGTTAGCAAACCAAGAAATTGCTATGATGGAAAGAGGGCTAGGAAGCATAGTGTTGAAAAAGAAGAATTCAAATGAATGAAGGCACTATGGGAAGGTCAAACTAGTTCTATGTCTGAAACCCCAAGAAGTGCAGAACAATTTTTCACATGGACAGTTCCAGCCATCAAGGAAGCTAAATTTGTCAGAGTAATCAATACTCACTTGAGATCCAGTAATAGCAGACTTAGAGATCAAGTGGAGGACTTGGAGCAACATCGAAAATTTAATCAAGATGATTTAAAGAACAAATCTGCAGAAAGACAATCATTAAAAAGTAACAAAACTAAATCAAGTAAAAATTAAGAAGGAACCTCAAGAACACTGTGTTTTTCAGTTCATATGACTTTTTGATTTGATGAAACCAATGTTATTTTGAGTTTTGGCACATTTATGGTTTTAATTTTGAAACAATTTGGACAAAAATGCTCACTCAGCAGTTTCATAGCGCAAACAGTGTAAAAAGAGTGAAAAGCGCTTCGAAACTGCTGTAGCAACTTTTTTCACTCTTTCTCATAGATTTTTGAAGGGAAAAAATGTGAATTATGACCTGAAATATATGGGAAGGATGTAATAAATTTTATTGAAGATAATCGTGGAGGAAATAAATCAAAATTTTGGAGAAAAAAGGTTAAAGGAGCTGCGCTACGAAACTATGTTGTTTTCGTAGCACATTTTATTTCAGCTCATTTTGAACAGTTTTATGATGGTTTTGGATAGCTTGGACTTAGTGAGGATTTGGGGCAGGTGTGATTTCAGTTTTTAACAGTAAATAACCTCGAAGTGATGAGCTCATGATGGTAAGAATGTCTCAAGAATACAAAGGATCCTATGCCTAGAAAACATGGGACAATTTCCTAGTTTAATGGAGATTAGCATTATGGTCATAAATTTTTGAAGATTATCATCTGGATTTGATCATATGTGAATACACTTGGAAAATAATTTAATTTAGTTTAGATCATCTTGTTATGAGTAGAGATAAGGAGTTTGAATCGTATTTGTAAAAGGATTGTTTATTAGATTAGCAACTGTCTTTTTGTAATAAACACCATGTCATATGGTTAGGCAAGATGTCAAGAGTCAGGAGTTCAATGTATCTAGCTATAGATAAGATTATCTTATGTTGTAAATGATCTATAAAAGATCAAGAAGTTGAATATGCAGGGGCTGGAAATTTTTAGCAAGAGACTGTGTTTATTGTAAGTGACTGGTTTTCATCTTAATACAGAGTTTTCTACTTAGCCAAGTTGAGATTCATAAAGAGTTCTAGTGTGTTCTTGTTCTAATTACATCTCATTACTATCCTATGGAAGTGGTGTTTGTTTATGTTACTTAGAATTCACCTTTGATGCTCTAAATTCCTATATAGACAAACTGACTGTGTTTTTTTTTATTGTTTCACATGTGTATGTTTTGACTAGAACTCTGATATGCCTTGACATCCATGCTAAGTAGATTGTGTGGTTTTTCTGAAACTATTTTGACTCCATAAGCCCAATGTGCACTTGCTGATGTGATTTGCAACCAATACCTATCATTTATCTGCTTATTACCCCACATTGTGTTATCCATCTATATTTATATCAAAAATCATTAACCCTTGAGAGAGCCCTCTCAGGTTGAGGAGGCTAAGCCTCAATAAAAATATTGGTTTGAAACAGTTATATGAGATTGATTTGATTAGCGGCCTATCAGTTATAATTTTGTGATAACATTTTGGTGTGTCTACCAGGAGCCTGAATATTATATTTTTCCCGAAATTTTTAAGTTGAAATTCTGAAGGTAGCAGGAGCTCAAGAAGCTTTTCGAGGCTGCATCTACCTTGGTGAATCCATTCATAATTTATATGATTAAAGGTGGATTCGAGAAGGAGATACATGAGGATTAATTCTGACCTAGATCCACCTACCATCACAGATAATCCAAACACAATTTCTAGAGGAAGCAAAGGCATTTATGAAATATCAGGTACTCCATCACATTCAAAATCCTTGTCCTCTGAAATTTTAAGAAGTCCTGAAGATAAAAGAGTTGATGATAAAATTCAGGAAGTTTTTTTTAGATCAAAAAGTGGAAAAGAGCTAATTGAAATTATCTTAGACTTGTATAGGAGAGGTATTGACACCTCAGCTCTAGTAACACAGGAAAACAAATAAGAGTTTTGTGAAGTTGTTACTTCTGCGTTGTTGTTGGAAAAAGAGACTTTAGATAAATTCAAAGAGCTTGACCCTTTTGAAGTATTGTTGAAAATTAAAGTTGGTTTACCTCTTCCAAATTGGAGTTCAATTATTAGTGAACCACAAAGACCAAACAGTCCTCCTCATATCAGTTTTTCATCCTCTATTTCTGCCATCCCTAAATCTACTATAGTCCCTTTAACCACGGCTGGAAATGTACCTCCTCCACCTGCTAGATATGCCCCTCTTGTTCTTCCAGTTGTCTTACATGACCTTCCTAGCAAATATGTTGCTAGAATCAAAACTTAGGGAAGTGATGAGGACATTACAACAGAAGAACATTTGGACCAATTTAATGATTTTATAGACAGGGAGGAGGTTGATGATGAAGATTTTAAGTTGATGTTGTTTGCTCAGAGTTTTACTAGTGAAGTTAGAAAGTGGTATAAAGCCCTTAATCCTGGAAGCATTCATAATTGGAATGAGTTTGAAGATACTTTCCTGAGAAAATGGGGAAATAGAACTAATCTAGTACAAGCCCTTACTAAGTATAGCACTCTAAAGAGAGCTTCTAATGAATCTGTTCAAAACTTTTCAAAAAGTTTTAACAAGGTGCATGACTCTATCCCTGCCCATTTGAAACCACCACAAGCCTTAGCTCATATGAGATATGATGAAACTTTTGATTATGAGTTTTCTATATTGCTAAGAGAAAGAGAATCTCATTCACTTGCTGAAATGAAAAATGATGCAGTGAAGGTGGAGGTAAATTTTATAGTAGCTGAAAATTCAAAAATGGGCAAGACTAAGTTGAAAGAAGAAGAGAAGCCTTCTTCCTCTACCTCTCAGGATCAGCTGGATTCAATGATGAAAACAATGGAAAATTTTGATGGATGGGTCAACCCTTGGGAATACCTCTGCTCCTCTTGCACAACATGAACCACAATTTAGAAACCCTCAGTTTAGGAGACCTTAGAATCAAGAAAGGCCAAGGGAAAATAGAAATCAGCAGCCTAATCCTCTGGTGAGACCTCCTTTCCAACAAAACTTGGTTGATGAAGAAGATGATCCAGAAATTCCTGAAGAGTCTATTCACTGTTTTGATGAGGAAATGTATGGAATTTTCTTGACAAAAGAAGAACATGATCAATCAAACCAAAGTAATCATGGAGAGGAAACATCAGATTATCTAAAGGGCTATCAACATGCTATTTTTGAGATGCAAAAACAATACAATCTCAGAAATAGAAATGTGCCTATCATCGCAAAAAAAACACATCCTAAGAAAGATGCTCCTAAGGTTGCTGATGGTAGGAAAGATTCTCCTAAGGTTGTTGAAGGTAATAAAGATACACCAGCTATTCCTCCTATCAAATAAGCTAAAAAATCTATTTATGTTTCCATCCTTGAGAATGAAATATCAAGATTAAATTATCAGTCCCTTTTGTTGAGATTCTCGAGGTAAATGAATATAGAAGTAGGATTGTAAAAATGTTGAATTCACAACCAGGAGCTACTGATATCTTGAATGTATTAGAAGATCATCCAACCATATACTTGGGTCCAAGACTAGAAGATGAAAAAAATGAGGATGTGCCTCCTTTTTATGTGAGCCTTAGCATTCATGACATGACATTGCATAATGCTATGTTGGATTCAGGAGTCTCTCACAATCTTATGCCTAAATTAATCATGGAAAAAATGGGATTAGAAATAACTAGGCCATATAAAGACTTGTTTTATTTCGATTCAAAAAGAGTTCAATGCATTGGTTTAATCAAGGATGTTGTTGTTGGTCTAACACAAATTCCTGCTAAAACTATGGTCATGGACATCATGGTAGCAGATATTCCACTGAATTTTAGTATGTTGTTGTCAAGGTCATGGGTAGCGAAAACCAAAGGTACAATGCAGATGGACCTTACTTATGCTAGCATTCCTATTTTTGGTGAGCAAAGAAGACTGTATCGAGAGACAAGAATGGCTTACATGGTGAGTAGTAAAGACAAACCCCAAAATTTTCCAATTTATGCTCTTGATACTGAACTTGATTGTGTTATTTTTTTCAATGAGTTGGCTAATGAATAAGAAGAGGAAAGGAAAGAAAAAAATCAGAGTTCTGAAATTCAGCAGTCTAAAAATCAGCAAACAGAAGATCAAAAAATTAGTGATAAGGAGGTGGAAGGGTGGTGGTCATTGCATTTTGATGGATCATCAGGAAGAGAAGGACCAGGAGCAGGAATTTGGATCACAATTCCAAGTGATGAGAGTAAGTGCTTTTCCTATAAATTGAACTTTGATTGGAAGAATAACATGGTTGAGTATGAATCCTTGATTTTGCGCCTAGAGGTTTTGAAAAGAATGAATGCTCAAATTTTTTTTGTTTTTGGATATTCAGAGTTAGTAATTAAATAGGTTTAAGGTGTTTATCAAACAAAAGATATAAGGATGAGGGCATATAGGAACTTAGTTTAGGACATGTTGGAAAAATTTCAAGCTTATTCATTCATGGTCAAAACTAGAGAAAAAAACTCCATTGCTGATTCTCTTGTTGTCTCTGCAAGTCTTTTCATTATCCCTATGAATTCCACAGAAATATATGAGGTTGAGATTCACCATAGACCAGCTATCCCTGATAATATTACTCATTGGAAAGTTTTTAAGGATGATCAACAAGTGAAGAACTTTATTGAGATGAAAGAAGAATTTGAAAATATACAAGTAGATCAGCAAAATATGCTTGTTAAGTCTAAAGGAAAATCTGAAATTTTGCAACTAAAGAACAATTCTATACCAAAGGGACTCATAACTCTTGAATTTTTTTTTTATTAGAATGCTGTTATTAAATCACCTAAGATACAAGCTGATGATGAATAAATTGAGAGTTGTAACCTTGGTGCAGTAGATATGCCCAAAATGATTTAACTTTCAAAGTTTCTTTTAGCTGATATGAAGTTTAAGTATATTGAAATGATGAAGATATTTTTAGATGTGTTTTCTTGGAATTATGCTGATTTGAAAGAATATGACCCTACCATTATTCATCATACTATTCCCATACAAGAAAATGAAAAGCCTTTCAAGCAGAAGTTGAGGAGGATCAATCCACTTCTCATGCCATTGATTAAGAAGGAGGTCAAAAAAATATTTGATGCCAAAATCTTTGTCCCAATCAGATTTTCAAATTGGCTTGCAAACTTTGTTACAGTTAGGAAAAAGAGTGGAGAAATTAGAATATGTATTGACTTCAGAATTTTGAATAAAGCCTCTCTGAAGGACAATTATCCTCTCCCGAAAATGGACCAAATTTTGCAAACTATTTTTGGTTCTCAGAGAATGTCTATGATTGATGGTTTTTCAAGTTATAATCAGATCCTTGTAAATCCTGATGATCAGGAAAAAACAACCTTTACTACAACATGGGGTACTTTTATGTACGCCAAGATGCCATTTGGTCTCATGAATGCAGGAGATACCTTTCAGAGGGCAATGGATATTTATTTTTTTGAAGAAAAGGACAAGATGGTGGTCGTTTATCTTGATGACATAACAATCTTCTCAAGTAGGGAAGAAGATCACTTGAAACACCTAGAAAGAATTTTGTTGAAGTGTAGAAGGTTTGGCATCTCTCTAAATCCCACCAAAAGTATTTTTGCTTTAACTTCAGGTAAATTACTTGGACACATCATTTCTAAATATGGGATTAAGATTGATCCAAACAGGGTCAATGCAATTCATAAGGTGTATTTGCTAAGAAGAAGGAAGGAGATTCAATCTTTCCTTGAAAAGTTAAATTTTGTAAGGCAATTTATTCCTAATTTTGCTGAGATTGTGAAAGACATAACAAGGATGCTGAAGAAGTGAGTTGACATTAAGTGGATAGCAGAATCAAGACACTCATTTGAGGAGATCAAAAGGGCACTTACCCAAGCACTGGTATTGATCAGTCCAGAATTTTCAAAATAATATCTGGTTTTTACTTTTTCATCAGAGAATACTATCACTGAGGTTCTGCTACAAAAGGGCATCAAGGTATTGAGCAACCTATTTCATTCTTTAGTAGGACATTAGAAAAATCTGAGCTGAAATATAATATCTTAGAGAAGCAGGCCTATGGCTTGGTGAAGGCTATCAAAGATTTCAGAATTTATATTCTGCATTCTCATATTATGGCTTTTGTTCCTAATACTGTTGTCAAAGACATCCTCACTCAAGCTAATCCTGATGGTAAGAGGGGAAAATGGATTTCTAAATTGCCGGAGTATGATATAGAGATTATGCCAAGAAAATTGGTCAAGGGGCAAGGCCTAGCAAAGCCGATGGTGCAGTCAAACTTTGACTATCTTGACATAAATTTAATTGCAGAAATATCAGAAATTTCCGATGAGTAAGAAGAACTAGTCCCTATTGAAGAAAAATACATCACTTCAGATTGGTACAAGGAGGTTAGTTTTGTCCTACAAAATCATAAAGCACCTTCTGATCTAACAAAGTCTAAAGCAAGGTTTGTTAAACTAAAATCATTGAGATATTTTATTTTTGACATAAATTTGTTTTGGAAGGATACCGACAGAATTTTTCCGAATTATTTGTTGGAAGGGGAGGCTGATAAAGTAATTGAGGAGTTCCAAAAAGGATATTGCAGAGGTCATCATTATTCGAAGGCCACAGTGAACAGGATTCTTAGAGCAGGGTATTATTGGCCTACAATGTTTAAGGATGTCTAAAAAAATATTTTTGCCTGCCATGAATGCTAGATTTTCAAGGGTAAGAAGAAACTTGTACCTTTACCTTTAATGCCTATCTATGTGGAAGCGCCATTTCAGTAGTGGGGGCTAGATTTTATTGTAGAGATTAATCCATCATCATCAGTTCAGCATCGTTGGATTCTTACGGCAACTGATTAATTCAGCAAATGGATTGAAGCAATCCCAACTAGGCAAGCAAATGATTCTGTGATTTTTTTATTTTTTTAGAAAATAATATCTTGTCTAGATTTGGTTGCCCCATGAATATTATAACTGATAATGCACAGGAATTTAAGTCTAAGAAGCTGATCAATTTCTGTCATCAATATCCTATTACTCTTGGGCATTCTACTGCATACTATCCGCAAGGGAATGGTCTTGCTGAATCTTCTAACAAGAGTCTTTTGAGGATCATTAAAAAGGTGTTGTAGGAGAATAAGAAGACTTGGCATTTGAAGCTGAAGTATGCCTTATGGGCTAATAGGATATGCACAAAAAGGTCAATTGGAACATCACCATATGAGTTGGTATATGGGGCTGAGGCTATTTTTCCTACATCTCTAGGGGTACCTGTCATGAAGCTGATTCAAGGGTTAGAAGAGGAACCAAATGCAGTCCAGAGAAGAATCAATCAGCTAATAGCTTTGCAGGAAAAGAGAAATGAAGTTTATAACAAAAATCAACAATCTCAAAATAGAATCAAGAGGAAATTTGATAAGAAGATCAAGGAGGAAAGTTTTCAAATTCAGGATGAAGTGCTAGAATGGGAGGCTAGAATTGAAGAGAAAGGCAAACATGGTAAGTTAAAGAACTTGTGGAAAGTTCCTTTCAAGATAGCTGCTTTCCATGGGAATAGTACTTACATATTACAGGAGATGGATGGAAAATTGTATGTTGGAGGACCTGTCAATGGCAGGTTTTTAAAGCATTACTCTTCCTGAAATCTGATTGATCATTCATGACATTGTACATATTCCATGTTATGATTTTTTTATGCTAATAATGACCAGCTAAATCAGAAATCTTGAGCCTGAGGTGAAGGCCATTATAGCTTGAGGAGGAAGCTTGGAAATTTCAAAGTTTTTCTGTTTTGGTCAAGAAAATGGATAGAAGCACTGGAACTACTTGTTCTTAGTGTACCACAGGGGCACACTATCCTAAGTGGAGCCACTGTTATCACCCAAAAATTTTCAAAACATTATCGTGTCAACTCTGTTTTTTATCATGATTTCAAAATAGGTTTAGAAGTCATTTTAGGATTTGGTTAAGGGTAGGTTAGATTTTTACAAGTTCAAAGGTCATCATTAAGTTCAAATAAAGTCTTTTAAAGGTCCATTCATTGTCAAATATCCATATTTTCCATTTGGGAGTCATTCCATAAGGTTTTTGGTCAAAAATATGCAATTATCCAAGAATCCACGTTTTCGTAGTGTCGCTAGTTCAAAAAAGTTGATTTTCGCTATGAAAGCACTAATAGTTTCGTAGCACAAACTGGGAAAAATACATTGTTGGCGCTACGAAAGCGCGGTTTCTTAACTGTCTTGTCATTCGAGCTAAAATTTGTCAGAATCCATAGGGAAATGATAGGTTAGTGGTATGATGAGTTAGTTAGTGATGAGATTCAATGTACTTACCCATCTTGCAGTCATCATTGTCATGATAGGGTATGAATGAGGCATCATTCAGTTATGAGATGACATTTCAAATTCAAAATTTTTCTTAATTTAGTCATTCTCATTTCATTTTCCTCCAAACGAGTGTGTGAGCTCTGAAGTAGTCAAGCCAAACCTGTGGCTATTCCATACAAAGGTTATCTTCATCCTAATCAAGCGAGGTTGTTTCATATAATGAGGTAGATATATCCTAATCAAGTGAGGTTGTTTCATATATTCAAGTGAGGCTATTTCATATATCCAAGTGAAGCTCACATGATTTTTCTGAGAAGCATGGTAGAGGAAAAGAAAGTTCATAGAGGGGTACATTGGTTAAGATATCAGCCTGAAAATATGAAGGCCATTGTTGAAAACCCAACAGTGATGGAGGCATTCAGCAGAGTAGGTTGTCTTCGGTTTTGTGAAAAGCTGCAGGGTTGCCACACACAGGTGTCTAAAGAATTTTCCTTACACTTCAATGGAAAAACTACCAACGTTGGAATGCTAAATGTACCAATTACACCAGAAATTATTGTTGTTGTGACAAAAATACTAAGGGGACAAGAAACTTGGTTCAAAGGTTTCAAATTTGATATGCAGCCATGCAGGGAATTCATGAAATCTGAGTATGCAGATATGGACCTCAATAATGCAATCCTTAGACGTTGCATCAAAGATATTTATGCAAAGCTGCTGCTCAACATCTAGAGATATTTTACATGTGAAGGCGGGTATCATAAGGTCTACACATATCATTTCAAGCTACTTCTGCATTTCACAAGTCAAATTTCACTTGATTTGGCCTTTTACCTGCATAGGAGACTTGCTAAAATGGCTGATAAAGTATAAGCCAAATATGAAGGTTGTGAAACATCTTTGTTTCATCATGGTTTGATGAAGTTTTTGATTTTGAATGAGCTTTAGAAGATAGGAAGGGATTGGCCATCCTTTCTGTTTATGTATGGTTTTGAGCTGGAAACCCTAACCCCAGCTAGAAACCCTAAAACTAAAGAAACTCCTTCACCACTAGTAGCAGAGTCTAGTCATCCTATGGTTGTAAAACCAAAGGAATTTGCAAAAATGAAACCAAGGAAACAAGTTGAGAAAAGGACAGAGCAGTCACAATTTCTTATTTCACAAACTCCATCACCTGCAAAACAGAGGTCAAAGAGTTTCAAAGAGGCCAAATAGAAAGAGGATGTCAGCAAGCAAGAAATAAAAATAGTGATAAGAAGCGAAGCAGTGGCATCAAAAGGAAAGACAGTTGTTTCATTTTGAGGACATAGCCTAGTAATTAAGGGAAATTTAGATGAAATACCAAATGCTATTGACATAGAGGAGACACCCATTGTGCAAGATGACTTCATTGGAGTAGATGAACAAAAACAGAAAAAGGTTAAGTATGCAAAGAAGCTTGAGTTTGAGGGTGAAAATGTACCCTTTATCTTTCAAGGTAGGAAACCTTTAACTAGGAATTCTAAGAAACTCAAGAAAGGCAACAAGGAAGTCCAAGAACCTATTGAAACAACTAAAGTCCCTGAAGAAGTGGTTTATCTCTCATCACCAACAGTAGAATATGAAACTAGCAGAACAATGAAGGGAAAAGAAGAAATGACTGAGTGTCAACATCTTGAGGAGAAATTGAGGTTAGAAAACCAATAAATTGCTATGATTATAAAGAGGGCTAGGAAGCATAGTATTGAAAAAGCACAATTGAAAATAATGAAGGAACTGTGGGAAGGTCAAACTGGTTCTAGGTCTGAAACCCCAAGCAGTGTAGAACAATTTTTCACATGGACAGTTCAAGCCATCAAGGAAGCTAAATGTGTTAGAGTAATCAATACTCACTTGAGAGCTAGTAATAGAAGACTTAGAGATCAAGTGGAGGATTTGGAGAAGCAGCTGAAATTGACTCAAGATGAGTTAAAGAACAAAGGTGCAGAATGACAATCATTAAAAAGTCAAAAAACTAAATCAAGTAAAAATTAAGAAGGAACCTCATGAAATGTGTGTTTTTTAGTTCATATGACTTTTTGATTTGATGAAACCAATGTTATTTTGAGTTTTGGCACATTTATGGTTTTCATTTTCAAAATTTTTGGACAAAACCGCTCACTCAGCAGTTTCGTAGCACAAACAGTGTAAAAAGAGTGAAAATCACTACAAAACTGCTGTAACAGCTTTTTTCACTCTTTCTCATAATTTTTTGAAGGGAAAAATTGTGAATTATGACCTGAAATTGTTGGGAAGGATGCAATAAATGTTATTGAAGATAATCTTGGAGGAACGAAATCAAAATTTTGGAGAAAAAAGGTTAAAGGAGCTGCACTACGAAAAGCGCTACGAAACTATGTTGTTTTCGTAGCACACTTTATTTTAGCTCATTTCGAATAGTTTGATGATGGTTTTGGATAGCTTGGACTTAGTGAGGATTTTGGGCAGGTGTTATTTCAATTTTTAACAGAAAATAACCTCGAAGTGATGATTTCATGATGGTAAGAGTGTCTTAAGAATACAAAGGATCCTATGCCTAGAAAACAGGGGACAGTTTCCTAGTTTAATGGAGATCAGCATTATGGTCATAAATTTTTGAAGCTTATCATATGGATTCAAACATATTTGAATACACTTGGAAAATAATGTAATTTAGTTTAGATAAGGTTGTTATGAGTAGAGATAAGGAGTTTGAATCCTATTTGTAATAGGACTGTTTATTAAATTAGCAGTTGTATTTTTGTAATAAATACCATTTCATATGATGATGGATCCGCGTTGGGATTCAAAAGTCTTGATGATGGATCCCCATTGGGATTCGAAATGTCGACACTCGTTCTCTAGCAATGTGGATAATCTGGAAAACTTTTTAATACCTTGTCATATGGTTAGGAAAGGTGTCAAGAGTCAAGAGCTCGAAGTATATAGCTGTAGATAAGGTTATATTATGTTGTAAATGATTTATAAAAGATCAAGAAGTCAAATATGTAGGGGTCGGACATTTTTAGCAAGAGTCTGTGTTTATTGTAAGTTACTAGTTTTCAGCTCAATACAGAGTTTTCTACTTAGCCAAGTTGAGATTCATAAAGAGTTCTAGTGTGTTCTTGTTCTAATTGCATCTTATTACTATCCTATGGAAGTGGTGTGTGTTTATGCTACTCAAAATTCATCTTTGATGCTCTGACTTTCTATATAGACAAACTGACTATGTTTGTTTTTTACTATTTCACATGTGTATCTTTTGACTAGAAGTCTGATATGCCTTGACTTCCATGCTATTGTGTGGTTTTTCTAAAACTATTTTGACTCCATAAGCCCAATGTGCACTTGTTGATGTGATTTGCAACCAATACCTATCATTTATCTTCTTATTACCCCACATAGAGATAGCCATCTAAATTTCTATCAAAAATCATTAACCCTTGAGAAAGCCCTCTCAGGTTGAGGAGGCTAAGCCTCAATCAAAATATTGGTTTGAAACAATTACATGAGATTGATTTGATTAGCAACCTATTAGGTATAATTTTGTGATTAATATAGGGACCTAACACATTCTCAATGCTCAAATCTGAACCAAGAAGAAAGAGAGGGATGCCTAGCAAATTCTAAATCACAGCCATCATGTTCTCTAGTTTTGATTGCACAAAAATAAATATCTGTGTGAAGCTTGTTCGAAATGCCATAGCCCATGAAAAATCAAAATGCTTAATCATAGTATGATCATGTTTTAAATTTCATGTTAGTAGGTTACAAAATAAAAATCTTTCAAATAGCTTAAGCTTGATAGGTAAATAGATTAGGTAGAGAATGAAAGAGTTCATCAGCATAATCTGAGCTCTTGGAAGTGATAAGGGTAGAAGTAGATAGTTTGTTTTTCTTTCAAGAGAAAAATAATGTCAAGGGTTTACCAGTCCAAGTGCACCCAAAAGAAGAAAAAATGTTAGGCAAGGTATGATGTGTAGGTAGAAAGGAAGCTGAAGTAAGCATGTCTTTCTGATTTTGAAATCACAGCTTCAAAGAGAAAAAATCAGAGATGAACGAAAGACACATGCAAAGTGCAAGTAAGGCATTGGTCTTCAAAACTAAGAGATTTGAGCTCTAAGGTCCTGGAAACCTCCTAAAAAAGAGTTTCCCTCCCCAAGTGGATCCACTATTGGTCATCAGTAATTTTTACTATCCGTGGATGCCTAAATATCAGTTCTAGATTTCTAAAAACAAGATTCCTGAATATTGTGAGTTTTAGAAATCTCACTGCCTTCATTATCCTTATACCAAATTTTTCACTATTCTACTATTTTTCCATTCCATGGGTAACCTACCACTCCTAAAAGACCCTTCATGGGCTTGTGCCACTCATCTATATCCTATTTTCCCACCTATAACCTTAGTACCCTCTTTTTCTTTTTCCCACCACTCCACTTCCCAACTAGGATTACCAAACAACCCTTCCTTTCCATGTTCACCAGGTCCCTCAAGGGTTGATGGTCTCAAAACCATCTCTGTAGGCTCTTTAATAAATCAAGTACATTGGATTTTGGGTCTCCAATATATCAGTTTTTAAAAAGCTTTTTTTTTTCACTTAAAGATCATAAACCAGGTTTTAGTCAAAGATTAAGTCAAAGGATCCTCCTACTAAGTCATTAGGGTTTCATAGGTTGTAAGGTCATCATTGGTGTTCCAAATATTTTTTTTATTGTGTAAAAGGTTGACCCAAATGTATTGGAATATTGAGACATCGTTAGTCAAAGAAGATCTGAAAGTCTCCAAAGAATACCTTGCCAAAATTCAAGTTTTGTGAATGCTAAGATTTTGACGCTTCTGCAGGAGTGTTAAGAGATCCATCAGCAAGAGTTTGATGAGGTAGGAGGTCTGATCCTGAATAAAGACAACTCATGGCAATAATACAGGAAAGAACTTGTGCTTTAAGATAACTAGGGTTTTTGGGCTTAATGGGCCAGTATTATGCCAAGAAAATATCCAATGTAGCAAATCACATAAAGGAGGCACTCCAAGGAAACCAAACATGGAGGAAGTTTTTCAAAAATTATAAATGAAAAAGGGGAAAAGGGTGAGGTGAAATGAACAGAAATGAATGAAAGGGCTATAGAGAACTTAGAAGACAACACTGATAATTGTTCTCAAGTAGCCCAGAAACCTAGGGTTTTGGAAAGATAGTCAAAGGAGGTAAAATAAACATGTTAGGCTTCTGTGATGACAACAGAAAGAAGGTTTGAAGATATTGTTTCATGTGACATTCCAAAATTTTTCAAAGGTAAGTTTACCATGACTAAGGATCAATAAAGGAGGTGAAGACAAAATTTTCTGCCCCCTGCCAAGTAAAAGATGATTTGAGTTTCGAGGTAAGGACAAAGAATTTTTGGACATGCTGCCATTGTATAAGTTTCTGAAGTTGTCAAAAAATAAAGTTAGCAGGCTTCAAAGATAAAAGGAAGAGCCACTTCAAGGTTTTCATAATACCTTCTAAGTGAAAAATGTTCAAGGACATAGATAAGCCAAAGAAAGTAAGCCTTGTGACTCAAACAAAATCTGTAGAGAAAGGAGGTAAGGAGTATCAGTAAGAAAAGTTTTAAATTATAAATTTAGGCACCTAAAAATAAGATGTGGCCTAGAGAGGTGAAAGTAACTGTTTAAAACCCATGCTAGTGGCAAAAGAGTGATTGTCTCAAAGGTGTCAAATGGAGACATATCAATCCTCCAAGAATTAAAAAGGTCGAAATTCACCATGTTTAGCAAACATTCATACAAACATTGAAAGGTGGTAAGTAAAAAATTGTGAAGGAAAGCACATAAAAATATGCAAACACTACTGTTTCCAATCCTCCAAAGAAGACATGAAATGACCATATAAATTCTCAAGGAGAAAAAAGAAAAATCACTCAAAGGTTTTTAAGTCTCCTACACAACAAAGTGTCAAAGGACTTAGTGAAAAGTTAGAGGATGAAAAACATTAGGAAGGTGGGTTCTTAAAGTTTTATTTAATTTCCTAGACTGTAAAGGATCATTTTTTTCTCCTCATAACTTATTATGCACTTGCAAAGATCATCAGAGCATCCAAGAGAGAAAATTTTGAATTTTGGGTTGAATTTGGGCAATTCCACTCGGCCATGCATGTTCAAGTCGGCGATGCACGTTCAGGGTCAAGTGCCTTCGGAGGATTTTCCTGTGAAAATTTGCACTGCACTACGCATTTAGTAGCACACGTTGCGCATTCACCGAAGAAGCCCGACACCTAATTTAGAGGCATTAAACACTACATTTCCAGTAGACCCGAC
This sequence comes from Pinus albicaulis, assembly GCA_034641835.2. Taxonomy (NCBI): domain Eukaryota; kingdom Viridiplantae; phylum Streptophyta; class Pinopsida; order Pinales; family Pinaceae; genus Pinus; species Pinus albicaulis. The sequence goes on from MU968411.1 coordinate 74,067,244, forward strand.
AAGCTTGAGAGGCATGCAGGCACTGCGCTTTCGGCAGGGAAGCTCGACACCCCATGCAGAGGCGTTCAGTGCTACATTTCCAGCAAACCCGACAGGACCGAGTGGTGTGCAGGCCCTGTGCTTTAGGTAGGGAAGCCCGACACCCCATGGAGAGGCATGCAGGTGCTACGCTTTTGAAAGCGAAGCTCAAATGTCCTGACACGCGCACAGGTGCTACGATTTCGGTAGGGAAGCCCGACTAGCCCAACACATGTGCAGCTGTTACACTTTCGGCCTGAAACTCCTCAATCACCTACAAACTCTAGAATTGCCTCAGAAACCCCTTCAAGCTGCTATCAAGGGTCTTCAAAGCATTTCTAAACTGGAAGGTGGATATCATACTTTTCCCTCTAGAGCATTTTGATGATTCTATGTCAAGAGAAATTTAACAAACCCTAAATGAGTGAAAACCTTAATCTTCATGCTAAAAACCCTGTTTAAACCTCCATCATCTACAAATAAGGGGATATCAGTCAAAAAGGGATAAAGTAGTGTGGTTGGAGAGATTTGAAGTTGGCCATCCATCAAGGCTTAAAGGATCTGTTCCATACACTCACACCTTCATTCATCCCTCCCACTCACTTGCAAAAATCTACTTTCTTACCATCATTCCATCACTTCTCATATCAAATTCACAAGCAGAGCTAGGGTTTGTGTCAAAACAACAGTAATAAAAATGTCAGGAGAAGGAGGAAATAGTAGTGGTGAAGAATGCCAAGTGCCTAGGAGGTAGAAACGTAGAGGTGGGAAGGTTATTAGGTTTAAACCCTAAGACACTATGGAGCTTAATGCCTCTCCTATGATTTTCATATGTTTCCAAAATGTAGGGTGTTTTATTTTTTGTGAAAAATTCCAACAAGTACAAATTCACCCAGAGCGCACAAGGTTATTCATCCTTAACCTACATGACAAACAATAAAAATTTGCAGGGGTGACCTTTGAGCTCTCCTCAGATGCCATTTCCCATGCTACAGGCATACCCAATGTTGCTAAAAAGTGATTCAAAAGAGAAAATTTAGACATAAGCTGCTATGAGCCATTCTTAAACCCATATACAAAGAAGGCTGCAAAACTGTCCTCCCTTTTTCACATTTGCTGGATAGGTATGCACCCTTGATGAGGGTCACCATGAAATATTTTACATGTGAGGGAAGGTACTATAGACTTTACTCCTATCATATCAGATTAGTCATGCACTTCATTAGGGTTAATATGCTTCATTTACCCTACTACCTCTATTGGAGTATCGATAAGATGTCTTCTATTCTTCAAAGAAGGAACTATTCCCAGCAAATGTAAAGTTTGTTTCATCACTCTTTAATTCAAGATGGTTGTGCTGCATCAGTTGGACCAGGAAGGAATACCAGGGGAATTTTTCATTGCTCATGAAGTGTTCAAAAAACCCTCAGCCCCATCCTCAGAAAAAATTTTCCCTCATCATCTCGTCCTCCTCCCCCTATTGCCACATCATCTCCTACTGATCATGCTTCATCATCTACACATGTATCCTCACCCCAAGAAAACCATCCTTCCTCACCTTGTCCCAATGCATCAGATCAAGAGGGAAGTAGCACTCAACAAGCAAGTGACCATGAGGGAGAAGGTGATGACCAACCAAGTAATAATGATGAGACAAGTAGTAACGAGTAAATTAAAGAGGTAGAGGTCAGCAATGAAACATAAGACATGGAGGTAGATGAAAATGAATATGAGGAAAATGATGAAGAGAGTAGCCAAGATAATGATGATGATGTTGGAGATGAAGAGGCAGAAGATAATATGGACACAAATGAAGGAAGTGGCAGAGAGATCGATGATGATAATGGTGGCAGTGAAACTAAGAGCCACTGTGAGAGTAAAAACAATGAGGTTCCTAGTAGTGATAAGGGAAGTGGTGATGTTGGAAACAAAGAGGACAATGATGAAGAATAAAATATGGTAACTGATAGCAATAATGATGCTAATGACATCAGTGATACCAAGGATCAAAATATCAGTGAAGCTAATGATAACAGTGAAGAAAATGAAGAGGTTGATAGTAGAAATGAAGAATAAGACAACAAATATCATGACAATAATAACAATAGCCATGAATTCCATAAGGAAAACATGAATATCACTGATAATGACAGTGAAGATGGAAAAAATAATGAAGACACAGAAATGGTCACAATCAAACCTCTTTCTATGAATTACCAAAGAGGAGAAAGGCTTGTGTTTGCTACCTATAAAAGGCAAGGTACCATGCCTTCTACATCAAAAAAAAATCTTGACAAAGGCAAGGAAAAGGTCACTGTTGGAGATAAGAAAGGAAAGCATCAAACTAAATAAGAGCACCAACTCATTGACCTTGACAGTGAAAATAAAGATGAGAAGAGGGCCACTAGCATACTACTCCAGAGCAAATATGCAGAGATCAAATATCTACAAAGAAAGATTGGCATGGAAGAGTATATTATTGGGTATGATAAGGATGAAAAAAAAAACTCAAGAACACACAAAGAGACCTTGGCCTACAGAAAAATATGGCCAAACACTATGCCTTGAAGAACAAGTTTGCAAGGGCCAAGCTCAAATGAGCCCTTGCCAAAATACGAGCACTAAAGGCGGAAAAAGACCAAGAAAACCTTGGAATCCTTGCTGAATCTTCTCTAAATGCATGCTAAACGCCATGAGGTAGATAATTGCAAATTTTGGCGAGTTTTTGACATTTTTGGTTTTTTACTGATATTAAAGGCTGAAAGCGCAACACCCTTGGAGGTACACCTTTCCTACAGGCATCCAATGGAGGAAAATTTTACATTTTTGGATTCATCAGCCCAAGGAAATCATGCACACAAAATTTCAGAGCATGTGGAGCAGTTTTGGTTCCTCAAAAGGCCCAAAAACATGCCAATTTTCACCTTTCTTCCAGGTTTTCAGGGCTGGCACTGCGCCTTGAGAAGCCTTGGGAGATTTAATTTTTGAACTAGTTAGTGAAGCCTAATCATAAATCCAAAGGTAGTTCTAGAAATTAGACTCAACAGGGTTTCCAACGAGCCATCCCGGAGCCAATTCCGAAATTAGGAAGTCCATCAAAGCTTGGCTGCAAGTGGACCCATTTTTCCTGTGCAAGCGTTGCGCCTTCAGACCTATGAAGTTGCCCCGTTGCGAAAAAGTCAACAAAACACAATGAAGGATATTTTCAAGATTTCTTTGGGAAAATCACTCCAGCTTTTATCAAGGAGTTATGTTTAGGTTATATTTCATTTATTTCAATAGTTATTATGTGCCTTGGGCCTTGCATGGACTCTTTGTACATAAATGACATTTATTATTTATGGTTTCTAGAAGCCTCTAAGTGTTTCCACCTCCTCATTTACTGATTAAATAGATCCTTGAGGCCTTATTTTAATTGTTAGTTGGTTGCTAAGCATAATATGATATAGACTCTTAGTTTACTTGTGAAATTGGCTTCGATATACTGTGATGGCTTTGGCCTCAGCATCTGTGGATTGAGCTCATTCTTAGGATTCATGAAGCTTTTTTGAATGGTGATGTATTCCACCTTTGTACATGTTTTCTTCAGTTCTCATTTTGTTTATTTGATCATGGGATAGAAATATTAGAGTAGCATATGTCTTGTTGGCACCCTGCTTTGTCTGCATCCTTTGATATTTATGTTTTCTTCCTTGAAGTTTAACTAATGAATTCTTAGGTGCTCTTTATTTTTACTTAGATGTTATGTTGAAAATCTAATTGTTTGCAAGTAAGTTTTAGAGAATACTTAACTTCTCTCTAAATTTACTCATCTGTTGCTCTAAGGTCTTCTTAGTATTGTTTGGTTGAATAATCCTTCATTTCTCTTCAATTTTTTACTATGCTAATCATGCTCAAAGATTTTCCTTATTATTAGTTTGTTAAAGGATCCTTGAATTCCCCTTAACCTACTATATTATCTCCTCCATGTTCATTTCACTCACTCAAAACCTACTTAGATCCATTTGGCCTTGTCAACTCTCCCTTTGAACTATGCTTGACTCAATTTTATACTTTTCAAAACCTTTACAAACTCCATAGCGCAATGTATTGATCCTCTCTTAATCTACCTATTTCCCTTGACAACCTACCCAACCAAAACAACAAACAATCCCTAATCCCTATAACTAGCCTAAAATCAAACTCTAAAATCAAACAAGTTAAATCATTTACATAAGCATAGAGAGAGCCCTCTCTGAGACCAGGAAGGCTAGGTCCTAGGACTCCAAAGATTGGTTTGATGTTACCCCTGTTCATTTGTTCTTGCCAATCTACAAATTACGGGGAGCTAACATTATGGATGAAAAAATTCTTCCCTAAATGCAGTGCATTACATTTAGAACAATAGGTTAAATACTTTGTAGATACTTTTCCTAACAATAAATAAACACACAAAACAGATCAAGCGACTTACTTGGAGTCCAAGCGCTTCCAATTCTCCTTCTGATGCTCTTGATGTAGCTTGAAATCGAAGCTAGATTGCAAAAATATTTCCTGCATGAATGGACAGTAAACAACAAAGAGATAGCAATATACATATGCCTATTCAAGTTATTCAATTAAATCAATGAAACATGAACCATATACATCATATAAGAATTCACAACATGGAAGATAGAAATTGATATGGATACATATGTCAGAAATTAAAAAACAATCTTTATTAATGGATATAAAGGAAGGTTACAACCAATGATTGATTTGATGTCACCATCTCCAACATCATCCCAGCCTCATCACATTGAACATCTCTCTAGTAGCATATCACTCAGATTAATTCCTCAATTGAAATTCCACTAGAATTTCTCTACTCAAATTATTCCTTCTCAAGCACTAGGATATGTGCTCAATTTATAGATGAGATAAAGTTAGTTTTACAATCAATGGCTTTCTAATAATAGGCAAGACATGTTCCCAAGCTCATAGGTATCAAATGGATACATGGATTCAAATTTTGACACATATGCAATCTTCTAGAAGGCACTGGCCAAGTGGAGATTCTGGAACCATAATAATTTCTCTCCCAATTGACCAACACACCCTTGAGTGTGGGGAAGTGCTTTGAAGAGCACCTTTAAATTGAGGTACCTGCATATGAGACGCACTTAGCCCTTTGAGATAGTACGTTGGTGAGGTCATAAGTGTTATAATATATAATTCAAATCTTGGAAACTTTGAAATGGAAGTCAGGAATTATTTGTCTTTGTTCTTTGGCTTAGGACATATAGCAACTGAAATGATAGGGGATGATAGACCCTATTCATTAGTTATAGAGATGATGTCCAGTTAAACAAGGTCATTGGTAATGATGCCCAAATTGACCTATAACAATATCAGAGGGGATGTCCAAGATAACAACGCGCAACAAATGGGTGGGGTTCCAGGAGATGTATCCACCCTTGATGAGACACTACGAGATAAGGTAGTATTGGGTGATGGTCGCACACAACAGTGCCATCAGTTTTGGGTCAACCTTACAGCTTTTAAGGAGAAGGCCACATCAATAAGAGAGGCTATCCTACAATGAAATGAGGAACTAGAGGGCATGTTAGTGGTTTGTGCCAATTTAGCAGCAAAGTTGGCCCACAATGGGGAATGGTTGGATTCCCTAATGGTGTAGTTAGAGGGCACATTGCAATTTTAGAGAAACTCCCTAAGACATATATAGACAACATGCAACACTCGTAGGAGAGAGGGATTATTCTCTGTGTGGGGATTCTTGCATTTGATTTTTTCTTGAGGTTAGATGGTGAGAGGTACTGAGATAGTACCCCATGGAGTAGGCTAGGTAGCTGGAAAGGTCCATGGCCACATTTCAGAAAATTCCATGGATTACTAGAGGGACATGAAGGCTAGATTACTATTGGGATCCAGGTGGAATTTCTCATCACATCATAGAGTCGATACATGATGGTAGTCATTCCATGACGGGTTTGATATTTGGGTGCACACACATTTCTAGATCTCTATCAGAGCTTCAGAAATCCCAAGTGATAGGATGGTTAGACAAGGGGGTATGCCCTTTTCAGGAGCTATCTCATCATATCGACATGCGTGGAGTGACAAGGTGATTAGCCTAATTGGCAAGAGTTGGTCGGAGGAGGTGGCATCAGTAGGCCACCAGATAGGGAATTACATAGAGACGGTGCTCTCTCATGGGTATATGGTACCCTTGAGCTATGGAGGGTAGGAGAAGTGATGTCATTGTCATTGGCATGTGAGGAGTCAGGTCATTTTGATCCTTTAGAGATGATGGGGATATGTAGCCCACCTCACGGGGGTTTACTAGAAGAGTGGTGTATATTTTGGCCCATGCAGGATACTATACGGTACAGGATGGTATAACCATAACCGATGGTATCCCATGGTGTATAGGGGCAGGTTGTAGCATACAGTGGCATGATGAGGAGTGCAAGAAGACTTGGTGGTATGTAGTGACCCATGACACTTCTAACAGGCATTTGGAGCGTTACCTCCAAGGGGGATTATGGACAGGGGAATTAGGTGTACCTTGGGATGCAACTCGCCTAGGATTGATGAGGATATTGTTGAGCATCGGGAGACACCACGTTTAGCAGTGAAAGTGTTACGAGGGTGTTATCAGTAGATCCGAGGCAGAGGGAGTGACGTCTAGAGGATTACTCTTGATCATTTAAGCAACAAGAACGAGTTGAGGAGGAAGGGAATTTTCTTCATCTCCAAAGAACCTTGGAGGCCTGATCACTTATGCTTGAGTGACACAGATGATGTGGAAAAGGTAGAGCATGAGGACATTCCTTCTGTATGCTAGGACGAGGACTCTTCTTCAGGTGAGTCCGCAAGGTCATATGAGGAAACTACTAGGGATCATGAGTAGTCATATGGAGTTGATGACAATAGTCCGCATTTGTCTTCCAGTGTGTAGGGTGAGCAGTCATAGGACTCGATGAGATATTTTTAGGATGATGGGTCACTTTTGATGATTCAGCCTGAGTAGCATGTGGTGGAGCATGGGGCAACTCAGGAGGCGGCTATGCACATCATGCATGATAGTCCTTTGGGGGAGAGCCAGATGGAGGCAAATTATACAATTAGAGCTACAACACAACAGGAGCCATGGAGCATTGATGCATGTTGACGGTCTTCACCTCATGAGGTAGTAGCTATAGCTAGATGCATTCTGCAATCCTTGCTATGGGACTTGGGCGATGATCGGCCACGGTGGCATTAGGATTCAGGAGGATTGATTAATGATAGGTGTGGTGAGGGATCAGTTTGGGATCTTGACATTAAGGAGTCTATCCCGTGTAGCCTAACACAGGGGCATAACCACACTGAGGGTTTTTTATGGGATATGGGCATTGGGTCTGTGTGCATCGAACCAGCAAGGTGGCCCACATATTTGGAGTTGCTTGAGGAAAAGCAACGTTTTGGTAAGGAGGAATATAATATTCCTAATTTAAATTTTAGCTAATTAGAATATTAATTTTTTCCTTCCTTAATTAAATAGATGAATAAGAGGGTAGAGCGACCCATAAATCTATTTTGTAGAATAAAACCACTTCACTAGTGTGAAAGTGGATCAACACAGTAGTAAATGGGGCTAGGAGGCCAATAGAGTAGTGCAATTTATGTGTAGGATATGGACCAATAGTCCAACACATTTATCATGTGGGCCTAGAGGTGTGAGGGTTCACAAGAATAAGAAGAGGGTGAGGTCATCCATGGAAATCATTTTGGATTATTATTATCTTCTTGTTGTTCATGAATTGAGCACACTTGAGTTGTTTAACCGAGTCTGCAGTGTTGTTTAGCACAAGGGTGTCTTCGAGCAGAGATCCCAACCTCATCCTTGGGGGACTTTGAGTTCCTACTCAGAAGAGGATTCTTGTTGTCTGTGTGATTTGATCTCATCATCCAGCATTTAGGCCACTTGCATACCCTCTAGTGCTACGCAGTCACTTAGTGACTTACGTAGTTGAGTAGCAGATTTCATCAGAAGAGGGTGAAATTCCATAGCATTTCTGCTTGGAATCCATTGAAGGGATCAACCCTTCAATAGCTAGGCTTGGGAGTACTTGCAGCTATTCTATATTTTAGTTGAAGCCATAGTTCTTCATACGCAACAGTTATTCATTAAAAACCCTAGGAGGGTGATTTTTCGAGGTCAGCCAATCTTGAAATCCTTTCTCGGTTACTCTGGGTTTTTGTCATAGGGTCCATATTCTAAATCCTGGATTTTTCTGAGCACTATATCATCCGAGTAGTCCTATTCACCTAGAAACATCATTTCCAATAGGGAAGCATAGAGGAAGATCTCCAACAATGCAGCAGAGACCAATGCTTCAGTGGGAGAGCTTGAGGTCATTCCAGCCCGCTTTTGTCGGCTTGAGTTCCATCTATTTTGAGGCACTGATAATTTTTTTTCACCTTCATATTAATAAAATGGCTCACCTTTTCTATCTATTTTTATGGTGTTTTCAGTCTATTTCCATATTTCTATAGTTTCTAGTTTATTTTGTTTTGTATTATTGTCTTTTCCTATTTGGAATATTACAGAAGGCGCTTGAGTTAGGCCAACGACCACATCTTTAATGAGACCAATGCACTGAAATCTCTTGGAGTCAAAAGAAAACAAGTCTTTATAAGGTCTAGTAATGTCTAAACCCATTCTTTCCATGATCACCTTAGGAATTAAATTGTGAGAAGCACCCGAGTCTAACATGGAATTATGAAAATTCATGTCATGAATGTTCCGACTTACATCAGAAGGTGACACTTCTTCATTATATTCATCTTCTAAACATGGTCCTAGGAAAATGGTAGGATGGTCTTCTTGCATATTTAGGATGTCTCAAGGTCAGGCTGAGTGTTAAGCATCTTGACAATTTGGCTCCTATACTTAGTGACCTTAACGATCTCACTAGAGGGAACTAGAATTTTGATTTTGGAAATATCATTTTGTTAGGTCCCTATATTAATAGTGTAGTCCGTTATTTTTGTTATTGTAGCCCCCTTATTGTTATTCTTGTATTACCCCTGTAGCCCCAATATTGTTATTATTGTTCCCTTACATTATTATTGTTAGGTCAGCTAGGATTATATTGTGACCCCATGGACTCCTATATATAGAAGTAGGTTTTTTCATTTGTATCATCCAAGAATTGTTCATTTATGTAATGTAAATGAGGTTACCACCTTGAAGTGGCTTATTTATAAGGCGTTGATCTCTCTTTTCTTCTATTTTGGGAGCTGGCTTCATAACATTTGTTATTAGAGCTTTGCATTCTAGGGTTTCGCTGCTCCAAACAGGTCATCATGGCATTTTCTTTATAAATAATTTTTGCGAAGGTTCCAAAGATGAAATTTTTACAAAGCGAAGTTGAAATCCCAAGGAAAATCGTGTAAATATTTCGATCTTGGTTCACAATATTTTCAGAGATATGATCTGTGGAATTTAGGTTTTTTCCAGGCTCCCCAATTTCACCTAAACAGGGAAATGTGGAATTTTCACTATAATTTTTTTTCTACGAAGGTTCAGAAGCTGAAATTTTTATAGAGTGAATTCTAAATCTGGAGGAAATTCCTGTAATAATTTCAAATCTTTCTTCACAATATTTTCAAAGATATGCTCTGTGGAAGTTAGGGTTTTTTTAGGCTCCCTAATTTCATCTCAAAGAGGTGACACCATAACTCTCTCTCTGAGCATCCGATTCAAAGTCTGTAAAAAGTGGCCACAAGTACATAAAATGTAGTTTTCTGTGTATCAATTTTAGAGTCGAAGGAGGAAACATGGCCATGTGGCACGTCGTACAAGTTCGCTCTACTGAACAAGTCCATAATTAGGTCATTGTGGGAGATTGGGCATAACTTTGCCTTGAAGAATCCAAAGAAAGTCAGACATGTGGCATTAGAAATAAGATTCAGAGGGCTACCATAGGACTGAATTTCAGATATTGAAGATCCAAAATCACAGAGATAATTCTGTTTCCATATCGAGCTCCTCAAAAGCAAGAAAAAGGTGTGTATTGTTTTTCAAATTTCATAATTTTTGTTTGAAAAATTAGTCTGAAGTGATTCCAAAGGAATATTGAATCACAAATATTAGTATTGGGTTCTGAAATGCCACCTAAGAATAATTCAACACCCATTAATCCTTTATAAGGCTCTACTATGACTCATGAAGAGGAAGAAGTGCAACATGACATATCAAAATTACAAGAGAAAGTGCACCAAATTTTGGTCTCGCAAAGAGCAACAAAAAATGAAATGAAAGTTTTCAAGAAAGGTGTGGAAGCTAAGACGGATGGTTTGAAGAAGGGCATGGAAGCTAATATGGATGGTTTGAAGAAAGGCATGGAAGCTAAGATGGATTGTTTGAAGAAAGGCATGGAAGCTAAGATGGATGGCATGGAAGCTCACATGGAAGCTGGCATGGAAGCTAATATGGATTCCATGGAAGCTAATATTGATGAAAAAATGAAAGACAACATGGAATACATGAAGAATGATCTAGAAGAAGACATGGAAATTTTGATGACAAGGTTGATACAAGAAATGATTCCTAATGGTGTAAAGATAGTAGAGGAAACTCATGACGAGAAAAAAATAAATGTTAATCGTGACTTCATAAAATCTAATGTTGGACTGAAGACCCACCATATTCCAAAGATCGATATGAGGAAGTTTGATGGAAAGGATCCCATAACATGGATACTACAGATGGAGCAATATTTTGATCTCAATAATGTGAAAAACACACAGAAGGTACACATTGCAACTTTATATTTAGAACAAAATACATATTTATGGTATCGATGGCTTTTCTCTCCTAAAAAAGTTTTCACTTGGTCGATTTTAGCAGAGGAAATGATAGCACATTATGAGCATACAAAGAGAAACACCTTCTTTAGCCAATTGATAAATCTCAAACAAAAGGGTTCAATGGTGGAGCACATTGAGGACTTCCAAAAATTGAATATAAGGGTAACTTATATTCTAGAGTAACATAGGATCGATGTCTTCATAGGGACTTTAAAGGATAACATCCAACATGAGGTTCGTGTTTGGGAACCTAATTCATTGGAGAAGGCATTCAGGTTGGCATGGAAAATTGAATGTAAAATTATGGCGACAAGGAAGCCTACCACTCACATCTTTAAATATGGAAGTGTTGCTACTCCTAGACTTCCACAACCTAGAAGGTTGACACCACAACAATTGGAGGAAAAAAGATTAAAAGGGATTTTCTACAATTGTGATAGCAAATACACTAAATTTCATAAGTGTGCTTAGAAAAAAATATTTTACATAGATTGTGAAGAGGAGGAAGAAAATGAATAAGAAACTTCAAAAGAAGAGGATATACATTAGGAAACATCCCTAGAAGAAGAAGAAATGAGCTGAACATATCATGTAATGCATTGGTGGGAATTAACACTCCTCAAACTCTCAAGACAGAAGTACATATCAAGAATTAAAAGGTAATCATTTTTATTGATTTGGGTAGTACCCATAATTTCATTCATTGTAAGGTAGACAAGGAATTGAATTGTTTCCTATACCCAGCACTAGAATTTCAAGTGATGGTTGCAAATGGAAGAGCTATAAATTTCTCTGGAAAATGCCAAAATATCAAGCTAACCATGGGGGAATATGTATTTAATATTCCAATGCTTTCCATTCCAATCGGAGGTTATGATGTTGCAGTAGGAGTACAATGGTTACAATCTTTGGGGACGGTAGATTTTAATTTTCAATAATTTTTCTTGAATTTTTTTTCGGAAGGAAAGGAAGTCGAATTATGGGGTATCAAAGGGAAGTCGGAAAAGATAATAAGCACTAATTTCATGAAAAAATATTCTAAAGAAAGAACAATGGGGCATAATTGCACAATTATGTTCACTAGAAGTTCTAACATCAAAATCATATATTTCTCCACATATCCAAAAATTATTGGACAATCATTCCAAGGTGTTTGAAACTCCGAAAGGACTCCCACCTATTTGTGATCATGACCATGCTATTCATTTTATTCCAGTAATTTTTCCTCCAAACTTCAGGCCTTATATATATCCTTATGTCCAAAAGAGTGAAATTGAATGTATGATTGCATAAATGTTAGAGGCTGGTATAATTCAACCTAGTCAAATTTATTTCTCTGCTCCAGTAGTATTGGTGCACAAGAAGGATGGATCATGGTGCATGTGTCCGGATAATAGGGAGCTCAATAAGCTCACTATTAAAGATAAATTTCCCATTCCTATTATTGATGAATTATTGGATGAATTACATGGAGAAATTTATTTTACCAAGTTGGATCTTTGTTCAGGATATCATCGAATTAGAATGAAGACTGAAGATATTCCAAAAAAAACATTTTGAACTCATGAGGGTCATTATGAATTTTTGGTCATGCCTTTTGGCCTTACCAATGCACCTTCTACATTTAAAGGGTTGATGGATTCCATTTTCAAACCCTTCCTTATAAAATTTGTTCTAGTATTTTTTGATGATATACTAATCCACAAAAAGTCTTGGAAGGATCATGTTCAACATGTTGACAGGGTGCTCAAACTATTGGAGGAGAAACAATTATATCCAAAAACATCCAAATTTTTCTTTGGAGCACAAGAGGTGGAATATTTGGGTCATATTGTATCTCACAAGGGTGTTAAGATAGACCCCAAAAAAATTAAATCCATTAAGGAATGGAAAGTCCCCACAACCATAAAGAAGTTGCGAGGATTTCTTGTTTTAACAAGGTATTATCGCAAGTTTGTTAAGAATTATGAGAGAATAGAAGAACCTATACCAACGTTATTGCCGAAAGATGAATTTTCATGGATTGCTGAAGCAACTAAGGCCTATGAACGTCTTAAAGAGGAAATGTGCCTAACACTAGTCTTATCTACGCTAGACTTCACAAAAACATTTATTGTGGAATGTGATGCCTCAAGAAATGGAATTGGTGATGTTTTAATGCAATAAGGAAGACCCATTTCTTTTGAAAGTCATCCAATAAAAGGAAAGTGTTTACAGAAATATATTTATGAGAAGGAAATGTTAGCAATACTACATGCACTAAAGAAATGGAGGCCTTCCCTAATGGTAAGACACTTCAAGGTAAAAACTGATCATGATAGTTTTAAACACTTTTTGGAACAAAGACTATCTTCAGAAGAGAAGCAAAAATGGGTCACATAGATGTTGGTTTATGAATTTGAAAGCATCTACAAAAAGGGAACCTAAATGTTTTTGGAGATGCACTCTCAAGAAATAATGAAGAGGTGGAAGCATTGCTTTGTTCCATTTCGATTATCCAACTAGATTGGATAACCGAAGAAAGGGATGAATGGAAGAAGGATGAAGAAGTGTGGACACTCATTGAAAAGGTGCAGCAATAACCTAGTACATCTGATACATTTAGCTAGAAAAATGATTCCTTATGGTACAAATATCACTTATATATTTTTAAGATTTCCCAACTAAAACAAAAGATTCTTTTGGAATTGCACACTTCTCCTTTCGGAGGACACTCGGGATTTTTAAAAACTTACCACAGGGTGAAGAAAGTTTTTTTTTGGGATGGCCATAAATATGATATTTAAAAGTTTGTGGTAGAACGTTTGGTTTACCAGCAAAATAAACTTGAGACATTTAAGACCCCGGGTCTTCTAAAACCTTTATCCATTCCAAGTAAACATTTGGAAGATATTTCAATGGATTTTATCACAATTTTACCTAAGTCTGAAGGAAAGAGTGTCATCATGGTGGTAGTTGATAGACTTACCAAGTATGCACACATTTGTGCATTATCTCATCCATTTAAAGCCAGTACAATTGCTACTAAATTTATGGAAACAATTCAAAAGCTACATGGAAACCCAAAGATTATTGTAACTGACAGAGATCCCATTTTTACTAGAAATTTTTGGACGAAATTATTTTCTTGTTTGAGTACTCAAATAGCTCATATCTCATCTTATCATCCTTAATCCGATGGTCAAACTGAGATAGTGAATAAATGTTTGGAAGAATATCTTCGTTGTTTTGTATCTGATAAACAAACACAATGGGTCAAGTTGTTACCTCTCATTGAATGGTGGTATAAAACTTCCTTCCATACTACAACAAAATTGACCCCATTTATGGCACTTTATGGATATCATCCACCATCCATCACATCATATTTAAGAGAAAATTATAAGGTTCAAGCTGTGGAAGATCACATCAAGCATCAGCAAGAAGTTATCCAACTCTTAAATGATAACATAAATTTGACACAAAATCGAATGAAACAACTAGAAGATCAACGTCACAATGAGATAAGTTTTGATGTAGGAGACTTGGTATTTTTACGGCTACAACCATACAAAGAAATTTCCTTCAATCAAGCTAAAAAGGATAATAACTTATCACCAAAATACTATGGTCCTTAAAAGGTGTTGCAAAAGATTGGTACAATGGAATACAAATTGGAGCTTCCTGCTTCGTCTTAAGTGCATCCAATTTTCCATGTTTCATGCTTAAAGAAGGTTATAGGTGAAAATATTCTAGTTCAAACAATATTTCCAAAACTTGATGAGAAAGGAAAATTCATATTGGAACCTGAAGCAGTCACAGAAACAAGAACTCGACAACTACGAAATCGATCAATTTCAGAGTATCTCATCAAGTGGAAGAACTTACCCACTAAAGATTCTACATGGGAGGATGATAATTTTATATAGAAGCACCTAGAGCTACTCAAGCATTGAGGACAACACTTTTTTGAAGGAGAGGGGCATGTTAGGTCCATATATTACTAGTGTAGTCCCTTATTGTTGTTAGTGTTGTTAGCACCCTGTAATTAGCAAGAATGGAAAAAGTCCAACTGCAGGGATAACATTATTTCAACCACTTTGGGATTCTAGGATCTAGCCTTCCTGAATCCGGAGAGGGATCTCTCCTAATTAGTGAAAATATGGATTTGTCTATGAAGTTTTGGGTAATGATATTAGGCTAGTTATGAAGGCCGAGGGTTTGTTTTTTTTTTTGGATGGTCGAGCATGATTATTTTTTGAGGTGGAAAGTTCTAAGTGCAAAGATTTTCAAAGGTGAGAAGTTGCAAGTAAATAGAACAAGCTTTGGCCAAGAAGATAGATAATTGCAGGTTTTAGTCCATTGGGCTATGGAGTCATAATAGGGTTTAATTGAAATAGCAAGGGGAAAGAGTGGTCCATGGCGAAATTCATATATGTCTAAGGATCTATTTAAAGTTTTATTTATGGAATAAAATGAGACAAAAATAAGGGGAATTAAACAAATGAAGAACAAAGAGCAGCCTAAGATCTGGTAAGTACTTTTAAACTAGCCAGATTTTGACATACACTTAAGAAAGACATGAAAGTAAACTAGGATCTGGTAAGTACTTTTAAACTAGCTAGCCTTTGATACACTTTCAATAGAAAGCATATAAAAACAGAAGGAAACACAAATGATAACAAAGGATGGTCTAAGATCTGGTAAGTACTTATAAACTAGCCAGCTTTTAACACATTCCAAGGGAAAACATTTAGACAGTCTTTGGGGATAAAACTAAGACCAGGGCACACCATATCTTCCTTAGTTCATCTCTAATTAACATGAAATGAAAGTAACATACAAGAACAATATTCAACTAAAACAATAAGACGAGGGAACACCAGCATTCCTATGCTTAAACTGAATTAAATAATTCCTAAATAACACAGTTTGGAAGAAAACATTCAGATAAAGATTTTTAGTCAGAGAAGGGTACTGATATACAGTAGGTCCTAACTCTATGCATGTTTTTATTTATAAGAGAATATGAACATAGTGAAAATAGAAACAAAATAATGAGTCACAATGAGAAAACATCACTGTCAACATAGACCAGGGTCCCATAAATCAATTTGTATTGATGCTCCAAACCAGTTATAGCTTTAAGTCCAATGCTTTAGTTTAGCAATCATCTGCACATCTCAGCATAACTTATCTATCACAAGCAGAGCTCCAAGGGCTAGTGAACACTATTTACAAGTAGAAGTCTCAAGCTCAATTACATTTCAATGTTCAGTAGCCAACTCAACCAACACCTCCCTCATCTTCTTCTGTAGTATTTATAGAAGAATGAGGAAGTGAGATATGATAAAAGATCTCCAAGATAATTAATACAAACTTGATGGCTTCTCGGCCTTTAGGGGGCTTGATGAAGAAGCTTACATAGGTGTCCTCTATATTAAATAATTTACATTAAGATTTAAGCTCGGTGGGAGATTTTTTTGACTTTTGAGGCTCTCTATTATGTTGAAGTAACTCTGATGATATTTTATCATTAATTTTATTTGTAGAATTAATTTCTCTGGCTGCGCTGAGGCAAATACTTGATCTTCATCAAGAACTTCAGCCTCTGTTTTAATGCTTTGAGGCACATGTGGCACTGTGGTAGCTTGGAGGAATCAATTTGCCTTAGATGTGGCAGTGGAGGCTTTCTATTTGATGAACCTTTATGATTTACCTTTAAACTGTGTTTTAATAGGGGGATTAGGCTTTTGATAATCCATATTAGCCGTAATCCCCACAGATCCGTCTCCAATCTCATGTTCTGGTGTGTTCCTGTCTTCGACACTGATACTCTTTGATTTGTGTTTGATTCACTTGTTTGTTGGTGTGCAGGGCTGCACAGGGGTCGAATGGAATCAACGCCTCATGAATCATGGATGAAATGTGGAGTTGAATCCTACAAATGATTCCATTTGAAGAATCAAAGGCGGGAGTATCGTCACCCTCAACCTTTGAAATTTTCTTCAGTATAGCGGAAAAACCATTTAAACCCTACAAAAATACTAACAACATTATAAAATCCTGCATATATATAGGTTTTTTGCTTCATAAGGCACATGGAGAGAGCATGGCCATTGGATGGCATCATCCAATGGTCGAGATTTATTAGAGGAGGTCAGAGGATAATGGAGGAGGAAATTAAATCAGAACCGTCGATCACGCAGAGATCGACGGTTGGGAGCAAGGGAAAATAGTCAAAACGACAGAGTCATTTTATTTGGACAAACGGAGAAAATGGGCTAAAACCTTTGTTTCGGAAAAAAGTGGCAGAAAATTGAGTTTGGGGATCGGGACATACGTGGGCCGTCGGATGAGATCGGCCCGCGCAATCAATGGTGGAGATCGGGTACCGACAAACCTTAAAAAACATGCCCAGACTTCAAAAAAGGTTAATAAAATCATGTTGTATAAAGTCCCTCAGGTCCGGATTTGCTGACTGTACGGGGAAACACTAAATATCTGCCCCAATTAAAATATTCCACGTGGGCTAGGGGACGAGCGTGATGGAGTGTGGGCCATCAATCTACAAATCAGATCAACGACGGAGATGTTTTAAATAACCGCATCGTACCACGTTTATCTTTCAGGCTTCTTTAGAGCGTGATAACCGTCCGATGAGCTGGCCTCAAATTGGACGACGCACGCTAATATCGTGTCGAGCCAATATCTGACCTTTAATGCTCAGGGAAAATGGTATCGCCATAACGCCCAAGGCCACGTGTCACCTGACGGGGTTGATCGCTGCCAAATGGAGAAAACTGCCTCCTTCTCAAAAGCGGTGCGATGAATTCCGCCCGGTTTTCTTTTAATATAACAAAAAAAAAATTAAAACCCAATATTTAATATAAAACAAGGTTTGTTGTCAGGAGGGTTTTATATTCGCGATTTGGCTTGGTGCCCGTCTGCGGGGCCATGGATGTATGGAAGATAATATCACCGGGGTTTTTATGCATAGGCCTAATCGGCATCGAAGATTTCTAGAAGGGGGAAGAGTTGCGCTCTGCGTTTCCTCCGATGCGATAAGCGCCCAAATGGCTTAGCGCCTGGCTCCAGCACTAAGGAATTTGTAGTGGAAATGGTTAAGGACTTAGCCCAAGGGGGCTTAAACCTTTACACAAAAATATGTATTTTTATGAATTTTTCAATGTTTTTCCAATGGTTTTGAGGCTTTCGATAAGGCAAAGAAGGAGTCTTAAACCTTATCAAAGGGGTTTCGATGGGAGAGAGGGGAGAATATGAAAAATGAGGGATAAAAAGAGTCTTCAAGAGATAACACCTTTTGTAATAAAACTTGTTTCTTGAAGTTTCCAAAAATTATTTAGCCACCTTTTGGTATAACAAATTCTATATGTGGCTAACAGTGGCTCCACTTGGGGATGGTGCCTTCTTGAAGGCATCAATAACTTCATACTTGCATTCTCTGGGTGGCTGACCTATGCCTCATCCACTGGGCTGCCCTTCCTTTACTAGGATGATTTTCTTTTGCTCTGAAAACATATTAGCAGCCATAAAAACAATGGATCCTTCATCAACAAGCTATCTACCTACCCAATCCTACAGATCTAACATTTTTTCTTCTTTAGAGTGCACTTGGATTGGAAAAATATTTTACAAAATTTTATTCTTTTGAAAGCAGGAAATCTAATCTATTTCTACTCCTTATTTCTCCATGGACTCAGATTAAACAATTGAGCCCATATGATTCTCTACCTAATCTATTGCCTGTTGGGATTAAACTGTCCAACAGATTTTATTCACTAAATTCTACAACAAAAATTTAACAACAGCCATGTCAAGATTAAGTTGGTTGACTTGCTGTGATCTATGGCATAAAAACAAGCTGCACATAGACATTATTTTGCACAAAATTTAAAACAAAATGGAAGGCTTGAGATCTGAAATTTCAAAGCATTTCCTTCCCCATTTTTACAGTTTTGTTTTGACCCTTGCTTGAGCTGTTTAGAACTAGTTTATCTTTGTTTCTGACTCAAGAAAGTAGAACAGATTTGAGTCATTCTCTTTGGAAATTTAGGTTCAGATTTTGAGCATGTTTGAACCTTTATTTTCTATCCTAAAATATCTACTGATAAGCCAAGATTAAACAGTATGGAAAATCGAATTCACTATCCTATCAGCAGAAAATTTAAAACAAATTAGTCAAGATTAAGCTGTTTGACTAACTAGAAGTATGTTTTTCAGGAGTGGCATTTAAGCTTGCACACTTTCAGATTTTTTTCACTTTTTGGTATGGGTCTATACCTTTTGTTTTTACAATCTGCCCTCTTTTCTTTCTTTCTTTGTTTTTGTATTTTGATTTTTTCTAACTTTGAATGCAATGGTGGATGAAATATTTATAGTGGAAAAAGATAAAAAGTCTTTCAGAACATGAAATGTATCAAGAGAAGTAATTCTTAAGCATCTTGCCATTGACAGGACCCCCAAACAATTCTGCTCCATTCAACTCTTGCAAAAAATAGGCATTGTTACCAGCAGTTGAATGGATAGAGTAAGGGCCAAGCCACAAGTTCTCGAATTTTCCATGCTTGCCCTTGTCTTCCCTCCTTGAGTCCCACTTCAAAACTTTGTCCCCAATATTGAAATTTCTGGCCTTGGTTCTTCTGTCAAAATTTTTTTTAATGTTGTCCTGTTTCTGCAATGCTTATTTATAAACCTCCTCTCTGGTTTGCTGAAGATGAATGGTCTGATTTATTCTTATGATCATGTCATTATCTTCAGTTTGTAACTATTGAATCAACTTCATTATTGGTACACCAAGGCTGGTTGGAAAAATTGCATCAATACCATACACAAGCTGGAAAGGTGGCATACCAATATATTTCTTCAAAGTCAATCTGTCAGCCCAAAGTGCATGAACTAGCTTTGTGTGCCAAGACTTTTTGTTATCCTCCAACAGTTTCTTGATGATGTTCACTAAACTCTTGTTTGAGGATTCTGCAAGTCCATTAACTTGGGGGTAATAGGCCATGGAATTCCCTAATGTTATATGATATCTGTGACAAAATTCAACCATCTTCTTTGATCCAAATGCTGCTGCATTATCAGTGATGATCTTGGTAGGATAGCCAAATCTGGAGAGAATGTTGGTCTCCATGAATTTTATGATAACAGAATCATTGGCCTACCTACAAGGTATGGCTTCTATCCACTTAGTGAAATAGTCTATGGCAGTGAGAATCCATCTATGCTGAGCAGACGATGGTGGATGGATTTCTCCTATGAAGTCAAGTCCCCACTGTTGAAAAGGAGCCTTAACAGTGATTGGATGCATAGGTAGGGGTAACAGTTTTATTTTTCCTTCAAAAAGTTGGCACTTATGACAGGCAATGATCATCTTGTGTATATCAGGAAAGAGAGTAGGCCAATAGAAACCAGCCCTCAAAATTTTGGTGGTTGTTGTCTTCCAGTACAAATGACCTCCACAATCTCCTCCATGGAACTCGTTCTTGACCTTCTCTGCATCATACTCAGGCAAACATTTAAGTAATATACCACTTCCATTTTTCCAATAAATACATCTATCTATAATGCAATAGTTTACAGCTTTTAACTTTAGGAACCTTACCTTTTTTTTTTTTCAAACCAGGAGGTGTATTCAAATTAAGAAAAACATAAATAATATCAGCATACCAAGAGGAATTCATGAAATAGTCTTCAACAATGGGAGTTGAGATTCCTTCTTGGTTATCCAAAGCATCAATCATATTTATATCAAGAACTTCAAAATTGGATTCATCCATTAATCTAGCTAGACCTTGGCCTTTGATCAGCTTAGTGGGTTTTATCTCTAAATCATATTCAAGAATAACAGCAATCCACTTACCTCTCTTATCATCTGGGTCCTGTGTTAGAATGTGTTTAACAACTGAATTTGGGACAAAGGAAATGATGTGTGAGTGCAAGATGTATACTCTGAAGTCTTTCAAAGCTTTAACCAAAGAAAAATCTTGCTTCTCCATAATGTTATACTTTAGAGGGGCATCCCTCAATGCCTTGCTAAAGAATGCAATAGGATGCTCTTGTCCTTGTGGATTTTTCTGTAAAAGGACAGCACCTATGGTATGTTCTGATGCAAACGAAAACATGTAAAAATATTTTGAAAAATCAGGACTTATTAGAACCGGTGTTTTGGTTAACACTTGTTTCACCATCTCAAAGGACTTCTTTGCTTGCAAGGTCCACTTTACCCCTTGCTCCTTTTTCAACATGTTTTTTATATTTCTAAGGAGCTCGGCCAAGTTGGGGATGAACCTTCTCAGAAAGTTAATCTTTCCAATGAAATATTGCAACTCCTTGATGTTTCGAGGATGAGAGATTTGCAATATGGCCTCAATCCTTTTGGGATCTATCTTAATACCCTCTTCTGAAATAATGTGCCCAAGAAGTTTACCTTCTTGGAGCCCAAATAGTGTCTTCTTAGGGTTTAAAGATATTCCAAACTTTCTTCATTTCTCGAAAACATTTCTTAAATGTTCTAAGTGCTCTTCATCTGTTTTTTAAAACATAGTGACATCATCAAGGTATAAAATGATGAAGTAGCCCAGTTCTTCCGAGAATGCTATGTCCATGGCTCTCTGAAAAGTTTCTCCATAATTAATTAGACCAAAAGGAATTTTCACATATATGGAAGTGCCCCATGGTGTAGTAAAGGTTGCCTTTAATTGGTCAGCAGGGTGAACTAAGATTTGATTGTACCTTGAGTAGCCATCAAGCAAAGAAATTCTTCTAGACCCTACCTCCCTTTGTAAAATATGGTCCATATTAGGTAAAGGGTAGTTGTATTTCAATGAAGCTTTGGTTAAGTCTCAAAAGTCTATACAAAGTTAGATATCTCTAGTTTTCTTCCTAACTGACACCAGATTAGACACCCACTCAGAATATCTAATAGGGACAATAATACCAGCTTCATACATTTTCCTGATTTCCTTCTCAACCAGAGGCAGCTGAACATGGTTTATTCTTTGCAGTTTCTGTTTGAATGGTTTTTGGTTTTCTTTAAGAGGAATTTTGTGCTGTATTATTTCAGTGTCATAGGATTTCAGATCTTCGTAACCCCATGCAAAAAAATCAAAAAATTCTTTAAAAAACTCTATGTATTTGAGTTTAATGTGAGCTGGTAAAGTTTTAGATAGTTTAATCATTTTCAGTTTAATTTCACTGCCTATATTGCACTCTTCCACTTTAGTCTCTACAGGTTCCAATTTTGGCTTCTTGGCCACATCGTTAAAATCGAACAACTCTTCTAAAGGGGCCAGACCCTTAGGCAAACTTTCATCTTTGGACTGAAGGGTTTCTAACTCTTCTGTTTCTAATTCTGCAGTCAGTTCTGTTTTGTTTTGAAGTTTTCTTGATAGTAGATTAATATTAACAAATTCAGGAGACGGTTCTTCTTCATCACAAAAATTTTCTTCACTGCAGTCTGTATCATAATCTGAGTCTGAACTGTGTAGTTCGAATTCATTTCTGAATTTCATGAAGTCTTCTATTTGTTTGTCCCCTTCGAAAACTTGCCAGTATTTTTCATTATCAGGTATGGCTAGTCTGAATTTTATTTGAGTTGTTCAATCTTTGGTTTCATATGGCGTTAAGCATGTTCTAGTTGCAAAGGCTAAATTGTGGGCTGCAATATTTATTTTTCTTGGGACAAAAATCAGTTTGGACTCCTCGAATGTTTTTAGAAGGTCCATGACATCATTTCGGTAGGCCCTAAGTCTAGGATGATTTGCGTTATACTCCCCATTGACTTTCCTAATGACCAACTTTGAATCCCCATACACATTGATTCTTTCGGCTCCTAACTTCTTCAACAAACGTAAGCCTAGAAGCAGAGATTCATATTCCGCTATGTTGTTGGAACACTGAAAGTTTAATTTGCAGGAAATGCTTTCTGCGTGGCTTTTTTCAGTGTTGCATATCCAAACACCTGCACCAGCGTTGGTCTTAGTGCAAGACCCATCAAAGTGCATACTCCATAGAGGACTAGTCTCGAGTTTATCATTTGGGTTACTATGATCTTCAATAAGCGTGTTATCGAATTGTTCTTGGAGGTCAGCACACTGTTGAACTTGTTTTAACTCCTCAGATTTTTTATTGGGTTGAGGACTGCTTTCTTGACTCTCAATGTTTAAAAGAAAAGGACACATGATTTGTAGCTCAAGACTTGTGTTTTTTTTCTAGAGTTTACAGGTTCAACAAACTATTCTGACACTCCTACATTATCTTCTTCCTCCCCTCTATCTGTCATTAAATCAGACAAGGTCACTTTTTCACTGAAAGTTTCGTCATTGAAAAGGATAAATGAATCCAGGCCTGTGTTTACAGAATAAAGAGGATAGTTATGTGGTCTGTCTTGACTTATAACTGTGTATTGCATATGAGACTCCCTGTAAAGTCTTCTAGTCTAATTGAAAACAAGGATAGTCGCATAGGTCATGTCCATTTGCATAGTCCCTTGTAACTTAGCCCCCCAAGATCTTGATAATAACATTCCATACTTTGGGGGCACATCAGCCACAACAATATCCATTACTAAGCATTTAGATGGAATTTGGGATAAGTTAATGTAGAGGTCCTTAATTAATCCTAAACATTTTACTCTGCTTGAGTCAAGGGAGTAAAGGTCTTTGTAAGGTCTGGTGATTTCAAGGCCTAGGCTCTCCATTATAGCTTTGGGCATTAAATTATGAGAGGACCTGGAATCATGCATAGCATTGTGCAAGATTTTGTCATGAATATTTAAACTTATATAAAAGGGAGGAACAGGTCCCTCTTGATATCTACCTTCAATCTTAGGACCAAAAATGAGCTGTGGCTGGTCATCATTAAGATTGAGTGTGTCATTATTATCCTAAATATTTAAAGCCTTCAAAATTTGGGTCCTATATACATTCTGGGCAGCTAACTCAGTCAGGGGAACATAGATTTTGATCCTTGAAATTTCTTGCTCTAGGCTGAAAGGAATTTGGTTCTTTGAAAAACTTGTTTAAGTCTTACTAGATGCTAGTCTATCAGCAACATCAGTTTGCTGATTTGTTCTATTTACATTTGACAAAATGGTTTTAACATGAGTACTAGCTGAAGTGTTAGTACTGTTAGAGTCGGTCTTTACATCCCTTCGTCAGAGATCATTTCTCTTATTGCATTTCATTTTTAGGTGTCTCATTCCGCTCATTCATCTGCATTCCGTTAGGGGCATGCCATTATCTAACAGAAGGGCTTTGTTCTCTCATTTTCCCTCATGTTTGTA
Source organism: Pinus albicaulis (assembly GCA_034641835.2). Classification (NCBI taxonomy): domain Eukaryota; kingdom Viridiplantae; phylum Streptophyta; class Pinopsida; order Pinales; family Pinaceae; genus Pinus; species Pinus albicaulis. The sequence goes on from MU968411.1 coordinate 74,091,392, forward strand.
CCTGTTGGGTTGGTCAAAATTTATCAAAATTCATCAAAGTTTAGTTCATGTCATTTACAGTCATAGATGGTTATTTTGGTCAAAAGAGTCATTTCACTTTCTAGGTCTAGGGTTTGGTCTTCAGAAATGTTAAATAATGCCTACAGGCCATGAGGATGTTTTCAACAAGTTTTCATTTCAAGATTTTCATCGTCAAATATGCTCGAGGATGTTTCTTCTTCAAAACTATGTTTTGAAGAAGAAATTTTCTAATTTGTTTCTGTAATAAATATGTATCTTTCCGCCATGAAATACTTCACATGCAGACTCTGGTCATCTTTTTCCAAGGTTCAATGCCACCATCCCTGCAAAAATCAACCAATTTCATCATTTAAGCTCAAAAAGTCAATGAGGAAACAAAAAGACAGAGTTGTATTAAATATAAAAAGCGCCAAAGTCAAAAACATTACAAAATGGGTTATTGAGAAGCAAAAATTAAAACCATGTCTATATAAGATATTTCTCCAAGTTATTAATCCATTTGTATCGAGAGATTTCAGAAAATCCAAGAGAGAGGTCGATGTTGAAGTGTGGAGGGACGAAACTCTGAGTTTAAAGGGCTGACTGTGTGTTTGAAATCAGCGCGGCGCATTGGGATAGGGCGTGGTGCACCCACAGAGCGCGGTGCATAGAGCCAAAATACACTTTGCATTTTCCAAAGGGTGCGACACATCCACAGGACGCGGCACATTGGGCTTGTGTGCGGCGCACAGAGCCCCCATGGCCGAAATCATTTCCGCTCCATAAAAACTCAATTCGATTCACTTCATTTTTCTCCAAGTAAGTTGACAAAGCCTGTTCAATGATTTTAAGTCATGTGTGCTAAGGTTTAGAAGCGAAGACATTAGAGTTTGGTTGGTGAAGGAATAAACCCTATACCCATATCAAAATCTGCTCTCTAGGGTTTGCAAAGAGGTGTTTGGTGCTTAAAACTACCACCCCATTTTCATTTGTGCTCTCATCACTGTTATCGATGTTATCATACCGTTATCATACTGTTGTCATAATCCCTTCTCCTATTCCCGCTGTCCCATATCCCTTATACCCTTTTTGTTCCCATATTTTAATCCTCAAACCCTATCACTTGCTATCACTTCCCTCCATTGACAAAATCCTAATTTCCACAACATTCAAGGACTGCCTCTATATCCTTGATTTCACTTATATTTTTCCATTTCATTGACTCTTGTTCCTAAAAACTACCCCCGTCACTATCTCCTACTCCCATATCACTATAAAGTCTCCAAATTCTGAAATTTCTCAAGCAATGAGTGACTATCCTTCACTCCAAATTCCCTTGACAGTCTATTGTATTCAGTGTGATATTTCCCCACAGCACCTTATTTCATATGTGGCACACTTGGTATTGAAAGACAAACTTTTTTTTTCACCACCTACATATCAGCATAAACACCTTGTTTTCGGCCTGCATATCGGGGGGCTAAATTCAACATATAGGTAGGGATATGAGCAAGACGGTGGTTAACCTGAGCTAAATATGCAGAGGTCTCATAAAAGTGGCGGTGACGTCGGGGAAAGGAGCCCACTTCTTTGGATCAAGGTGCCGAGCCCTGCCCCGCTTGCAATGACATACTTTCAGCATATTCATGTTTTTGGTATTGTCAGATGATTGCTCATATTAGGCTACATCTCCAAGATTGGTTCGCTTATTTGTCCTACTTTGCGTGGTGGTCATGTAAACCATGGTCATGTAAACCTTATTGGAGTGAACTTCACCTTGACACGAGAGACCATTTTAAGGGCAACGGGATACCAAACATGAGTGCGAGGTGGAATAGAAGACAACGGTACGAATGAGCATATTCCCCTCCTTCATCATTTCGGATATTGCAGCGGTGAGCGAAATGTTCATTCCGGTTCCCGAAGGAGTCTTGTACGCCATTAATGAAACTGATCATTAGATACTTCAGCTATGAGGGTAGATTCTCACGCCTTTATGCATACCATATCAGACTTTTGATGCATTTCATGAGAGTGCGACTAATGAATATTCCATACTTCATGTGCCGAAACATAGAGCGGATGACTACCCTGGTGCAAAAGAAGAATCCAGAGCAGCAACATAACAACATTTATCATTATGCGCTCATCAAAATCATTTTAGTACATCAACTTGGATTGCAGGGCATCGCATGGGATGAGTTCATTTCCCATGACTTCTTTGCAGCCCCTCAGCCTCCTCCCGAGATTGTTCATGATGAGGGAGAGCCTTCGCATCAGTTCGAGTTTCCCAAGAATGAGCCTATCAGTGCTCCAGTGTGTGTGACATATCAGAGAGGCCACAGAGCCTTATTTGCAGCAGCATGACGAGTACTATCTCCACCAGAGGTGGAAGCGGTCTCGTTGCCTTCATCACCAGCGCGAGTACTATCTCCACATGGCATGGAAGGGGTCTCGCCTTCTACATCAGCACAGGTACAGGATAGAGGCAAGAAGCCTATGCACGATGAGGGCCCTTCAGGAGGCCAAGAAACTGATTTTCTATTGATCGATGTTGATTCGAGCTCTCCCAGCTCAAAGCTGAAAGAAATCATCTAGGAGCAAAAAGCTGAGATCGAAACGCTGACCGAGAAATTGCAGAGAGCTCAGTGGGTTATAAATTGCACCAGAGGCGGTGGAACAAACAGCGCGGAGGATCCCAACACACCCCCTCCTTGGAGCTACGAAGGTACGGAAGACCAGGAATTAGCCCGGAAGAGACCAGGTGACATGACACCATTTGAGCGAGAGACTTGCCTTACGAGAGTCAACATTCATCTGGAGAAGCTCTTGGTGAAGGCCAATAGAGACAAATACATGCTCAGACATATGAAGAACCACTATTGGGCCCGCACACACGTTTGTAGAGCCAGGATGAAGATCCTGAAGGCGAGGTTGAGGAGAGCATTGAAACGTCGGAAAAGGCCTGATCCACTCTGAATCTTGGCCGAAGCCTCCTTGGCTGAGCATGAGACATGATGGGAGACCTTCACTCTAAATTTCAGCAAATTTGGAGAAAATTTTCTCATTTTTGAAAATTTTGGTTGCAAAACAGGTTTTTCCGCCCGACGCGTCGCGCCACCCGACACGCGCTTATGATTGAAACATTTTCTGGAGGAAAAATTGATATTTTTGGATTTTTTATGGTAAATTATGCATGCTCAGGAATGGTTGAGAGATTTCATGAAGTTCTGGGTGGTCTTAAAGGTCAAAAACAGTCCAAAAATGACCTTTCTGCCACTTTTTGCACCAGCAGGAACCAGTCTTGGGAGATTGAAGTTTTGGAGGGGCAAATAAACTCCAAATTGAAAAATTAAAATTGGGTTGGATAGAAAAAATCTAGGGCTTTCCAACGAGCTATCATGAGTGCAATTTTGACTTCAATAAGTTCCCCAAAAACAGGCTCAAAGTGGTGCGGCGCATTGAGTTTTCTGGCGCGACACATAAAGGAATTTTGCCCAATTTTCACTTTTCAGCTCAGAAATTCGGCCAGTTTGACTAGTTTCACTTTTGGATGTAGTTATTGATCTATATCGATGTAATTTTGTGGCTATGATGTAAATTTGGCATTTTTTTACTTGTTCTAGAGGATTCATTCACTAAAAAGTGAAAATTAAGTGAATGGATCAGTTTCCTAGCATGTAGAGGCAAGTTGTTTGGCTGCCTAGATTTCAGTTCCATGTTTAGAATTGGTTGAAACAGCTCCTAGAAGGATGAGCTCGACCCGTAAAGGCATGGGAAGGGGTTAGGATGGTCTATATATTGTATTTTTTGAGTCATTTTCACGGTTGGACAATTGGGAATAGTTTGGCACCTCATTGTATATTCATTTCAGATTTTTGGCAAAGCAAAGACCAGAGTTTTGCAGCACTTGTTGGGATCCTTCTGGCTCTGAGTTTTGATGATTTTTTTCTCCATGTATCTGGGAGTTTCATTAATGTTTATGTATGCCATTTCACTTCTCTTTGCTTCTGAATTAAACAAATGAGTAACTAAGGTAGAATTCATTAGTTTGTTGGTGCTCTGCCTTAAAATTTTGTTTAGTTTTATATGTTTTCGTCAGTATGAAGAGGATCCTTGCACCTCCTTTCCCTCTTCAGCTCCTAAGCAGTATTTTATATCCATTCATTTAATCTAAGGCATCAAATCCATTGCCTTCCCTGCCCCAAATTGAACTCTGCAAGAATTTGGCCTCATCCCCAAGCCCGAAATTATCTTTCCCCTTTTTCCAACAAAATCCCAAAAAATCAAAATCAAACCCTCCTATTTGTTTATCTAGCCTAAGATCATTTGTTTTTTTAGTCATCTAAATCCCCTTTGAATATTTTCATTGAGATTGACCCGGAGAGAGCCCTCTCCTGTCCTCGTAGGGCTAGCTACGAGGCTGAGCGTGGTTTGGTGTTGTCCTTTTTCTACCTTACTTTAGCCTGAGGTAGATCTGGGAACTAACATAGTGGCGACCATAATAGGGAAGAAAATGGTTTGCTTGTTGGTGTTATTTGTTTCATAAGTTACAGACGGAGCCTGAAGTTATGCCAGGTAGCTTTCGAAACGCTTTTGCTTTGCATAGGAGGAAGTAGATAAACACTGCTTCATTCAATCTCCGGTTTAGCTTGTGAACGTGACATTTGACTTGTGAGTTACCCCAGTATATTACATCATTCTGGATTCTTGGGTGATTGAGTCTAGAATTTGATAGGATGAAATAGATCGGTTTTTTCCTTTGATTTTTGAATACATCAACACACTGGCTTCCAGAAGACATACAAGAGCTAATCTTGATCCTGATCCGCCTCTAGTGTATGAGAATCCTAATCTGATTTCAAGAATCCTCTGTCGATAAAGTCCAGTGATCCCTTTCTTTAAATCTCATTCATACCCGACTGTATTTAAATTCATTGAAGATATTGAGTTTTATGATCAGTTTGAGTTGTCGTTGTTTGAAACTAAATCCGAAAGTGCTACTGGTTCTACCGTTATAAATCCTGAGTTTATCAAGTATCTTGAGGTTGAACAAGCTAATAGATCCATTGATAATTACATCCTGAACCTTCAGAACTCTATTGTGGCAACGAATATTCCTGAGTTTATCGAATCTGCTTCTTAAACTCTTGGTCCATCAGCAGTTACATCTGATTCACAAGTTCATGCTGAACCTTCTTTCATTCCTACCAGTCCCGTGCAACCATCTATATATGATCAGCAATCTGTAGTAGTTCCTCCTCCATCTCCACCACATACACCTCGTACATCTACTGCTCCTTCTCCACCAATTTCTCCAAGACAGATCATAAATCCACCAAGAGAAATGGCCGCTAGATTTGCACCTCTTGCCTTGCCAGCAAACTTAGATCCCATGCCTGCTGATTATCAGAGTAAAATCCCTTTGTTTGATGGTACTCCTCAGAGTGTTCCTGCTCAACATCATATTGATAGAATGACAGACTTTTTTGACCTCCATGAAATTGATGAAGAGAATGTCTCCATGAGATTGTTTGTGCAAACTTTTGGAGGTGAGGTACGTAAATGGTCCAGAGTTTTGCAGCACTTGTTGGGATCCTTGTGGCTCTGAGTTTTGATGATGTTTTTCTCCATGTTTCTATAAGTTTAATTAATTTTATATGTATTCCATTTCCCTTCTCTTTGCTTCTGAATTAAACAAATGAGTAACTAAGGTAGAATTCATTAGTTTGTTGGTGCTCTGCCTTAAACTTTTGTTTAGTTTTATATGTTTTCGTCAGTTTGAAGAGGATCCTTGCATCTCCTTGCTCTCTTCAGCTCCTCAGTAGTCTTTTCTATCCATTCATTGAATCTAAGACATAAAATTCATTGCCTTCCCTACCCCAACTTGAACTCTATAAGAATTTGGCCTCATCCCCAAGCCCAAAACTGTCTTTTCCTTTTTCCAACAAAACCCCTAAAAAATCAAAATCAAACCCTCCTATTTATTTATCTAGCCTAAGATCAGTTGTTGTTTTAGTCATCTCAAGCCCCTTTGAATATTTTCATTGAGATTGACCTGGAGAGAGCCCTCTCCTGTCCTCGTAGGGCTAGCTATGAGGCTGAGCGTGGTTTAGTGTTGTCCTTTTTCTGCCTTACTTCAGCCTGAGGTAGATTTGGGAACTAACATAGTGGCGACCATTTTGTCTCGTTTTGGTTGCCCGAGTAAATTGATCACTGATAATGCCGCAGCTTTTAAATCAAGAAAGATGATTGAGTTTTGTGCTAAGTATAAAATTATTTTGGGGCATTCAACCGCCTATCATCCGCAAGGCAACGGTTTGGCGGAATCTTCCAATAAATCTCTAGTCAATATCATTAAAAATTTGCTAGACATAATTAAGAAGAGTTGGCATAAGAAGCTGGTAAATGCGCTATGGGATGATCAGGTGAGTCAAAAGAAGTCCATTGGTATGTCCCCCTTTCAGTTAGTTTACGGAGTGGATACAATGTTTCCTACCTCTCTTGCTGTTCCAGTGGTCAAGCTTCTTCAAGAAGCTGGTAGTGAAGAAAGCCATATGCAGAGAAGGATAAATCAGATGATTCATTTGCAGAAAACCAGAGAAGAGGTTTTCCAGAATACATTTAAGTTGCAGGAGAGAATCAAAAAGATCTATGACAGGAAAATGAAGGCGGATAAATTCCAATTGGAGGAAGTGGTGCTGAAGTGGAATGCTAGAAATGAGGACAAAGGTAAACACGGTAAGTTTGAAAATCTATGGAAAGGTCCATTCAAGATTGCAGCATATCGAGGTCAGAACGCCTTTCTTTTAAAGGAGATGAACGGTGAAGACTGTCCAGGAGGGCCGGTCAATGGTCGGCTGCTCAAGCAGTACCATTTTTAAGATGTTTTCTGCTGATCATATTGTCATTGTACATATCATTTATTTCAATTTCATTGCAAGTGTGCACTGTGGTATTTTCTTCAGTCTGGGGCCTGAAGTGAAGCCTATAATTCTAAAGAAGGATTTCAGTTTTGGTTTCAGTTTGTCAAGTCAGTTTTTAGTCTTTTGATTTTTAAAATTGAGTCAGTTTGAGTTAAAGTTCAGTCAAATAAATTTAGTCAACAGTCTTGAGTTTTTTTGTAAAATTAATGGACTCCATAGCCCAATGGACGAAGGCACTTGTCTGCTCTCCCAAAGTTTTGTAGTTCTTGGCACCTCCCAGGAGCTACCATCCCCATTGGAGCCAATGTTAGAGTCGGTCTTTACATTCCTCCATCAGAGATCATTTCTCTTATTGCATTTCATTTTTAGGTGTCTCATTCCGCTCATTCATCTGCATTCTGTTAGGGGCATGCCATTATATGATGGAAGGGCTTTGTTCTCTCATTTTCCCTCATGTTTGTACCTGCTCGATTGGTCAAAATTTATCAAAATTCATCAAAGTTTAGTTCATGTTATTTATAGTCATAGATGGTTATTTTGGTCAAAAGAGTCATTTAACTTTCTAGGTCTAGGGTTTGGTCTTCAGAAATGTTAAATAATGCCCGCATGCCATGAGGATGTTTTCAAAAAGTTTTCATTTCAATATTTTCATCGTCAAATATGCTCGAGGATGTCTCTTCTTCAAAACTCTGTTTTGAAGAAGAAATTGTCAAATTTGTTTTTGTAATAAATATGTATCCTTCCGCCATGAAATACTTTACATGCAGACTCTGGTCATCCTTTTCGAAGGTTCAATGCCACCATCCCTGCAAAAATCAACCAATTTCATCATTCAAGCTCAGAAAGTCAGTGAGGAAACAAAAAGACAGAGTTGTATTAAATACAAAAAGTGCCAAAGTAAAAAACATTAAAAAATGGGTTATTGAGAAGCAAAAATTAAAACAATGTCTATACAAGATATTTCTCCAAGTTATTAATCCATTTGTATCGAAAGATTTCAGAAAATCCAAGAGAGAGGTCGATGTTGAATTGTGGAGGGACGAAACTCTGAGTTTAAAGGGCTGACTGTGTGTTTGAAATCAGTGCGGCGCATTAGGAAAGGGCACGGCGCACCCACAGAGCGCGGCGCATAGAGCCGAAATACACTGTGCATTTTCAAAAAGGCACGGCGCATCCACAAGACGCGGCGCATTGGGCTTGTGCGCGGCGCACAGAGCCCCCAAGGCCAAAATCATTTCCGCTCCATAAAAACTCAATTCGATTCACTTCATTTTTCTCCAAGTAAGTTGACAAAGCCTGTTCAATGATTTTAAGTCATGTGTGCTGAGGTTTAGAAGCGAAGACATTAGAGTTTGGTTGGTGAAGGAATAAACCCTATACCCATATCAAAATCTGCTCTCTAGGGTTTGCAAAGAGGTGTTTGGTGCTTAAAACTACCACCCCATTTTCATTTTTTCTCTCATCACTGTTATCACCGTTATCATACCGTTATCATACTTTTGTCATAATCCCTTCTCCTATTCCCACTGTCCCACATCCCTTATACCCTTTTTGTTCCCATATTTTAATCTTCAAACCCTATCACTTGCTATCACTTCCCTCCATTGACAAAATCCTAATTTCCACAACATTCAAGGACTGCCTCTATATCCTTGATTTCACTTACATTTTTCCATTTCATTGATTCTTGTTCCTAAAAACTACCGCCATCACTATCTCCTACTCCCATATCACTATAAAGTCTCCAAATTTCAAAATTTATCAAGTAGTGAGTGACTGTCCTTCACTCCAAATTCCCTTGACAGTCTATTTTATTCATTGTGATATTTCCCCACAGCACCTTATTTCATATGTGGCACACTTGGTATTGAAAGGCAAACTTTTGTTTTCACCACCTACATATCAGCATAAACACCTTGTTTTCAGCACCATGTTAGAGAAAAATTCATCATATGAGTAGGGATATGAGCAAGACAGTGATTCAACCGCAGAGCTAAATGTACTGAGGAGGTCTCATAAAAGTGGCAGGCACGTCAGGGAGGAGCCCACTTCTTTGACTCAATTGCAGGCCTGCCCGCTTGCAATGACATGCTTTCAGCAACATTCATGTTTTTGGTATTGTGAGATGATATCTCAGATTCAGCACCATCCGGAGTTGGTTCGCTTATTTGTCCTACATTTGCGTGATGGTCATGTAAACCTTGCTGGAGTGAACTTCACCTTGACACCAGAGCCCATCTCTGAGGCAACCGGGATACCAAACATAGGTGAGGAGTGGAATAAGAGACATCAGCTGGATAGAGCATATTATGAACCTTACATCAGGCCTGGATATTTGAGGCAGTTGAGCAGAGTATTTCCATTCCATTTTTTGAAGGATTCCTATGCTCCATTAATGAAGCTCATCATTAGATACTTCAGCTGTGAGGGTAGATTCTCGCGCCTTTATGCATACCATATCAGACTTTTGATGCATTTCACGAGAATGCGACTGATGAATATTCCATACTTCATGTGCCGAAACATAGAGAGGATGACACCACCACTTGTGAAGAGGAGCTCGAGAGGGCGACGACACACGCAACATTTGTCATTGTCTGGCTCATTAAAATCATTGTAGTACATCAGCTTAGATTGCAGGGCATCGCATGGGATGAGTTCATTTCTCGTGACTTCTTTACAGCCCCTTAGCCTCCTCCAGAGATTGTACACGATGTAGGTGAGCCTTCGCATCAGTTTGAGGTTCTAAGGCGGGCCTATCGGTGCCCGATGTGTGTTACATGTCGGAAGGGAAACCCTGAACGCTGACCCCCCAACGGCCGACGGCCACCAGTACTATCTCCACTTGGCGTGGAAGGGGTCTCGCCTTCTACATCAGCACAGGTACAGGACAGAGGCGAGAATCCTATCCACGATGAGGGCCCTTCAGGAGGCCAAGACGCTGATTTTATATTGATCGATGTTGATTCGAGCTCTCCCAGCTCAAAGCTGAAAGAAATCATCCAGGAGCGGAAAAGGCAAAATCGACACAACGGCGAAAATGCAAGAGGAAGCTGGAAATTGGGTTATAAATCAACGGGCTGATGGAATAAACAACGGAGGATGTTACACACTCATGATGCTACGAGAGAATACGGAAGACCGAGGGTGTGGGAAAGGAACCGGTGTTATGACGCATTTACGGGCGAAGACTTGCCTTACGAGAGTCAACATTCATGCAGAGCTCTTGGTGAAGGAAAATAGGGACAAATACATGCTCGGACATGTGAAGAACCACTATTTTGGCCCCACACACACGTTTGTTGTGCCGGGGATGAAGATCACGAAGGCGAGGTTGAGGAAATAACGAAGAAACGTCGGAAAAAGGCACAGTCCTGCGAATCTTGGCCAAAGCTTCCTTGGCTGAGCATGAGACATGATGGGAGACATTCACTCCAAATTTCAGCAAATTTGGAGAAAATTTTTTCATTTTTGAAAATTTTGGTTGCAAAATAGTTTTTTTCGCCCGACGCGTCTCGCCACCCGACGCGCGCTTATGATTGGGACATCTTCTGGAGGAAAATTTGATATTTTTGGGTTTTTTATGGTAAATTATGCATGCTTAGGAATGGCTGAGAGATTTCATGAAGTTCTGGGTGGTCTTAAAGGTCAAAAACACTCCAAAAATGGCCTTTCTGCCACTTTTTGCACCAGCAGGAACCAGTCTTGGGAGATTGCAGTTTTGACAGGGAAAATCAACTCCAAATTGACAAATTCCACTTGATTTGGATAGCACACAGATAGGGCTTTCCAAAGAGCTATCATGAGCTCAATTTTGATTTCAGTAAGTGCCACAAAAATAGGCTCAAAGTGGCGCGGCGCATTGAGTTTTCTGGCGCGGCGCATAGAGGAATTTTGCCCAATTTTCACTTTTCAGCTCAGAAATTCGGCCAGTTTGACTAGTTTCACTTTTGGATGTAATTATTGATCTATCTTGATGTAATTTTGTGGCTATGATGTAAATTTGGCATGTTTTTACTTGTTCTAGAGGATTCATTCACTAAAACGTGAAAATTAAGTGAATGGATCAGTTTCCTAGCATATAGAGGCAAGTTGTTTGGCTGCCTAGATTTCAGTTCCATGTTTAGAATTGGTTGAAACAGCTCCTAGAAGGATGAGCTCGACCCCTAGAGGCATGGGAAGGGGTTAGGATGGTCTATATATTGTATTTTTTGAGTCATTTTCACGGTTGGACTTTTGGGAATAGTTTGGCACCTCATTGTATATTCATTTCAGATTTTTGGCAAAGCAAAGACCAGAGTTTTGTAGCACTTGTTGGGATCCTTCTGGCTCTGAGTTTTGATGATTTTTTTCTCCATGTATCTGTAAGTTTCATTAATGTTTATGTATTCCATTTCCCTTCTCTTTGCTTCTGAATTAAACAAATGAGTAACTAAGGTAGAATTCATTAGTTTGTTGGTGCTCTGCCTTAAACTTTTGTTTAGTTTTATATGTTTTCGTCAGTCTGAAGAGGATCCTTGCACCTCGTTTCCCTCTTCAGCTCCTAAGCAGTCTTTTATATCCATTCATTGAATCTAAGACATCAAAGCCATTGCCTTCCCTGCCCCAAATTGAACTCTGCAAGAATTTGGCCTCATCCCCAAGCCCGAAATTATCTTTCCCCTTTTTCCAACAAAATCCCAAAAAATCAAAATCAAACCCTCCTATTTGTTTATCTAGCCTAAGATCAGTTGTTGTTTTAGTCATCTAAATCCCCTTTGAATATTTTCATTGAGATTGACCCGGAGAGAGCCCTCTCCTGTCCTCGTAGGGCTAGCTACGAGGCTGAGCGTGGTTTGGTGTTGTCCTTTTTCTACCTTACTTTAGCCTGACGTAGATCTGGGAACTAACATAGTGGCGACCATAATAGGGAAGAAAATGGTTTGCTTGTTGGTGTTATTTGTTTCATAAGTTACAGACGGAGCCTGAAGTTATGCCAGGTAGCTTTCGAAACGCTTTTGCTTTGCATAGGAGGAAGTAGATAGACGATGCTTCAGTCAATCTCCGGTTTAGCTTGTGAACGTGACATTTGAATTGTGAGTTACCCCAATATATTACATCATTTTTTATTCTTGGGTGATTGAGTCTAGAATTTAATAGGCTGAAATAGATCGGTTTTTTCCTTTGATTTTTGAATAGATCAACACACTGGCTTCCAGAAGACATACAAGAGCTAATCTTGATCCTGATCCGCCTCCAGTGTATGAGAATCCTAATCTGATTTCAAGAATCCTCTGTCGATAAAGTCCCGTGATCCATTTCTTTAAATCTCATTCATACCCGACTGTATTTAAATTCATTGAAGATATTGAGTTTGATGATCAGTTTGAGTTTTCGTTGTTTGAAACTAAATCTGAAAGTGCTACTGGTTCTACCGTTATAAATCCTGAGTTTATCAAGTATCTTGAGGTTGAACAAGCTAATAGATCCATTGATAATTACATCCTGAACCTTCATAACTCTATTGTGGCAACGAATATTCCTGAGTTTATCGAATCTGCTTCTTAAACTCTTGGTCCATCAGCAGTTACATCTGATTCACAAGTTCACGCTGAACCTTCTTTCATTCCTACCAGTCCCGTGCAACCATCTATATATGATCAACAATCTGTAGTAGTTCCTCCTCCATCTCCACCGCATACACTTCGTACATCTACTGCTCCTTCTCCACCCTTTTCTCCAAGACAGATCATAAATCCACCAAGAGCAATGGCCGCTAGATTTGCACCTCTTGCCTTGCCAGCAAACTTGGATCCCATGCCTGCTGATTATCAGAGTAAAATCCCTTTGTTTGATGGTACTCCTCAGAGTGTTCCTGCTCAGCAGCATATTGATAGAATGACAGACTTTTTTGACCTCCATGAAATTGATGAAGAGAATGTCTCCATGAGATTGTTTGTGCAAACTTTTGGAGGTGAGGTACATAAATGGTCCAGAGTTTTGCAGCACTTGTTGGGATCCTTGTGGCTCTGAGTTTTGATGATGTTTTTCTCCATGTTTCTTTAAGTTTAATTAATGTTATATGTATTCCATTTCCCTTCTCTTTGCTTCTGAATTAAACAAATGAGTAACTAAGGTAGAATTCATTAGTTTGTTGGTGCTTTGCCTTAAACTTTTGTTTAGTTTTATATGTTTTCATCAGTTTGAAGAGGATCCTTTCATCTCCTTGCTCTCTTCAGCTCCTCGGTAGTCTTTTCTATCCATTCATTGAATCTAAGACATCAAAGGCATTGCCTTCCCTACCCCAACTTGAACTCTATAAGAATTTGGCCTCATCCCCAAGCCCAAAACTGTCTTTTCCTTTTTCCAACAAAACCCCTAAAAAATCAAAATCAAACCCTCCTATTTATTTATCTAGCCTAAGATCAGTTGTTGTTTTAGTAATCTCAAGCCCCTTTGAATATTTTCATTGAGATTGACCAGGAGAGAGCCCTCTCCTATCCTCGTAGGGCTAGCTATGAGGCTGAGCGTGGTTTGGTGTTGTCCTTTTTCTGCCTTACTTCAGCCTGAGGTAGATTTGGGAACTAACATAGTGGCGACCATTTTGTCTCGTTTTGGTTGCCCGAGTAAATTGATCACTGATAATGCCGCAGCTTTTAAATCAAGAAAGATGATTGAGTTTTGTGCTAAGTATAAAATTATTTTGGGGCATTCAACCGCCTATCATCCGCAAGGCAACGGTTTGGCGGAATCTTCCAATAAATCTCTAGTCAATATCATTAAAAAGTTGCTAGACATAATTAAGAAGAGTTGGCATAAGAAGCTGGTAAATGCGCTATGGGATGATCAGGTGATTCAAAAGAAGTCCATTGGTATGTCCCCCTTTCAGTTAGTTTACGGAGTGGATACAGTGTTTCCTACCTCTCTTGCTGTTCCAGTGGTCAAGCTTCTTCAAGAAGCTGGTAGTGAAGAAAGCCATATGTAGAGAAGGATAAATCAGATGATTCATTTGCAGCAAACCAGAGAAGAGGTTTTCCAGAATACATTTAAGTTGCAGGACAGAATCAAAAAGATCTATGACAGGAAAACGAAGGCGGATAAATTCCAATTGGAGGAAGTGGTGCTGAAGTGGAATGCTAGAAATGAGGACAAAGGTAAACACGGTAAGTTTGAAAAACTATGGAAAGGTCCATTCAATATTGCAGCATATCGAGGTCAGAACGCCTTTCTTTTAAAGGAGATGAACGGTGAAGACTGTCCAGGAGGGCCGGTCAATGGTCGGCTGCTCAAGCATTACCATTTTTAAGATGTTTTCTGCTGATCATATTGTCATTGTACATATCATTTATTTCAATTTCATTGCAAGTGTGCACTGTGGTATTTTCTTCAGTCTGGAGCCTGAAGTGAAGGCTATAATTCTAAAGAAGGATTTCAGTTTTGGTTTCAGTTTGTCAAGTCAGTTTTTAGTCTTTTGATTTTTAAAATTGAGTCAGTTTGAGTTAAAGTTCAGTCAAATAAATTTAGTCAACAGTCTTGAGTTTTTTTGTAAAATTAATGGACTCCATAGCCCAATGGACGAAGGCACTAGTCTTCTCTCCCAAAATTTTGTAGTTCTTGGCACCTCCCAGGAGCTACCATCCCCATTGGAGCCAATGTTAGAGTCGGTCTTTACATCCCTCCATCAGAGATCATTTCTCTTATTGCATTTCATTTTTAGGTGTCTCATTCCTCTCATTCATCTGCATTTTGTTAGGGGCATGCCATTATCTGATGGAAGGGCTTTGTTCTCTCATTTTCCCTCATGTTTGTACCTGCTCGGTTGGTCAAAATTTATCAAAATTCATCAAAGTTTAGTTCATGTTCTTTATAGTCATAGATGGTTATTTTGGTCAAAAGAGTCATTTAACTTTCTAGGTCTAGGGTTTGGTCTTCAGAAATGTTAAATAATGCCCGAATGCCATGAGGATGTTTTCAACAAGTTTTCATTTCAATATTTTCATCGTCAAATATGCTCGAGGATGTTTCTTCTTCAAAACTTTGTTTTGAAGAAGAAATTGTCAAATTTGTTTTTGTAATAAATATGTATCTTTCCGCCATGAAATACTTCACATGCAGACTCTGGTCATCCTTTTCGAAGGTTCAATGCCACCATCCTTGCAAAAATCAACCAATTTCATCATTCAAGCTCAGAAAGTCAGTGAGGAAACAAAAAGACAGAGTTGTATTAAATACAAAAAGTGCCAAAGTCAAAAACATTAAAAAATGGGTTATTGAGAAGCAAAAATTAAAACAATGTCTATATAAGACATTTCTCCAAGTTATTAATCCATTTGTATCGAAAGATTTCAGAAAATCCAAGAGAGAGGTCGATGTTTAATTGTGGAGGGACGAAACTCTGAGTTTAAAGGGCTGACTGTGTGTTTGAAATCAGCGCGGTGCATTAGGAAAGGGCGCGGCGCACCCACAGAGCGCGGCGCATAGAGCTGAAATACACTGTGCATTTTCCAAAGGGCCCGGCGCATCCACAAGACGTGGCGCATTGGGCTTGTGCGTAGTGCACAGAGCCCCCAAGGCCAAAATCATTTCCGCTCCATAAAAACTCAATTCGATTCACTTCATTTTTCTCCAAGTAAGTTGACAAATCATGTTCAATGATTTTAAGTCATGTGTGCTGAGGTTTAGAAGCGAAGACATTAGAGTTTGGTTGGTGAAGGAATAAACCCTATACCCAGATCAAAATCTGCTCTCTAGGGTTTTCAAAGAGGTGTTTGGTGCTTAAAACTACCACCCCATTTTCATTTTTTCTCTCATCACTGTTATCACTGTTATCATACCGTTATCATACTTTTGTCATAATCCCTTCTCCTATTCCCACTGTCCCATATCCCTTATACCCTTTTTGTTCCCATATTTTAATCTTCAAACCCTATCACTTGCTATCACTTCCCTCCATTGACAAAATCCTAATTTCCACAACATTCAAGGACTGCCTCTATATCCTTGATTTCACTTACATTTTTCCATTTCATTGACTCTTGTTCCTAAAAACTACCGCCATCACTATCTCCTACTCCCATATCACTATAAAGTCTCCAAATTTCAAAATTTCTCAAGTAGTGAGTGAATTTCCTTCACTCCAAATTCCCTTGACAGTCTATTTTATTCATTGTGATATTTCCCCACAGCACCTTATTTCATATGTGGCACACTTGTTATTGAAAGACAAACTTTTGTTTTCACCACCTACATATCAGCATAAACACCTTGTTTTCAGCACCATGTTAGAGACAAATTCATCATATGAGTAGGGATATGAGCAAGACAGTGATTCAACCGCAGAGCTAAATGTACTGAGGAGGTCTCATAAAAGTGGCAAGCACGTCAGAGAGGAGCCCACTTCTTTGGCTCAATTGCAGGCCTGCCCGCTTGCAATGACATGCTTTCAGCAACATTCATCTTTTCGGTATTGTGAGATGATTTCTTAGATTCAGCACCATCCAGAGTTGGTTCGCTTATTTGTCCTACATTTGCGTGATGGTCATGTAAACCTTGCTGGAGTGAACTTCAACTTGACACGGGAAGGTTCAGAGGCGAGGCAAAGCGGGATACCCGAGCATAGGTGAGGAGTGGAATAAAGAACGTATTTGGATAGAGCATATTATGAACCTTACATCGGAGCTGAATGTTGGGGTAAGTTTGAAAAGTATTTCCATTCCGGTTTCTAAAGGGGTCTTATGCGCCATTAATGAAACTCATCATTAGATACTTCAGCTGTGAGGATAGATTCTCACTCCTTTATGCATACCATATCAGACTTTTGATGCATTTCAAAAGAGTGACACTGATGAATATTCCATACTTCATGTGCTGAAACATAGAGCGGATGACTACCCTTGTGAAGAAGAAGACTCCAGAGCAGCAACATAACAACATTTATCATTATGCGCTCATTAAAATCATTGTAGTACATCATCTTGGATTGTAGGGCATCGCATGGGATGAGTTCATTTCCCGTGACTTCTTTACAGCCCCTCAGCCTCCTCCCGATATTTTTCATGATGAAGGAGAGCCTTCACATTAGTTTGAGGTTCCTAAGACTGAGCCTATCAGTGCCCCAGTGTGTGTTACATATCAGAGAGGCCACAGAGCCTTATTTGCAGCAGCAGCGCGAGTACTATCTCCACTTGGCGTGGAAGGGGTCTCGCCTTCTACATCAGCACAGGTAGAGGATAGAGGCAAGAAGCCTATGCACGATGAGGGCCCTTCAGGAGGCCAAAATACTGATTTTATATTGATCGATGTTGATTCGAGCTCTCCCAGCTCAAAGCTGAAAGAAATCATCCAGGAGCAGAAAGCTGAAATCGACACACTGACCGAGAAATTACAGAGAGCTCAGTGGGTTATAAATTACTTGGAGCAGTGGAATAAACAACTGGAGGATCAACACACACTCATGGAGCTACAGAGAATCCAGGAAGACCAGGAATTAGCCCAGAAGAGACCAGGTGACATGACACCATTTGAGCGAGAGACTTGCCTTACGAGAGTCAAAATTCATCTGGAGAAGCTCTTGGAGGAGGCCAATAGAGACAAATACATGCTCATACATATGAAGAACCACTATTGGGCCCGCACACACGTTTGTAGAGCCAGGATGAAGATCCTGAAGGCGAGGTTGAGGAGATCACTGAAACGTCGGAAAAGGCCTGATCCACTCCGAATCTTGGCCGAAGCCTCCTTGGCTGAGCATGAGACATGATGGGAGACCTTCAGTCCAAATTTCAGAAAATTTGGAGAAAATTTTGTCATTTTTGAAACTTTTGGTTGCAAAACAGGTTTTTTTCCGCCCGACATGTCGCGCCACCCGACACGCGCTTATGATTGGGACATCTTCTGGAGGAAAAATTGATATTTTTTGGTTTTTTATGGTAAATTATGCATTCTCAGGAATGGATGAGAGATTTCATGAAGTTCTGGGTGGTCTTAAAGGTAAAAAACACTCCAAAAATGACCTTTCTGCCACTTTTTGCACCAGCAGGAACCAGTCTTGGGAGATTGCAGTTTTGGAGGGGAAAATGAACTCCAAATTGAAAAATTCCATTTGGGCTGGATAACAGACATCTAGGGTTTTCCAACGAGCTATCATGAGCTCAATTTGGACTTCAGGAAGTGCCCCCAAAACAGGCTCAAAGTGGCGCGGTGCATTGAGTTTTCTGGCGTGGCGCATAGAGGAATTTTGCCCAATTTTCACTTTTCAGCTCAGAAATTCGGCCAGTTTGACTAGTTTCACTTTTGGATGTAATTATTGATCTATATTGATGTAATTTTTTGGCTATGATGTAAATTCGGCATGTTTTTACTTTTTCTAGAGGATTCATTCACTAAAAATTGAAAATTAAGTGAATGGATCAGTTTCCTAGCATATAGAGGCAAGTTGTTTGGCTGCCTAGATTTCAGTTCCATGTTTAAAATTGGTTGAAACAACTCCTAGAAGGATGAGCTCGACCCCTAGAGGCATGGGAAGGGGTTAGGATGGTCTATATATTGTATTTTCTGAGTCATTTTCAGGGTTGGACTTTTTGGAATAGTTTGGCACCTCATTGTATATTCATTTCAGATTTTTGGCAAAGGAAAGACCAGAGGTTTGCAGCACTTGTTGGGATCCTTGTGGCTCTGAGTTTTGATGATGTTTTTCTACATGTATCTGTAAGTTTCATTAATGTTTATGTATTCTATTTCCCTTCTCTTTTCTTCTGAATTAAACAAATGAGTAACTAAGGTATAATTCATTAGCTTGTGGGTGCTCTACCTTAAACTTTTGTTTAGTTTTATATGTTTTTGTTAGTCTGAAGAGGATCCTTGCACCTCCTTGCCCTCTTCAGCTCTTCATCATTCTTTTCTATCCATTCATTTAATCTAAGACATCAAAGCCATTGCCTTCCCTACCCCAACTTGAACTCTGCAAGAATTTGGCCTCATCCCCAAGCCCGAAATTGTCTTTCCCCTTTTTCCAACAAAATCCCAAAAAATCAAAATCAAACCCTCCTATTTGTTTATCTAGCCTAAGATCAGTTTTTTTTTTTAGTCATCTCAAGCCCCTTTGAATATTTTCATTGAGATTGACCCGGAGAGAGCCCTTCTCCTGTCCTCGTAGGGCTCGCTACGAGGTTGAGCGTGGTTTGGTGTTGTCCTTTTTCTGCCTTACTTCAGCCTGGGGTAGATTTGGGAACTAGTACTACTAAGGTCTGCACTCTGTTTTTCATTGTTTGGAGTGCCTTTCTCTTTACCTTTATCAGAATTAACAACCACTGTTTTTTCCTTCTGTTTGACAACTTTAGGCTTGGTTGCAGTGCTGTTTTGTGAAGATTTGTCAGAGGTTTTGGTGTTGGGGTTTTTTTGACCGGTTTTGCTTCTAAGGTCATATTCTTTTTGAGACTCTATGATGACATTTTACATGTCTTGATAGTAAATTTCATCATCATCTATTTTTTCATCATAAGGTGTATATAGACCTTGTTTTCTATCGTAATGAATCTCAAAGTCATCATCATCTACCCCGAGCATGTTGATATCATCTTCCTCTGTTATCTCATCTGTTTCCTCGACCTTACTTACACATTTTTGTTGAAAGGGAGGATTGATATGTTGATCATCTTCCCCAGGTCTATTTGGAGGTTGGTTCCTTCTAAAATTCTGATTCAGGTTCTTGTTTCTGTTTTGAGGAGCAGTTTGGTTTTGGCTAGCTTGTGCTCTCTCAAGGATGCTCATTTTCTTTATCATCTCTTCCATCATTCTCTCCATCTTTAAGTTGGAAGTAGAGGGTGTAGATTCCTCTCTAAAGGACACTCTCTTTTCATTTTTCATTCTTGCTTTATTCTCCATCAAGTTGACTTCCACAGAAAGAGCACCTTTTTGCATCTCTTCAAGAGTTGCAGGGTCTCTCTCTCTCAGTTGATAGGCCATCTTAGGGTCAAAACCTTTAGGAAACTTGTTTAAATTTGAGCCTTGTGGAGGTTTTAGATCCAGGGAAAGTGAATTATATACACTATTAAATCTGGTACAATAAGCCTGTACACTTTCCCTGGTGTTTCTATGAAGGTTCTTGTAATCAGAAAGGACATGGAGAGGATTCTTCTTTACTTCCCATTTGTTTAATAATTTTTGATGGAAAGCTTGGATATCATTGATAATATGGGGGGTTAAGACTTTAAACCATTTTCTTACTTCTCCCCCTAAGCTCTGAGCAAATAATCTAATCTTGACAGAATCATCATCAATTTCATTTCTGTCAAAGTAGTCATTCATCTTATCCACGTGTTGTGATGCAGTTGTAGCATTGCTAGCATCATATAATTGAATTTTGGACTGATAGTCCTGTGGAAGATTGACTAATGGTACAGGAAGGACTAAGGGAGCATACCATGATACCATGATATGTGGTGGGGGTGGATTCACAAGAGATGGATTAATAAAAGGAAAAGTGGGTTGGAATGGAGTGACTTGAATAGTGGATGTAGGGTGAGCAGAAGTGGATGGACTAGGAGTAGATTCCTGAGCTGATATTGGATGAGAGACACCTAAGTTGTGAAGGAAATGTAAATCAGGAGGTGTTGTTTCTCTACTACCAGGATTTTCACTTGATTTAGGAGATGAAAGTGAATATTTAGAATCTAACTAATCTAAATAATCAAGAGACCTAGTTCTAAAGGGATTTACTAAGTCGACTTGTGATTGTTATAGAGCTGAAAGATTTTTAGGAACTGAATTAGCTCTCAAGGGTGATTTGAAAATAGTTGATAATTTAATCCTAGGAGACTTCCTAAGGATGCTTTCTGGGTTATCAACTCTCTCAGGTGGATCAGGGTCAGGGTAGGCTCTAGTGTGAATCTTTCTAGGAGCCACTATGATGTGTTTTTCAGACCCAAATAAACAAGAAAAGTTCAACTAGGTATGACAGTCTTTAAATGGTCAACTAATATGTTTGCATAAATTTTAATCCTACATTCCTCTAGCTGAGTTTGAATGATATTACAATGATAAGGGTTCTTCCCAGTGGAGTCTTAAGGTTTTTTCAGGATTGTGGAGTTGCCAAGTGAAATTTTTTAGCTCCTAATGAGGTAAAAGGTTTTATGGTCCACCACCATGTTTATTTGATACCAATATGAAATATTTTTTGGTTTTATGAGTTATTTTTCAGTTGTGTGGTTTCTAAGAATGTCCTAACTCTATTTCAAAACTTAGCTACGGTTATGAGACAAAGACAGTCTACTCTTATGACTAAGCCAACTAATCTTTCAAGGTTAGACAAACTTTTATGAGAATCCTAGGTTTTGCCTAGTTTTTCACTAATTCAAACAAGTTTCATCATGCTTACCACTTCTTGGTAGTGCTTGAAAAGGCTTCTTTTTACTCACAAGGTTTTATGAAGTGTTTAAGGGAACCTAACTAGAAATTCTACTTCTCTCCCCAGCGGAGTTGCCAAAGATGTTAGCACCTTGTAATTAGAAACATTGGAAAAATTCCAACTGCAGGGAGAAAATTATTTCAACCACTTTGTGATTCTAGGATCTAGCCTTCCTGAATCCAGAGAGGGATCTCTCCTAATAAGTGCAAATATGGATTTGTCTTTGAAGTTTTGGGTAATGATATTAGGCTAGTTATGAAGGCCGAGGTTTTGTTTTGTTTTTAGTTGGTCGAGCATGATTATTGTTTGAGGTGGAAAGTTCTAAGTGAAAAGAGTTTCAAAGGTGAGAATTTGCAAGCAAATATAACAAGCTTTGGCCAGAAAGAAAGATAATTGTAGGTTTTAGTCCATTGGGTTGTGGAGTCATAATAGGGTTTAATTGAAATAGCAAGGGGAAAGAGTGGTTCATGGGGAAAGTCATCTATGTATAAGGATCTCTTTAAAGTTTTATTTATGGAATGAAATGAGTCAAAAATAAGGGGAATTAAAAAAATGAAGAACAAAGAGCAGCCTAAGATCTGGTAAGTACTTTTAAATTAGCCAGCTTTTGACATACACTTAAGAAAGACATGAAAGTAAACTAGGATCTGGTAAGTAATTTTAAACTATCCAGCCTTTGATACACTTTCAATATAAAACATATAAAAATAGAGGGAAACACAAATGCTAACAAAGGATGGTCTAAGATCTGGTAAGTACTTCTAAACTAGCCAGCTTTTAACACATTCCAAGGGAAAACATTCAGACAGTCTTTGGGGATAAAACTAGGATTAGGGAACAACATATATTCCTTAGTTCATCTCTACTTAACATGAAATAAAAGTAACATCCAAGAACAATATTCAGCTAAAACAATAAGACGAGGGAACACCAACATTCCTATGCTTAAACTGAATTAAATCATTCCTAAATAACACATATTAGAATAAAACATTCAGATAAATATTTTTAGTCAGAGAAGGGTACTGATATACAGTAGGTCCTAAATCTATGCATGATGTTATTTATAAGAGAATATGAACACAGTGAAAACATAAACAAAATAACGAGTCGCAATGAGAAAAACATCACCGTCAACATAGACCAGGATCCCATAAATCAGCTTGTATTGATGCTCCAAACTAGTTACAGCTTTAAGTCCAATGCTTTAGTTTAGCAATCATCTACACATCTCAGCCTAACTTATCTATCACAAGTAGAGCTCCAAGGACCAGTGAACACTCTTTAAAAGTAGAATTCTCAAGCTCAATTACATTTCAATGTTCAGTATCCAACTTAACCAACACCTCCCTCATCTTCTTCTGTAGTATTTATAGAAGAATGAGGAAGTGAGATCTGATAAAAGATCTCCAAGATAATTAATACATACTTGATGGCTTCTCAGCCTTTGGGGGGCTTGATGAAGAAGCTTACATAGGTGTCCTCTGTATTAAATAATTTACATTAATATTTAAGCTCGGTGGGAGCTCTTTTTGACTTTTGAGGCTCTCTGTTATGTTGAAGTAACTCTGCTGATATTTTTTCATTAAGTTTATTTTCAGAATTAACTTCTCTGGCTGTGCTGAGGCAAATAACTGATCTTGATCAATAACTTCAGCCTCTCTTTTAATGCTTTGAGGCACAGGTAGCACTGTGGTAGCTTGGAGGAATCAATTTGCCTCAGATGTGGCAGTGGAGGCTTTCTGTCTGATGAACCTTTATGATTTACATTTAAACTGTGTTTTAATAGGGGGATTAGGATTTTGATAATCCATCTTAGCCGTAATCCCCACAGATCCATCTCCAATCTCATGTTCTGGTGTGTTCCCGTCTTCGACACTGATACTCTTTGATTTGTGCTTGATTCACTATGTTTGTTGGCGTGCAGGGCTACGCAGGGGTCGAATGGCATCAATGCCTCATGAATCATGGATGAAATGTGGATTTTAATCCTATGAATGATTCC
This sequence comes from Pinus albicaulis, assembly GCA_034641835.2. Taxonomy (NCBI): domain Eukaryota; kingdom Viridiplantae; phylum Streptophyta; class Pinopsida; order Pinales; family Pinaceae; genus Pinus; species Pinus albicaulis. The sequence goes on from MU968411.1 coordinate 74,114,706, forward strand.
CTTTGATGAATCTAAGGTGGGAGGATCATCACCCTCAGCCTTTGAAATTTTCTTCAGTGTGGCGGAAAAACCATTTAAACCTTGCAAAAATACGAACAACATTATAAAATCCTGCATATATATAGGTTTTATTCTTCAGAAGGCACATGGAGAGAGCATGGCCGTTTGGATGGCATCATACAATGGTAGAGATTGCTTAGAGTAGGTCAGAGGAGAGCGGAGGAGGAAATTATATCGGAACCATTGATCACGCAGAGATCGACGGTTGGGAGCGAGGGAAAATATTCAAAATGACAGAGTCATTTTATTTGGACAAACGAAGAAAATGGGCTAAAAAATTTGTTTTGGCAAAAAGTGGCGGAAAATTGAGTTTGGGGATCGAGACATACGTGGGCCGTCGGATGAGATCGGCCCACGCAATCAATGGTGGAGACCGGGTACCGACAAACCTTATAAAACATGCCCGGAATTCGAAAAAGGTTAATAAAATCATGATGTATAAAGTCCCCCGGGTCTGGATTTGCTGATTGTGCGGGGAAACACTAAATATCCGCCCCAATCAAAATCTTCCACGTGGACGAGGGGACCGGGGCAATGGAGTGTGGGCCGTCAATCTGCAAATCAGATCGACGGCGGAGATGTTTCAAATAACTGCATCGTACCACGTTTATATTACGGGCTTCTTTAGAGCGCGATAACCATCTGATAAGCTGGCCTTAGATCGGATAGCGCACGCCAATATCACGCCAGGCTGATATCTGACCTTTAATGCTTGGGGAAAATGGTATCACCACACCACCCAAGGCCACATGTCGGCTGGTGGGGTTGATCGCTGCGAAACAGAGAAAATCGCCTCCTTCTCTAAAGCGATGCGATGAATTCCACTCGGTTTTCTTTTAATATAATGACAAAAACATTTAAAACCCAATATTTAATATAAACAAAGGTTTGTTTTCGGGAGGGTTTTATATTCGCGATTTGGCTTGGCACCCGTCTGCGGGGCCATGGATGTATGGAAGATAATATGATTGGGGTTTTTATGCATAGGGCTAATCAGCATTAGAGACTTCAATAATGGGGAAGAGTTGCGCACTGCGTTTCCTCCGATGCTATAAGCGCCCAAATGGCTTAGCGCCTGGCTCCAGCACCAGGGCATGTGTAGTGGAAATGGTTAAGGACTTAGCCCAAGGGGGCTTAAACCTTTACACAAAAATATGTATTTTTATGAAGTTTCAATGTTTTTCCAATGGTTTTGAGGGTTTCAATAAGGCAAATAAGGAGTCTTAAACCTTATCAAAGGGGTTTTGATGGGAGAGAGGGGAGAATATGAAAAATGAGGGATTTTATGGGGAATGAAGGGATAAAAGTGAGGTTAGTTTAAGAAGTGGAAGGAAGGGGAAAACGCTGTTTGCAGCAATATTCTCTCTTGGGAGTCAGCAGGATTCTGAGTGTAAAATGGGCACAGCAGTGAAGATTTTGGATAGAGGCATGAGGCCTTTAAGAGTCTTCAAGAGATAAGACTTTTTGTAATAAAACTTGTTTCTTGAAGGCTCCAAAAATGATTTAGCCACCTTTTGGTATAACAAATTTTATAGGTGGCTAATAAGTGTAGCCCCCTTATTTTCATTGTTGTACCCCTGTAACCCCAATATTGTTATTATTATGCCCTTACATTATTATTGTTAGGTCGGTTAGGATTATATTGTGACCCCATGGAATCCTATATATAGAAGGAATTTTTTTCATTTGTATCATCCAAGAATTTTTCATTTATGTAATGTAAAGGAGGTTTCTCCCTCGAAGTGGCTTATTTCTAAGGCATTGATCTCTCTTTTCTTCTGTTTTGGGAGCTGCTTTTATAACACATCTTCTAAATTGAAGGTAGATGAATTTTTTTCAATATATTTTCCATGAGGTGGAGATGGTTTTGTTTGAAAGGGGGGTAAAATACCTTTCAAATATTTTTTTCATCATTATAGTTCATCACATAGAGAGCCATAATTTTTTTTGAAGAAGAAATCCAGAATTTTCAAGTCTATTGTCAATTAGGCAAGTCTGTAGCATGTCTCGGGCTTGAAGTCAAAAAAACACTATGAACTCACTGAAGATGTTTTTTGGTTATATATGTCAGGTTTTGTCATCAAAAAGATAGGTAAAGGCATGTATTTAATTGTTTTGACTGATTAGACAACGTCAAATCAGCAAAGAGATCAAATAGTTTGTAGAGATGGTCAAAGTTGAAACGCTAAAAACTCTCACTATGGACTTGCCTAAAAGTCCCCTGTTTCTACAACAAAGAGGATTTTGGATATTTTTCAAGTCTTTATTGTCTTTTTGAGACAATTTAGCCACGTGGAAAAGTTAAAAAGTCATCACTTTAATGTTTGGATGAAGACACACTCCTTGAAAAAAAAATTCAAGCTACCAGCTCATCATGGAAGCCACATCAACTATTATGACACCACCTCCTCAAATATCGGAAGAAATGCATCCTGAATTGGTGGGAGTATTTATGGTACAGTCATGGTCAGTGCCACCTCAGCCACATGACCTTTTCATTGTAAACATGTAGCTCTTTTTATTTCAACGTAATAAATAGGTTTTAGAGTCCTATTACATTTCTAAGTCCTAAAAATAGCAGATGTCTATTTTATTCCTTGTAATATTCTTTTGGTTAGTCAAGGTGTCATTAGAAGAATTCCAAGGTCTGGCCTTGCTGGAAGACTCATTGTAAAGATTCCTAAAGTTATAAATACGTAGATAATTTATGGAAAGAGGGTTGATTGATGCTTTTGCTATAGACTAGTATTTTAAATCCTTTTATCAATAATATATAGTGCCAACATACTTATCTTTATCTGAGCTTCATTGATATTATTATCATTCTTTGTCTTTTATGTTCTGCTATTGTATATTCAGTATCTTAACTGTTTGATTACTTATAATTCATGGCTAACATGCTCTAACTTCCCTCAAACACTTAGTTGAATGTAAATGTTATGTTTTCATCAGAATATATATGCCTCAACTTCCATGAGATGAGTTTCACATGTCACTAAGTTTTTTGTACGGAATTTATATGCCCAATGGTAGTAATTTGTCTACACCTTTCACCTGCACAAAAATACATTTAAAACCAATTTCAGAGTTAGCCATCTGTTGAGCTTCATTTACTTAATATCATATTTATCCTTGAGAGAGCCCTTTCAGGTTGGAAAATCTAAGTTCCAAATAAAAGTGGTCTGAAATAGTTACTCTAGGTTGACTGTCGAAGTAGTCCATCAACTTCAATTTAGTGATAACAGAACTCTCAAATCGATGATTAATGTTGTAATTTTAGATACTAAAACTCTTTGTCCTCATTTATATTAACTTTCTAAATATTTTATTATAACATAGATAAATTTTTGGTTGATTCGTGTGCATCTGAAAATGTAATGCCATTATTTATTGCTCAAAACATTAATGCTTAATGGGATAAAATTGATACACAATTTATTTATCTAGAAAAGTCACTTGTACATGCCATTGATGAAATTAAGAATGTTATTATCCATTTGTAATTATATCAAAGGGTATATAAATGCATAAACATTATAACTATGGACATATTTGAAGCTTATGGCTTACTCTTGAGTAGAGACTGGTCTATTAAGTTATAAGGGTATTTTGGAATAGACTAGTCACACTTATATCTTCCATACAAGGGAATAAATAACCATATTCGAGTGGAAATTGATCCCTACATGAAATATATTATGACACCAATCGAGGGTCATAATGAGCTTGTGGGATTTTCTGACATGATATTTCAAAAAAAATTCTTAGAAATTGATCATGGGCGTTATCGATCACAACCGTCACCCATCCCACTAGATACATAGTTTGATCTCCTTCCTTGTACTCTAGCTAGTGATAATGAATCTTGTAATATAGATGCACACTATAATAACATTATAGGAACCAATTTAGTAGCTCATAATGTTTGGAAATTGTAAATTTATCGTTCAAAAACTTAGGATAACTTGAGATATTTTCATTCTAATAGACAAACATAATAGTAATTGCATCCTATCATCCATCTAGAGTTCAAGTGTGTGAATAATATTTTCGAATACAAAGCACTTTTTCTTGGATTAAGGAAACCCATTAACATGAAGGTAGATTTGCTCAAGGTAATTAGTGACTCATAAGTGGTTACTCCCCAGGTATAAAACATTATGCACTATGTTTCACCAAGTTTTAAAAACTATCAACATGAGGTATGGTGACATATTAATTATGTTAGTCATCAGTAATTTTTACTAATATCAAAATATGACTAAATTATGATTCCAGATTTCTAATGAAAAATTTGAGAAATATTGTGAGTTTTAGAAATCTCACTACCTTCATTATCCTAAGTCAAAATGTTTCACTGAATTTCCCCCCTCTTTGTCTTCTAAAGGTTTACCCCACTGCTACAAAGAAGAACTTCATCATTGGGCATGTTTGGCTCATTCCACTGCCTTATGCTCACTTTCATTCATGGCCTTTTCCTCTAAAAAACCCCATTTCTTCTCCTCAAAACCTTCATAAAAACCCCCTTAATTCATATTTTTCCTCTGACATATTAAACAATGTAAAAGACTCCATTTTTACATTGTTTAAAGCTAATTTTTAGCCTATCAGGTCCTTTAAATTATGCCTAAAACCCTGTTTTATGTATAAAACCTGCTCTTATTGAAGATATAGGTCGTAAGCCCATTTTATCTTAGCCATAGCTCCCTTTGCCTGCATAAGACCTCGGCCTCCTCTATCCCTTAGCCCCTTCCCCATTTGAATTATACCTCCACCCCTTTCATTTTATTAAACCCCCCAAACCTTATAAAACCCCCCTTAACCTTCGAAAATCTTAAAAGGGCAGGCCCGCCTCTCACTACCCTCGTCGCCCTTCCCTTAAACCTTACCACTTAACAATTTTTTATTAAATATTAAGACTCCGGTCCCCACCCTTCATTTAACCCTGCCATCCAGCCACAGCCTGCCATCTGTCCTCCACTTCCACCACACGACCGACCATCGATCCACGTGCTAGACCCTGATCCAAGGACTGTCGCTCCCCCAAACTTTCCTCGCATATGTTTTAAACCCTGTGCTAAATGAAAAAGGTCTCGCCACATCACTTAAAACCCATACGCCACCTCTTCACCTGCTCAACACTCCCCTGAGCCATTCTGAACCATTTATCTCCAATCCCGAGATCCAACGGCCCAAGATGCATATCGAATTTTGAATGGCACCGAGTTTAAATTTTTGAGACCCATGCAAAATGGGCAGTTTCACCTTGCCACGCGTCGAACACTGGGCTATATCGCATCCGTTTCAACCAAAACCAAAAACCATCCATTGTCCACGCGATAAAACCATTCACAGTTTTCAAAACCGCCTTTCCTCTCTGTGCCAAAGTTCAAAGCCTCCCACCTTCGTTTGAATTCATCCCAGTTCCACCTCTGGAGCCTTTTCTCCTGCACCCCATCCACCTCCGCAAAATGACTTCTGACGGTCCAAACCCCGAACAAAAGTAGTAAAACCATCCCCACAAGTTTTTAACTAATTATTTGTGTTTTGTGTAGGTTTTAACGGCGGAGGTAATTAAACTTCACTTCACAGGGCCAAATTTAAACAACTTGAGGCTCGAATGATGATCCAGGACCTCAAAAAGGGTCGATAATGGCTAGAGAGTTTGTGTCAATGAATGGAATGGACGAAACATGATCATCGACCAATCAAAAGGAACCCTCCAGCCATGAAGACAACCTCCCTTGCACACAGAAAACAAAAACAGTCAGAGAAACAATGAAAGGAATAAAGAAGAAATATTAGAGGGCTAATCCTAATCAAAATACAAAACAAAAATGTTAGGTAGCTAAGCAAAACTCCAAGAAAAAAAAGCAAGAAGATAAAGTCAAAAAAGGATTAAAATAATATGACAAAGATCATAAACCAATTAAAGAAAAATGATAAAAGAAGATAGTCGAAAGCATAAAATACATAGTTTAAGGCCTAATGACAGAGATTAAAGATAAAACGAAAGGCATATTTACCCAAAATATATTCGAATGACTCAACCTGTGGCAGTTACTCCTTTCAAAAGATACTTGTGCAACCTAGTGCTTTGTTTCCTTCAATAAAGCATTAAGCAGCTATTACGCTGAGTCAGAGATATTTATGTATGCCAGACAACTATTTTAAAAGTTATGAATAGGCCTTAAGTCAAACATTTCACCTATTTTTCCTTAGGAGTTAAGATAGAAGTTATTATTTAGAGGAATATCTGTAGATATTCCTGCCTTGAGCCTTGCATGATCTTCAAAGTTAGGAATTCATTAACTCTGAAATAAATGATACTCAAACCCTAACTTAGCTTCACCTCCTCATTTGAAGCATAAATACTTCATCTGAACTCATTATCTTGTTGGCATTTGATGACTCTTTGAAGTAATACATAGTCTCTTGGAATTTGAAAAGAAATTGATGTCTTGGAACTTGTGGATGCCCTAATTTGTTTGTTGATGGAGGAGGCTAGATCACTGGATCCCTGATATTGGTTGTTGGTGAAGTAATTCTATCTATTATTTTTATTTCCTGTTTCATTATGTTTCCATCTTTCTATGTTGCAGTAGAATAAAATATTTAGACTAAGAGATGTCTTCTGAAAGCACCTTAGTTCTGTTTATTCTTCACTACCTTAATGTTTTCTTCTGCTAGGACATTTTAAAGAATTATTAATTGCTCTCTAGACCCCCTAAGCTTCTTTATTTCATAAATTTTTGAATACATTTGGTATCAAGCATGATTTATGGCTAGCCCTACCTACTTGCTTCCACTAAAACATTGTTTTTGCAGTCTCTCTCTAAAGTACCATTATTTAAAGTCTGCCAAAGAGGTTTTTTTTTTATCATACCATTTGTACTTTCTTAACTAATTGTTTTAGAGATATTCATAACTATAATCAAGGATGTTTAGGATTTCCCTCTTCTATGATTATAGTTATATGTGTGTCTTAAATGTTTTCTGTCCTTGAAGGTGAAATCACTAGAAATTAAATGAGTTTCTCACCTTCTATATTTCATTGGAAAAGTTTGTCTTGAATTATCGTCTGTTTTAGTTGAATCAAAGAATTTATGGTTTTCCTTGTCTATTGATTTCCTCTCTATGTTTATGATATTAAAGTCCCTTTATTGAGAAGTACATATGATAAAGGATTCTTTATTGCCCTTTACCCTACTTTTCATTCTTACAATTGATGTGCATCTCATTACCCCTAAAAACTTGAAGATCCACTGACCAAGTTAGATTTTCCCTATGATGCTACCCAATCCATTGATGAACTTATCATGACTTCCATTAGACTCCATTTTCCAGTGACTTAGATATTCCCTCATTATACTTATGCTTCTTGATCATTATACCCAACCAAAACAAAAAACAAAACCTCACACTTAATAACTAACCTAAAATCAACCCTATAAAGAAAAAAAGTTCATATCTTTGTAAAAAAAATAGAGAAATCCCTCTCTGAGTCCAGGAAGGCTATGTCCTAGGGCTCCAAAGACTGGTTTCATGTTACCCTATCATTTGGTATACCAATCTGGAAAATCACGGGAACCTAACATTCTGGCGATCACGGTGGGACATTCTGAGTTACTGAAAACATGAATACTTCTTAGAACTCCAGAAACCATTATAAAATCACATATAACTCAAATGATAGCCATAGAGTATACTTTGTTTGTTCCACCATCCTAGCTAAATGATGATTCAAGTATACGACACTCTTACAAACCTTAGGACTACATTAAGAAACTTAGAAAACCCCAAAATACATCCCTAGATTGGTTTTTGTTAATTATTGGTGGTGTACCATACTCATTTACCTTCAAAACAACCAAAAATTTCCACTTTGTGACTCCACTAGCCTCTAGTAGGCCTATTACTTCACTAGTTCTTTTATATTCCCTTAGGATTGTATCAAATCAGTCCTAAGAATTTTAGAATCCTAGTTCCGTATTTTAGAAGTTTACTAAACACTGTGAGAGGATGTCCTTCTGAAAACAGTCCTAAAAATTTCAGCCTTTCCAAAATTTTGACTTTGAAATCTGGCTTCACATAGGATCAATACCATATCTCATCCAGACCCTAGTCCTCCTACTATAGTTGATAAGCCAGAAAATATTTTGTGGCAAACTTCTAAAGCTGGAAATTTAACTACTAATAGGATATCCAAAGAACAAGATCTGTCCCTGAAAACTTTACAGCCTTGAAAGATCCTCACTTTGACTTGTACCATTCAAAGAAATTATTTATAACCAAGTCACATAGTAATATTGACCATACTGACTTTGAGCCCATATATTTGCAACAAATTTCTAGTAGAGAAGCCTCTCCTTCCAGTCCTCCTGACTTTTAGCTTCTCCATCGCTTCAGCTCTTTCCAAAAAAAATCTGCCCAAAATAAGTGTGCTGGTCCAAGTACTTCCACCACACCCATCCACACATCCACTGTTCAAAACACTCCATTTCATCCCACTTTCCATTCCAAAACCCACCTCTTGTAAATCTTCCATTCACTCCTATCATGGCAACATGGTATGCCCCATTAATGTTACTACAACCTCTGGTTCCTTGACAAAATGATTATCAATCCAGAATTCCCCATTTCACTGGAACTGAATCTACTAATGCCCAAAAGCATGCGGATAGAATGGATGATGCCTTTGATTACATGGAGATAGAAGAAGAGACCATTAAGATGAGAATATTTGCCCAAAGTTTAGGAGGAGAAGCAAAAAAATGGTTTAAAAGCTTAACTCCTAATAACATAAATGATCCCCCTTCTTTATACCAAACGTTCATAAACAAATGGGAAATTAAAAAGAACCCTCTCTAAATCCTTCCAGAATATAGAAACCTTAAAAGAAATGTTGTGGAAAGTGTCCAAGATTATTGCACTAGATTCAATAGTGTTTACATTTCACTTTTCCCAAACATGAAATCTTCACTAGGCTTAGTGTTAGTATGAATCTTTTGCCGAAGCGTACGAAAAAAGACCACTTTAGCTACGCATAAATTATAGCCCTAACATCAAATGTGGTTGCCAATATCTTCAGATCTGCAGTTAGTTGATCAAGACAAGTGCTGCAAAAAACCAGATCTATGCATAGAAAGACATTAAGCAGTAAAATTAAGAGTTTGCTCCATACATCCAATAGACAAGACAAGAACAATTTTTTTTGAAAGAATTTTTGTATTAAGGGCACTTGGGAGGAAAACAAGAAGGTGTATCTAATTCTCCTCAATGGGATGGGTTCTTGGAAGTCCTCAGCACTTTAGATCTAGAATCTCTCTCTCTTGTTGGTGTAGAAAACCCAGACAAAGATAAAACTCAAAGGGAGCTCACACAACAAATAATGTAGAATGTGACCAAGTGTATAGATCCAGAGTGATCTAATAGGCAACAAAAGGTGAAGAATGATAGGAAAAACCCTCCTATTTATAACAAAATATTCGGTCATTCTAGATCTTGGTGCATGATTAAAATAACATTAACCAAATCTAGATCCACCTTTTATGGAATATTTTATTATATTTGTTGGAGGGAAAAAGTATTTGACTTGGGTCAAATCCCTTTATTTGTGAATAATAAATAAATAAATGATTTATTTATCATTTTAAGGAGGTGGTTAAATGATAATCAAATAAATAATGATTTATTTAATTATTTATGGGTGATTTAGTCATATTTAACAAGGAATATTATTTAAATAAGGTTTAAACAATTATTCCTAGAAAATAATAAGATAAATAAAGATTTATCTAATTAATTTCTTTGTTTTGGGTTAAACATGACTAGGAAAATCAAACAAATATAGGTTTGTTTAATATTTCCTTTTGGGGTTTCCTGTTTAGACCATAAACAACCTAATAAATGTGTTTTATTAAGTTATTTCACATAGTGAAAGCAAGTTTACTTAGGGTAAAATTGGTCTTACATGGTGTACTTGGGTCCATCTAATGATAGTAGGTTAGATGACCAAAAAATGGTGTAACAGATTTCCCCCCAGCATGCGAGTGTTAGGAGCAAATCGTATGACCAAAGTACATTGTAAGAACTCAATCACCAGATATCAAAACGGAAGTCAGAGAGAGAAATGTGAGGTAGAATAATGTGCTGAAGAACTAGACCCTCAAAAGATGAGACTTACAGGTGCAACAAGTCTCTTTTTATGAGAGGGTACCTGTGCTAAAGGTGGCGGGGGAGGCATACCTATGCCCGCCGAGAAAAAGTACAAAAGAATAGTTTGTCCAGTAAACAAGGGACCGAACCATAAAGTACAACCGGCATAAACATGAGCCAGATAAGAATACAATGAGGAATCCCACATACATGCTGTGCCTGGGATAACAGCCAGGACTTATACAATAATATCTGAGCACATGAGATACAAATAAAACCCAAATGCCCCCTATAAGAGGGGAAGGGCTCACAAAATCTGACTGATACATGAAAATCAAAGAGGCGCTGCAAGTGGTTAAGGCCGACATCATCAAATATATGGAGCTGCATCGAAGGCCACAATCAAGAGGTCATCTGGGCATGTGGGGGGCTACCTGCAAGGCCACCCCCTCATGAGGGCTGAGACATCTCACACACACCCGGGAATCACCAAGAGCTGCTGCTGCATCACTGAACCATCAAGTATACGGATCTTGATCATGATGAAAGGAGCTGGAGTGGAGAAACAATCAAGTCAAATGGAAATGAGAGATCCCTTTGCCGGATCCGAGGCACCGAACAAGAATGGAAGCTGGAACCAAGGTACACCGCCCTCTAGACCTTTCTTCTGGAATGAAGGAGCTAATGTCGATAGAAGGAGGTCTGCCATAGGTGAGGCAATGAGATATACCCAACTAAGGCACGAGAGAAAATAGTAGAGCGATGGATAGACTAATACCAATGATGATGGTGGAATGGAGGGGACTGAGTAGCGAATGGATGACTTCCCTTGCTAGAGCATAAAGGGCATGAATGACATGGCAGCGACTGACACAATATCATCAGGGATAAGGGACAGTGGGACTGGAGGCCATAATGTGCGACACAAGGGAGAGACCAAGCAATGAAGGATGGAGGACTATAGTGGGGTACAAAGGGATGCGGGATAGACTCCATGAATGTGATGATGACTCCACTCGGATGCTCTAAAAAAGGGTGACTCAATGGTGCTGCCACACAGTAAAGGTCCAATGGGGGACCATGAAAGCATGAGTACAAGATGGTAACTCACAACGAAAATCGACACGAACAAAGACAAGTAAAGAGGCAAAATGGTGCCCCAAGTACAAGTGTCGTAAGTGAAGAAATGCGATTTGAAGGAGAGGTGAAGTGACCCATCTTGGACAAAATGTGTCCTGGTGAAGTATCAAATCACAAAAAACTAACATATACCCATTTGAGGGCTCGGTGAGAGCTTTCCAATGGTGTAGACGAGTTGTCAAACGGAGTTACGGTATGGTTGCAGCAGGCGAAAGAAGAAACAAGGGTTCTCTTTTAATAAGGTAGTTTTCCCTCCAAATCCACTCATTTGCTAGTGTTGTTGTGGTGAATGTAGAGAGGAGAGAAGTCCCTAAATCTTGTGGCGAGCGTAGCAGACAAACCGACTGTTGGAATTGAGATCCGCCAGTTGCAAGTAAGAGGCATAACCTTACTCTTCCATTTTGATGGATTGGAAGTTCAGATTAGGGCCCAGAATCTCAGGAATAGACCCCCTTGCATCTTTTTAGCCGGGTCGCACTTTTTGGGCCAAAATCTGCGACCTGGGATGCAAGTTTTGGGAAAAAAGGTGTGACCTGTCTCAGGATTTGGCAGAAAAGTGCGACCTGGAAGATGAGGGGGTTTTAGTGTTGTTTAATGGCTGAGAGTTGGGTTTTTGTGTTTGGTTACAGTATTCCATATTTGTAGGCTGAAAAAGATGGTGTTTTTGTGCAGATATGGCAGATATATAGGTGAACTGGAGAGAGAGAGACCTGGGTACATTACGGGCAGAGATCCAGACAGATCAGGGTGTCCGTCGTGTGTTGGCCAGGTTTGGGGTTCTGAAGTTTTGGAGAACCCTTTGATGAGAGCTGGAGAGCCCTTGTTGGCTCGGATTATCAGTTATTGGGATCCAGAGCATGAGGTCTTTGTAGTGCAGGGGCACAGGATCGAATTGACAGTCCAGGATGTGTATTTTTTGACAGGTCTCCCGCCACTTGGGATGGTGGGAAATACGCAGCCAGTGTTACCGCGGGGGCGGAAAATCATGGAGTTTGTGGAGCGGCATTGTCGACCGGGTCTCCAAGTCAAAGGGACATGGATACCTATCGGGGACCTAGAGAGACTGGAGACCCGGGCAGTGGCCGCAGCGGTGCTGCAGATCTTGGGCAACCAGGCGTTCCATCACATCACTGGGGGGCAAATGATGATCGTAGAGAGTGTATTGAGTGGGACCTACTATGGGTGGGCCCAAATGATGTTGGTGTCGTTAAAACGACAGTTTTCGTTGTGCAAGCGGCAAGTGAACCACGATTTCTCATATGGGGCTTTATTGTGTTCCTTCTTTTTTGAGAAGATCCCGACCTTACGACCTCATATATAGCTCCTAGATGGGGGCCCTAGAGAGCCCAGGATGCGCCGGTGGGGGCGGCTACTGTGCAGAGGAGGAGGAGGGTCGGTCGGACGAGTGTTTCGACCTGAGTTCTTTGCCCATTGGGATCAGATGTCGTTATATATAGACGACTATCCCTATAGTGGGATGAGTTATTGTGGGGATCCGGACCTACCACTTCCACCTGGTCGAGTATGGGGACCCGATGGTAAGTGATAAGTAACTATTCTTTTTCGGGCATGTTAAAGTTAGTGAATAGTAGATAGGGTATTGATTCATGTACTTTTGGTATGCAGATATAGCTCCGATAAAACCAGCCGGATATATGGGACGACTGGCAGCATCTGGAGTTGCAGGTCTGAGTGGGTCGAGAGTAGCGCATAATGAGGATGCGGCCGCTCTTCTGGAGGACATCCGCTATAGATGTGAGAGGTTTCTGACTGGAGTGTCCGAGTGTGGGTGGTAAGACTTAGACGACCAGTACATAGAGCCATGTATTGGTCTACCCTCGGAATGACGAGGTGTCATGCGGCGAATGGCGATGGCCGGTCAGGGGATACGGGATCTATAGGCTGCAGGAGCAGAGCCATTGGCTCGGGATCCACCAGATAGTGATTAGGTGTGGGGCATGTGGTGCCCCCTAGTGTGTATGTAGGGGCAGGTGGTGCCCCCCAGTTTTGAGTTTTTTGTAACATGCAATGGGCATGTCATATGTAGCAGAGTAGATGGACTCTAAACACATGTTTTGCGACACATATTATGGATATGCATCTTTTTTAATGGTTATGAATGTTATTTTCTTGTATAAAATGCGTGTGATAAATGCCAATCTAGAACATGGTTTGCAATGCTATCTACATAGTGATTTTGTTCTTGAGGTACATGGGTAAAAGTTATGGTTTCAAACTCACGTATCAAGAGTTTCACTCGTAAATATCATCTAAACAGCACATGATTATGCACACGATAGACACCATTTAGTTGCATGACAAGAAGTAGGGAATCTATACTAACATGCAGATGAAGGATGCGATGAGAGAGGGCATCGGCTAAAAGAACCCATACTGCATCGTATTCGGCCTGATTGTTGGTGGAAGGACCAATGCAGACCCTGTTTGAGAGAACAAGGGCATGCAAGGGGGTGAAGATGGCCCAACTTTCCGAGGCAAGATTCCAAGAATAACGACTTGCACCATCAGCGTAACCGATATAGGGTGTGGACAGGAGGTCCTGCAGAATGGTGGTACAAGACAAAAAATGGGAGGAGGAGGAACAAGGACGGCAGTGTGAGTGTATAGGAGACACCGAGTGGCAACTGAGGGAGGGAGTGCGATGGCTATGACTCATAGACAAACTAGATGGCGGTATATGAGGGCTATAGGAGGAATGGCTTGGACTCGGGCTGCGGAGGTCAACATGGATAGGGGTGGTGTTATCCTGGTTATGGGCGGGAAGGATGAGGTCATGGGTGGAGAGGGCTCCCAAGAGGACATCCTGACGGGAACAGAGGGGATGACGGGAGGAAGGGAAACCACATGACACGGCAAAGCTACCTAGATCATCAGTATGGGAAGAAAGGCTAACATACAGAGCATCATGGGGGGTGACAGAGGAATCGATAAACAGATGGTGAAAGGATGTTAAGCCCAGGTTGGTCGCTGAAGGGGGGTCGAGCGAACCATTAGGGGAGGTATCCGAGGGAATATTCTCTGAGGGTCTTATGGATGATGATAGGTAGCAAATGGTGGTGGTAGGCTCGGACATCTGGACATCAGAGGGGGGGATGTCGATGGGAGCGGGTGGATCTTCAGACTGACCGGCAGCATACTGCACAAGTATGGGGGAGGCGGATTGACTTTGTTCAAACTCATACTCTCGAACTACCTCTAAAGAGGCGCGATAATGCGTGAGGTGAGGACAATGGTGGGAATAATGGCCATGGACACCACAAAGGGCATAGGGTTTGTTAGTGTGGATAGTCTTGGGGTTCCTGGTTATGGACGAAGAAGGAATGGAGGCTTTAGGGACCGTATACTCGGGGAACGCGACTTTAACCATGGGCTGAATACGGGGCAATTCAGGACAAGCATGGGTGGCGTGACCGACGACATCACACAAGGCGCAAGGCTTTGCAGGCGGAGGAGGGGCCGGGTCAGTCGGGGTGGCCTTGTCTTTGGGTGCCCCCTTGAGAGCTTTGCCTTTCTTCCCGGGAGCCATCACGACAGGAGAAGGGTCCTATGGAGGTGTTGGGGGCATAGTGGCAATGGAGGAAGCGAGGGGGACCGGTTGAACCGGTGTCAAAGCAAGGTAGGGTTTGGGGTGACCAGGCGGGGTAGCGGCTGGAGGGTCAAGGTACCACACGGGTATGCCCAGGGTCAGGTTGGGGAGAGAGAGGGTAGCCATGACGGGGACTGAATAGACTCCGGGAGGGGGAGCGAGGAAGGGTATCTGACCAGCAGGATAATGTCCGGGAGGGACGGCTCTCAGGTGGTTGAGGCCTGGGGGAACTGACCCAGGAGGATAGAGGGGTTCATGGATGCCAGCTGTAGGAGAAGGGCCAGAAGGAGGAGGTCTGGATGGCTGAGATGAAGGGCTAGGAGCGGGTTGCGGTGGGCGAGGTTGAATCGGAGGTTGCTGCTAGCCGAAGCGGGTCACTTAAGGGCAGCCCGAGACGATTGCATCATGCAAACATTCGATAAGCTGGGATCAAAGATAGGAGGAGGAGGGAGACCAGGGAAAGTTCCAAGCAAAGAGGAGTCTTCATAGACACCGGGAGAGACACTAGTCAAGGAATCGACGGATTGCTTATTGGCTACAGAAGAGATGGTCGTCTCAGGGGAGGTCTGAGACTTTGGCTCATGATAAGTCAACTGGTCAATGGTGACTATATTTCCATTGTGAGGAAAAGGAATCTTGCGAAAAACCACGGAAGGGATAGTAGACATAGCATAGGTGTAGCTTCGCCCCAATAGAATGTTGCAATCTAGAGGGGTGTCGATGACTTCAATGTCGACGCAAACAGTCTTGCCCGCAAGAGTGATAGGACAATTACGGAAGAGGCCAATGGGCTGGGAGGCATGGCCGCCCCACGCTTGAAGGGTGATCGTGGAAGGGGCCAGCTCAGGAGATTCGAGTTGCTTCCAAATCGAAGCGGACATCACACAGGTGGATGCCCCCTCATCAATTATACACCGAGAAATGTTAGCGTTCCGGATTTTGACTGGGATTTGGAAGGCTACGGAAGCAGGAAGAGGAGGATGTTCTGATTGACGGGCATCGAAAACAATCATTTGGTCATTGGAAGGATCTACAGCACCCACGACAGATAGCAGAGCCTTCTTTTGGGAAGGGCACGACTAGAGGAATTCCAATGTGGAAATGGCAGCAGGAGACTACGCCAAATCATCTACTATGCTATACGAATGAGCAGCTCGACCAGGAGCAGCATTTCGGCGTAATGGTCCTTTAGGAATCTTGGTATGAACCTCAAATTTGGGTTGAGGGATATGTAAGGGACCATTGGATGTCGAAAGAGGCTCGGTAGAACCTGAAGAAGGGGACTCAGAGGCAGACTGAGCGGGAGGCTTGGGGTACTGGCGAGACCGAGTTTGGAGATTAAGGTCCACGGTTGGGGATGGATCAGAGTTCATCATGAGGATCTGGTAATCAGAGGAACTAGAAGGGGAAGGTTGAGTGGCGACCTGTCCATTAGGTGGTTGGGTAGCCATGAATCCTTGCTGGGGGAAAGGATCGATAAACACAGTCGGTTGAGTAGTGGCCACATTAGGGGGAGCATGAGGGGAGGCATGTTGTCCTCTCAATGTGGCTTGAGACTCCCAAATCTTCCGCATTTGTGGTAGAAGGGGACAATCGTGAGTGTAATGACCGTAAACACCACAACACGAACAAGGCTTATTTGTGCGAAGAGGCCTGTCCGGCTTGGGCTGAGTGCCCTGTTGTTGGTTAGTAGTGTTAAGGTCAGTACCTTGAGGATTGGGTCCACGAGTACCAGGGGCGGATTGATTTTGGTTGCCTCTCCGCCTTATTTGAGAGGAAGGAGGATTAGTCGCGCCCTGCTGTGCAAATACTTGCCCTGGAGGGGGATGTAGGTGCTGTTGCGGGGGTGGAGGAGGCAAGGGAGGTGGAAGCGCATATGCTGGAGGAGCTGAGGCACCAGGCTGTGGATAAGGGAAAGGGTTAGGTTGGGCAACATTGAGGTAAGTAGGAGGTTGGGAAAAAGGATGAGGCATGCCGTATCCTGGGTACATGCTACCTGGAGGGGGAAAAGTGCTAGAGGTGCTGGCCCCTCCCTGAGGGAGACCATAGCCCATAGGAGGTTTAGCATATGGATGAGAAAGGGCTCCAATGATACCGTCGGCGGAATGAGAGGCCCCTGGGGCGTTAGCACCTCCGGGCCTGGGGAGGTCAGGAAGGACGGTATAAACATAACCAGACTGTGCGTAGATCAGGTCATATTTCAAGGCTATTTAGAGGGTGGCTTCTTTGGTTTGGGGGAAATGGGAGGCAACATCTTTGCCAATGGGAGCTAAGAGAGTGCAAAGGAACCAGTCCATATACACCTGATCTTCGAAGGGGGGATCTCGACATAAGCTTCGTCTTCTCCGCCATTCTTGGACATGAGTGGAGAGGTGGGTCGAAGAGGTTTGCTTGAAAGAGGTCAAAAGCTCCGTACCAGTATCGTATCGGAGAGGGAGCTGGAAATAAGATAAAAAGGCTTGGGAAATGGTTGCAAAGGTGGTATGGGAATAGGTGGCTTGGTAAACATACCATTTAGAAGCTTCTCCTGTAAGCGTGCATTGGAACAACCGAAGATGGATGGAATCATCGGTAATGGAATTGGAGGAACACCACATGTGGAAAAATCGGACATGGTTGGTTGGATCTTCTATAGCAAGGCCTTCGAACTTAGGGATGTCAGAGGGGAGATTGGTTGGCATAGCAGGCCAACCAAAATCGTGGCGAATAGGGTCATTGATCAACTGATTGAAATCGGGGAGGCTGAGGCCTGCGATGTACAGTAGCAAGGGTGCGGCCGAGGTAGTTCCTGTGGCGGTTCCGCTAGTAGTAGTTCCGGCATTAGGGCTGGGATTACCGCTAGTGTTAGGCCCTGGACCAGACATAGTGAAGGTGACAGGGGGAGAACCAGAAGTAAAAGGAGAACCCAATGAATCAGTAGAGGAGTCAGAATGCGGACTCGGAGGAGGACTGGCTCGACGACGGCAGGACGGAGCAGGTCAACCGACCGGAAACTGAGGGTGAAGGCCAAGAAGTCTCTGGGAGGTGCGCCTTGGGGGCACAATGGTGACAACACAAACATGGCATGAGGGGAAGAAGAATGACTGACAAAGGCAGGGAGGTGCAGAATCAAGTGATTACAATGTCGAAACAAGGGCAAAAAAGGTGCAGTGTCAATTGATTTTAAAGTCTTTTCCTGGCGGTGTAAACTAGGCTCTTCTTCGCTTAGGGTGAGTGTGTGGCGTGCGTTAATTTTAATTTTTAAACCATTTTCGTTCTGAGAGCAAGATAAAAAGTGTGCTGCGTGACTGAAAATAATGCTGCAAAAACAGTATATAATGCTTAAATAACAGAAAATTAACAGCTACTAGTGCATCGATTCAACCCAACAAGGCGGGTCTCTCAAAACTAATCTAAAAGAGGGAAAAAATATAGTCAAAACACACTAAAAAGAGGCCAAAAGATCTAGGGTCAAAAGGACAGGGATCTAAAGGAGAAAGCTGCTGAAAAGAGGTGCAGATCACAGCCAAGAGGCAGAGGCAAGGTGGCTGGAAAAAAGGAGGAAATCAGCAAAAAGCAGAGAGGACAGGGAGGAGGTCCTACAGGGAGGTCCAAAAAAAGCTACTAGAGGTGGTTTGAAAGGAAGAAGAGCTGATGTAAAGGGATCTGAGAATGAGGTATCAGATCTAAAAAAAGGGAAGGCTGAAACTCTGAAAAATCAGACACCTAAAACAGCTAAACTCTTCCACCAAAAGTGGAGGGTACTAGAGCCCTAAGGGGCTAGGTTCCCACTTAGATGAGAAAAACAGATCAGAAACAGGTCCAAACGGGCAAAGACAGAGGCTTGAAAACCCTGACAGAAGCTTCAGCAAAACCCAGAAAAATTACAGAAAAACAGCAGAAAAAAGCACAGGTCGGCTGATTAGAGGCACATTTTCCTGTCATAAGTGTGAGAAAAAGGGCCGAAAAGAAAGTGCGACCTGGAGGTCCAGGTCGTAGTTTCTGGGCTGAAAAGTGCGACCTGAAGCTCCGGGTGTCCCGGCGGCAGATTTCCGGAAAAGTTGTCGTCTTAGTTGCGGCTGATGTCTGTCACCTGCGCAATAGGGCCAGAAACATGCGGAAGTTAGAAATTTTAATGTTTTAGGGTTTTATAGGTGAAAAAAAACATGAAAATAGGAAAAAAAAAATCCGAAAAGAAACCCTAGGGTCTGAAGTAGCTGGATATGCAAGAATATGAAAAACGACATGAAAAACGACGATGGTCGTAATTGAAAACCCGTGTTGAGTGCTTTGGTGCATAATGTGAATCACACAGTGACATCAGAAAAGAGGACAGCACTAGCTCAGCAGCTTGTAGCCCTGACATACGATAAACGCATTTGCCAATATCTTTAGATCTAAGTTAGTTGAGTCAAGACAAATGTATAAAAAACCCCGAGATCTATGCACAGAAAGAAGAAGCAGTGTCTGACGATGGAAATTAATTTATACCTGTCCAATAAAAATGAAATTAGAACAATGTATTTTTAAAAGAAATTTTTTAACTCAGAAACACAGGAGGAAAACAAGAAGGCATATCCAATTCTCCTCAATGGGATGGGTTCTTGGAAGTCCTCAGCACTTCAGATCTAGAATCTCTCTCTCTTGTTGGTATAGAAAAACCATACAAAGATAGAACTCAAAGGGAGCTCACACAGCAAATAATGTAGAATGTGACCAAGTGTATAGATCCAGAGTGATCTAATAGGCAACAAAAGGTGAAGAATGGTAGGGAAAACCCTCCTATTTATAACAAAATATTCAGTTAGTCTAGATATTGGTGCATAATTAAAATATTATTAACCAAATCAAGATCTAACTTTTATGGAATATTTTATTATATTTATTGGAGGGAAAGGAATTTGACTTGGGTCAAATCCCTTTGTTTGTAAATAATAAATAAATAAATGATTTATTTATCATTTTTAGGATATGGTTGAGTAATAATCAAATAAATAATGATTTATTTAATTATTTAAGGGTGATTTGGTCATATTTAACAAGGAATCTTATTTAAATAAGATTTAAATAATTATTCCTAGAAAATAATAAGATAAATAAAGATTTATCTAATTAATTTCTTTGTTTTGGGTTAAACATGACTAGGAAAATCAAACAAATATAGGTTTGTTTAATATTTCTTTTTGGGGTTTCCTGTTTAGACCATAAACAACCTAATAAATGTGTTTTATTAAGTTATTTCACATAGTGAAAGCAATTTTACTTAGGGTAAAATTGGTCTTACATGGTGTACTTGGGTCCATCTAATGATAGTAGGTTAGATGACTAGAAAATGGTGTAACACTTAGCCTTAGAAAAATTTCCAAAGGGCTTTGACCCAAACATGGCCTATAGAATAAGAGAAAGATACCCCTTTACTTTAGATGATATGCAGAGGGGAGATATAAGTGTAGAAGAAAATCTGGTTGAGAAAAGAGCTAGGTTGAAATCAGAAAAAAGAGTTACATACAAGGTTGAAACATTGGCATCAACCTCATCATCTGATGCAAAAATTGATAACTTAGTAAGGGTAATGGAAAGAATGCTAGAAAATATAAACTTGAATCATAGAGTACCTCCCAGGGAGAACCAAGTAAATCCCCAAAATAGAAATAGAAATCCAAATTTCAGAAGAGATCCTATTCAAAATAGACAAAGAGATGATGACCAAGAAGAAAGGGAGACATAAAGGTTGGAAGAAAATCATGTGAATTTGATAGGATTTGATGGTGAGAGTGATGCTTTTCTCACTGAAGAAGAACCAGGATTCTTCTCCTCAGAACAAATTGAAAACAATCATGAGGATTCTGAAGATTATCAATTGGGGTTTGAAAATGCTATAATGGAGTTCCATAGGAAATATGACGTTAGGAGAAAAAAGAACCAAGGAGCCTCCAAGAATAATAACACATAAATTGCTGTTAAGAATACCTCAAAAAATATTCCTAAAAAGACAACAAACAGTTCCAAAACTATGACTAAGAAAACTAATCTGAATAAAGAAAAAATCAGACAAAAAAGTGTTAACCCAAGCTGCCCTAGTACATCTGCTAGTGGCCCTGAGAAATATGTCCAAAATAATAGTCCTAATAAAACTCAGCAAATAAAAATTTCTGAAAAGACTATGTTTGAAAAATCAGATGTAAATATGTCAAAAACACTAGTCCCTTTCAGCGTTGAGGGAGAAATTTCCAAGATCAAAATCAACATACCCTTAGCTGAACTAGTAACCCAAGATGTATATAAAAATCAAGTTTTGAAAGCTTTGAATATAGGAAATGATACTGATACTTTAAACTTGATAGATGATAAACCAAAATTTTTGTTTGGTCTTGAAGTAGAAGGAAAATAACAAGAAGGAGCTATCCCTCCATTCTGTGTCAGCTTAAATATACATGATAAAATCTTACACAATGCCATGCTAGACTCTAGTACCTCTCACAAGCTCATGCCAAAAGTAGTGATGGAGAGATTAGGCCTAGAAATTACTAAACCTTACAAAGACCTATATTCCTTTAAGTCAAGCAAAGTCAAGTGTTTGGGTCTAATTAAGGATTTATGTGTCAATCTGACATAAATTCCTGCTAAGGGTCTAGTTATGGACATAGTTTTCCCTAACATTCCCCCAAAGTATGGTGTGCTTCTATCCAGATCATGGGGAGCCAAACTTCAGGGAAGCCTTGAAATGGACATGTCTTATGCTACCATTCTAGTCTTTAACTAGACAAGAAGGTTATACAGGGAATCTCATATGAAAAATATGGTAAGCAACATAGATAGGCCAAACAACACTCCTATTTATTCCATCCATTCAGACCTTGATTCATTTATCTTGTACAATGAAGATGAAATCAACAAACAAGAAAATGAAAATGAAAAATAGTTAAGCCCACTTGAACATTCTAATCTGCCCTCAAATGAAAAACATAGCAGCCTAAACTTTAGTAGTCTTGAACAACAAAATGAGGATGAATATGAGATAGAAACACTTTGGAACATAAGCTTTGATGAATCTTGTGGAAAATTTGGTTCTGGAGCTGGTGTATGGATACATAATACAAATAAAGGACATTCCTACAACCTTGATTTCCAATGCACTAATAATATTGAAGAATATGAAGCTCTCCTCCTTGGTCTACATTTACTAAAATATTTAAGAGCCAAGAAAATATCAGTCCAAGGAGATTCAGAGCTAATTATTAGGCAAATAAAAGGGGAGTATTCAGCAAAAAACCCAAGATTAAGAGAATATTGGAATGTTGCCCTAGATCTCCTAAATTTTTTTGAAAAATATGAACTCACTTTCATCGCTAGAGCTCAAAATAACCTTGCAAATGAGCTTGCCTTTGCTACCAAAAATTTCCAAGTACCCCATGTAAATGAACTATTCACTATCAAAGTAAAAAATAGGCGTACAGTCCCTAACAATGAAAACTATTGGCAAGTGTTTGAGTGAGATAAACACATTGATGATTTTCTGTAGTCTAAAAATGATTTTGTTGTACCAACTCCTAGCTCAAGCCATAAAGAACATTGTTTTGATGAAAAACAAGTCCCTAAAATAGAGATTTCCTCTACTACTGATATAAACCAATTTGAACATCTTTATAAGGAAGAATTACTTGACAAACTAGATCAAATGGACCTTGAGTTTTTACAATGAAAAAATGATTCAATACCAAGGGGCCTTACACCATTACAGGAGATTTTTGACTTCAATGATGTAGCTATAAAACCAAAGATGGAGCCTACAGAAACTAATGTAGAAAAACATAACATAGGTAGCATAGATGAACCCAAAATGATCAAATTATCTATCACTCTTCCTACTCATATCAAATAGGAATATATTGAACTTTTCAAAGAGTTTAGAGATGTGTTTGCATAAGGATACGAAGATATGAAATCATATGATACCAGCATTATTTAACACAAAATTTCTCTTAAGGAAAATAAAAACCCTTTCAAACAAAAACTAAGAAGGATAAACCCTATTTTATTACCTTTAGTTGAGAAAGAGATAAAAAATATGTATGATGCTAGGATCATAGTGCCCCTTAGATACTCACAGTGGGTTTCCAACCTTGTATCTGTTAGGAAGAAGACCGGGGAAATTAGGCTTTGCATTGACTTTAGAAACCTGAACAAAGCCTCCCTGAAAGATAATTATCCCTTGCCTAAGATGGATCACATACTCCAAAAAGTGGTTGGATCTAAGAGAATATCACTCTTGGATGGTTTTTCAGGCTACAACCAAGTTCTTGTACTCCCAAGTGATCAACACAAAACTTATTTCATCACACCTTGGGGTACATTCATGTATGTTAAAATGCCATTTGGTTTGATGAATGCAGGGGCCACATTCCAAAGGGCCATGGACATAGATTTTTCAGAATACATAGGCTACTTCATAATCATTTACCTTGATGACATCACTGTTTTCTCCAAAACTGACAAAGAACACTTAGTCCTTTTGAGAATTTTTTTTGAGAAATGTAGGAAATATGGCTTATCTTTGAATCCCAAGAAAACACTCTTTGGTCTCCAGGAAGGAAATCTCCTAGGCCACATAATCTCTGAAGAAGGAATCAAAGTGGACCCCAAAATAATTGAAGGCATATTGAAAATCAACCATCCTAGAAACCTCAAAGAGTTGTAATCTTTCATTGGGAAGATCAAATTTTTGAGAAGGTTCATCCCTAACCTTGTTTAACTTTTGAGGAATATCAAAAACATGCTAAAAAATGAAATAAGAGTTAAATGGACCTTAGAATCCAAATAGTCATTTGAACTAGTAAAACAAGCTCTCACTCAAACAACAGTTCTCATCAGTCCTGATTTTACCAAGGATTTCTACATTTTTTCATTTGCATCTGAACACACCATTGTTGCAGTGTTGTTGCAAAATAATAACATGGGCCAGGGACAACCAATATCCTTTTTTAGTAAAGCCTTAAGAGGTGCTCCACTCAAATATAACATCATGGAGAAACAAGCCTTAGCCTTGATAAAAGCATTGAAAGATTTCTGAGTCTACATTTTACACTCTCATATCATTGCTTTTGTCCCACATACAGTTGTCAAGGACATTCTAAATCAAGACCCTGATGGAAAAATGGGAAAAAGGATTGCTATTATTTTAGAATATGATTTAGAAATCAGGCCTACCAAGATGATTAAAGGACAAGGATTAGCAAAACTCATGGCAGAATCAAATTTCCAAGCATTAGATATGAATATGGTTGATGTTTTAGAAAAACAGGAAGAATTCACTGCTCCATACATCGAAGAGATATTTCTGAAATCATCTTGGTATCCTGATATCATATATGTGCTTATTTATCTCAATACCCCTTCCTCTTTATCAAAGACTAAAGCTGGATTCTTGAAACAAAAATATTTAAATTACTACATTTTAGATAGAGTGTTATATTGGAAAAATGGTGTTGGCATATTTCTTAAATGTTTGCTTGAGAATGATGCAGGAAAGATCATGCATGAGTTACATGAGTGACAGTGTGGAGTACACCTTTAGTGGAAAACAACAAAAAATAAGATTCTTAGAGCTAGCTATTATTGGCTGACCCTTTTTCCTGATACTCAAAAAATAGTCATGACTTGCCATAAGTGCCATATTTTTTATGGCAAGAGAAAACTCGTACCTTTACCTTTGCATCCCATCATTATTGAGGCTCCCTTTCAGCAATGGTGTTTAGAATTTATTTGAGAAATTCACCGAACCTCATCTGCCTAAAATAAGTGGATCCTTACTGCCACAGATTATTTTACCAAGTGGATAGAGGCTATCCCTTCTATAAATGCTACTGGCTCAGTCATTATCAAGTCCCTTGAGACCAACATATTATCTAGATTTGGTTGTCCTAGAAATATCATTACAGATAATGTTGTTGCCTTGAAATCCAAAAGAATGGTTGATTTATGCTATAAATATCATATCACATTGGGGCACTCCACAAATTACTACCCTCAATGGAATGGAGTTGCTAAATCCTCCAACAAAATCCTGATCAACATTATCAAAAGACTGTTGGAACAAAATCATAAATCACGGCATAGTAAGCTAGTTCATTCTTTATGGGCTGATATACTAACCACTAAGAAATCAATCAATATGTCTCCCTATCAGTTGGTATATGGCATGGATGCAGTCTTCCGAACGTCTTAGGGAGTCCCAGTAATGAAACTTCTCCAAGAAGTACAATCAGAAGAAAATGACATGAAGAGAAGGTTGAATCAAACTATTCATTTACAACCGCCAAGAGAGGATGTTTATAAAAGAACAAATCCAGTACAAGAAAGAATCAAGAATATCTTTGACAGAAGGACCAAAACTAATAATTTCCAAGTTGGAGACACAGTTTTAAAATGGGATTCTAGAAAGGAAGATAGAGGTAAGCATGGAAATTTTGAAAATTTGTGGAAAGTGCCTTATATCATTCACTCAATTAGGGGTCATAATGCTTTATGTTTATAAGGGTTGAATGGAGAAGAGTTATTTGGAGGTCATGTCAATGGCAAGATGCTCAAACATTATTTCTGTCGAGAGTCCTAGTTTCAAAGCTTTTATTCATTGTACATAAACGTTGCATGAGAAAATCTTGAAAACAAAAAAAATGAAAGAAAGGGAAAAGGAGGGAAGATTCAAAAGAGGTACAGCCCCATACCCAAAAAACAACACTTCTAAAAGTGTACAACCCCAAATGCCACTACTGATTCAAAAAGAATATCTTGTTCAATCATCTAGCCTAATCATGGCTGAAGATGCTTTAAATTTATTTTGATAAGTTAGTAGAAGAAATGATTGTCAAAGTTATTCAAACTTGACTTATCAAGAAAGATAGATTAGGTAATATAAGATATGGGTTCCACATGCTTAAAAAAGAACCAAAGAGAAAGATAATGATGCATTTAAAATGATAAATTATAGCCCTTATCCTTCTATTTTACTTTTATGAAAAATAATGTTTTTGTGCAGTTTGTTCCAATGCCACAACCATGGTAAGTCAGACTGCCTAATCCTAATTTGAACCATGTTTTAAATTTTATGTCAATAGTTTAGAGAATCAAGACTGCCAAATAGCTTAATCTTGGTAGTCAAACGGTCTAGGTAGAGAATAAAAGAGTTCACTAATTTAATATGTGTTGGCAATATGATGCGGAGTGTTGTCCTTGATGGCAACCCACTTGATGAAGATGATGGCAACCTACTTAATGAAGTTTTTCTTGATGCTTGATGAGTTTATTAATGATTTAAATCTAATGTTCTACAGGTAGCTCAGAAGTAACAGAAGAAAGAAATATCAGAAAGAGCCAAAACAATGATGAATAAGACATGTCATTGTGAATACACGGGTTCATTTAAGCGAAGTAGCGTATGTACGCGGAAAAGAAATGTTGGGAAAAATACTGAGAGGGGGGGGGGGTGAATCAGTATTTACTGCATATTCAAAACTTTTACTTTTTCTTGCTTCTAAAACCCATACGCTACTTTCATGATACAGACTCGTGTATATATGCGGATACCCTTTATGAAAATTGCGTATACAGAGAGATCAAATTATGTCATTAATTCTTCACTTATATCATTCCATCATTCATTCATCAGATGTTTAATAAACAGTAAACATGTGCAGTAAGAACAGAATAAACCATCACACAAAGCATCACACATGAACACCAGGATTTTTAGGTGGAAACCCAAATCGGGAGAAAACCACCGCTGCAGTTGCTCGGCCTTCAATATTTTATTATAGAGAAAACATCTTACAACATATGTGCTGGCGCAGACTTGACCAGCACGCAGGCACCCACCTGCGCTCGTTTACCAGCCTCTCCTGGAAGGGAGCTCCAACCCCCTGACTCGTTTACCAGCCTCTCCTGGAAGGGAGCTACGACCCCCCGACTCATTTACCGGCCTCTCCTGGAAGGGAGCTACGACCCACAGTACAAGGCTACAAGCCTCGACACTCCTAAGGACCACGTTTCATCAATTTTCACATTGGATCCAAAGCTTCCTTTAGGACACCACTTGCGAGCCACTTTCATCATATTTAATTTGGACCCACTCCATGCTTAAGCACGGTCAAACATGAAACTCATACATAACTCGCGACGGATATCGGTAAACCATCGGAAACCCGGTCCCGGACAATTCTTGCCACGGACACAATAAGCCCTAGACATACGCGCTTCCTTTCCGCATTCTTCGCGTATATACGCGCTTGGATTCACATAAACCGGCGTATATACCCCGTACAAATTACGAGTCAATTTTATTACACATACGCGCTTTCTCTTCGAGCGAATCCCGTATATGCGCGCTTCCTCTTCGGAGAACTAGCGTATGGTTCTTCGGACATTTAGGTCATTGCAATTCTTCAGAACAGATACATCACACAGATTTTACCCTTTACTTCAGACAGATGTTCGCCTCATCTCAGATCTAATCATTCCATAAACAGATCTAGCAAATACAAGTACATTTCAGATCTAGATACCCTTCTTCATCATTGGTGCATCATGCATTCAGATCTATCATTCAATTGTAACCCTTTCCATTCAGATATCCTTCAGAGAGAAGTATTCATTCAAGCTCAGACATCTTGCACCCACACTCATGATTTGCACAATGAATTTCTTCTCTTTATATAGGTTTACCCTTTTTCAATACCATGAGCCAAAACCACATTACATCCGATGGTATTTCTGGACGGGGTCATTTAGACGAATCATTACCCAATACAATGGGTCAATACCATGGTGGTTACCCCTGGTTTTGCACTTTTTGAGCGCTTTTGCCCATACGCGACTTAACACGTTGTTTCCCGCGTGCATACGCGACTTCTCCTAGACAGATCCGCGTATGCCTTGAAACATACTATTTTCACCATAGATTTAGCACATGCTGAATTCCTTTCTTCATTGCCTTCTGTACTTACTGTAGATACATCAAATTTAGTTCATCAAGACATATTCTATCAAGCACAACTTCATCAAGTAATTTGTCATCATCTTCATCAAGTGGGTTGCCATTCAAGGACAACACTCAGCATCATATTGCTAACAAACATCATTGCATATCAGATTTACATCATTTACCAAGTCCATCAGGTCAAGAATAACTTCATCAGGTGGTTTTCCATCAAGGACAACACATGTCAACACTTTCATGTCTTCATATTCATTCAGTGGGTTGCCATCAAGGACAACACTCTGCATCATATTGCCAACAATCTCCCCCTTTGGACTTGATGGCAACCACGATGGTGTTTGGTTACCACAACAGATAGGTACATTAAGAATACAATGACACCATGTCACATTCCCCATTTTGACACCATTCTTTCTCTTCATTCAAACACCATGTCACTCTCCCCCTTTGACATCAAGGGCAAAGGGCGGATCAAAACCAACATACTCTCCCCCTTTTCTCCTCATGTGGAAGAAGCATTCTGCAGATCTGATATATACTGAAGTGACCAAGCTCCCCCTGAGTTCATGCTGAATCTTCAAACATATTTTCCAATGAAGTACATGACTCTATGAATTTCCTATCACCAATGACTCACACTTACATCAAAGATCCATCCAAGTGGATTTACATATGAGACTCAACTACCCAACCAAGTGGGTTTACAAATTTGACTTAGCTACCCAATCAAGTGGGTTTACAATATTTGACTCAGCTACCCAACCAAGTGGGTTTACAAATTTGACAAGTCCTTACATGACTGAAAATTACAGTTTTACATCATGGATCTCTACATGACCTTTTCATCAAACTACAAATATAAATTTAAGACCAACACCAGAAAGTTCTCAAGAAAGAGAACATATTTCAGAACCATCATAATGCCAACAATGCATTATACTCAGCAACGCTAAGGCTCCCCCTGAATCTGTGCATCCAAGCAACCTTTCCATATGACTAAGGCTCCCCCTTAGTGTGTGCATCCTGAACACTTTTACCAACAAATCATCAAGCCATCTTTATCAAAACATTAGAAATAGAATTATGAGAACTGGAACACCACCAGAGATACCAAACAGCACTGCAGCTGTGCTGAAGAGAGCTGACTCCAAACAGAAAATTGTCAGCAATCAGACATACGCGGTTTTCTGTGCATGAACTCGCGTATATACGCGACTGTGTTTCAGGAAATCCGCGTATCCAATGCCATCTTCTAAATTTATGTAGATTTGTTCTTTTGACTGGCAGAGAACACTCCCAGCTTCTGTCTTAGATACTCGAACGCTTCCCTGGGCAGAGGTTTGGTAAAGATATCAGCAACTTGTTCTTTGGAGGGAACATACTCCAACCTCACCTTTTGCTCAAGCACTTGTTCACGTAAGAAGTGATACTTGATGGGAATGTGCTTGGTCTTCGAATGCATAACATGATTCTTTGAAATACTGATGGCACTTGTATTGTCACACTTAATGGGGATAGGAGGTGTACATTTGATTTGAAAATATTGTAAGGTTTGCATCATCCAAAGGAGTTGAGTGCAACAAGATGTGGCAGCCACATATTCTGCTTCTGCTGTAGATAAGGCAATAGAATTTTGCTTCTTGTTGAACCAAGATACTAACCGGGGTCCCATATAGAATGCACCACCACTAGTTCTTTTCCGATCATCAACACTTCTAGCCCAATCTGCATCAGTGTAAGCATGAAGAGTAAGATCAGCGTTCTTTGGATACCATAGACCAAAGTCTTGAGTTCCTTGTAGATATTTGAAAATTCTTTTAACAGCCTGAAGGTGAGACTCTTTTGGATTAGCTTGGAATCGTCCAACAATCCCAGCTGCATGCATAATTTCTGTTCTAGTCCCAGTGAGATAAAGTAGACTTCCTATCATTGATCTGTATTCTGGTTGATTCACCGTGGGAGAATCATCATGAGAACTGAGATTGCATCCGGTTATCATTGGTGTACTTATAGGTTTGCATTCTTCCATGCCATACTTCTTCAGAATTTGCTTAAGATATTTTGCTTGTGATAGGAATATACCATCTGTAGTTTGATGCACTTGTAAGCCAAGAAAGAATGTTAGTTCCCCAAGTAAGGACATTTCAAATTCTTGCTGCATGACAGGAGCAAATTTTTGACTCAAAGATTCTTCGTTACTCCCAAAAATGATATCATCAACATATACAACCACAATAAATAGTTTATCATTTTCAACTTTTGTGTATAAGTTGCTATCAGCAGACCCCTTTGAAAATCCTTGTTGATGAAGATATTTGTCAAGACGATAATACCATGCTCTTGGATCTTGTTTGAGACCATATAGAGCCTTTTTAAGTCTACAAACAAGATTTTCATCATTTCCCAAAATGAATCCTTCCGGTTGTTCTATATATACATCTTCTTCTAGATCACCATTAAGAAAAGCAGATTTAACATCCATTTGATAAACTTTGATTTGTTGATAACTTGAAAAAGCAAGGAATATTCTTATGGCTTCAAGTCTAGCTACAGGAGCAAAAGTTTCTTCAAAGTCTATACCTTCTTGTTGAGTATACCCTTTGCAAACCAATCTAGCTTTGTTTCTTACAACATCCCCATTCTCATTTAACTTGTTCTTGAAAATCCATTTAGTTTCAATGACATTTTTATCATGTGGTCTTGGTACCAATTCCCAAGTGTCATTATTTTCAATTTGATCAAGCTCTTCATTCATGGCTTGCTTCCAACATTCATCTTTTCTAGCTTGATTGACATTGTGTGGTTCAATTGTGGATAGAAGTGCCAGATGACTAGAAGATCCCACAAGAGTTCTCCTTGTTCGTACACCTGATTCCTTATCTCCCAAAATTTGAGATTCAGGATGATTCTTTTGAACATATCTAGATGGAGCTTTTTCAGATAGATCATCTTCAAGTTCTTCATTGGATCCACTGCTTATATCATTTCTATTTGATGTAGAAGGAAAAAAGTCACCGTCATCTTCTTCTGTTGTTTGTTTTTCTTCTTTAGGAGTTGCAAGAGACTCATCAATAACAACATCAATACATTCAAAAATCTTTCGAAGCCCTTTATTGTAACATTTGTATGCTCTGATTGTAGATGAGTAACCAAGAAGTATCCCTTCATCTGATCTAGGTTCAAACTTGCCAAGCTTTTCATCATTATTTTTGATAAAGCATTTACTTCCAAAAACTCTAAAATACTTCACAGCGGGAGAATTACCATACCAGATTTCATATGGAGTTTTGTCAGTATTTACCCGAACATGTGCCTTGTTGAGAATGTTTGCTGTTGTATGTGTTGCTTCTCCCCAGAACATGTCAGGAGTTCCTGAATCATCAAGCATAGCTCTAGCCATTTGTTGAATTGTTCTATTCATTCTTTCCGCTATGCCATTTTGTTGTGGGAGGCCTCGGCACAGAATCGGTTTTTTATGCCATGTTGTTCACAAAATTCAAAGAATTCATTTGAAGTATATTCTCCTCCTCGCTCAGATCTAAGAAACTTGATTTTTAGATCTCATTCATTTTCAACTAATGCTTTGAAGATCTGAAAATTTTCAAATGCTTCATCTTTTTGTTTAATGAGCCCGATCCAACACATTCTGGAGTAATCATCAATGAATAAGATATAGTATTCTTCCCCACGTGGTGAATTTTTCCTCATAGGTCCACATATGTCAGTATGGAATGAGTTCAAGAGGCCTACTTGATGATCCTTCCTTGGCATTAAATTGCACTCTGGTCTGCTTACCGAATTGGTAAGATTTGCATATGATACTTTCGGGTAGAGTAATATTGGGAAGACCACGAACAACATTAAGTCTGCTTGATTTGTTGATTTGAGAGAAGCTTATATGCCCCAACCTTCTATGCCATAGCCAATTTTCTGAAGATTTGCTCAGGTAACATTGATCTTTGTAGCCCTTTAGTATATACAGGTTGCTTGGATTTCTTTTTCCTTTTATAATAATTTTACCTGTATCAAGATCACAAACCACACATTCTTTTGAACTAAAAACAACTTCTGTTCCTTGATCACACATTTGACTTACACTTAACAGGTTATGCCTCAATCCATCCACATACATGACATCTTTAGCCTTCACCTTTTCTTTTAGAAACACTGACCCTTTTCCTTTAATTATAGCAAGAGTATCATTTCCAAATGTAACTTTCTTTTCCTTTTCTAGAGCATTATATGAAAGAAGTTTGCTTTTGTGACTTGTCATGTGTCTTGAACACCCGCTATCGATGTGTACTCATTTTCTCCTCACGTTCTCGCAAATAATGCTATCCCACGCTTTCAATCGTATTTCTTTCTTTTTCCACACTTTAGAGCTTTAGGGAACATCTTCTTTTGGCTGGACCTTGCTCCTGCATTCAGATTCTTCATGACCAAAGTTATTGCAATAAGTACATTCAACTTCATTTTGAAGAGGAGAAAATTTGTTATAGGTGTTCCTCTTTGGTTCAATATTCATCATTTTCTTTCTTGCTTCTCTTGTCATGATGGTTTTATATGCAACACATTGAATAGCTTTATGACCAAAATTGTGACATGAGAAACATTGTCCATTGAAGTAGAAATTTCTACGATCATGAAATCTTCTATTTGAGTTTACCTGTTGGTTGTAGCTTCTTTGAAAGATCTCCTTGTTAGTGTTCTTTGAATTGAGATGATCATGCTTTACCTGGAAAGATCCTTTTTTCCCTTGCTGAGTGGCTGAATGTAGTGCACCAGCTGTGGCTTCTTTCAGATAATTTGGTGCTAAAGTCTGGGAAGATTCCCCAGTATATCCAAGACCTGTTTTTATAAGAGGAGACCATTGTATCTTGATAATCTCATCTAAGGTTTCTGAACCTTTAGCAAATCTAAGATTGAGAGTTTTTGCTTTCTCATTATCTTTCCTTAGACTTACTACTTCACACTCCAATTCCTCAATGCGTTTTTCCTTTGCTTCAAGCTGATTTTCAAGAGTCTCTATGATTGTGTTCTTTTCTTCTAGGCTTACTTTGAGTTGATTGTTTTCTTCAAGAAAATCATTGTCTTCCAGAGCATCTACAAAAGTATCCTTTTCTTCTCTAGATTCTTTTGCCATGAGCAGTTTAATATCTTGTTCACATTCTTCCTCACTATCAGATGACCCATCACTGTCTTCATTAATATAGTAACTTTTTCTTGTGCTAGATCGATTCTTATTCCTTCTTGCTACTTCTTTTCCTTTAGTGGATGTTTCTTTATAAGGACATTTTGCAGCATAATGACCAACTTTTCCACACTCAAAACATTTGAAGGGAAGCTTACCTTTGAATCTTCCAGTACCTAGTTGGAGTTTTCTCACAAAATTCACTTCTTCTTCTTCGGATATATAGCTGGATTCCTTGACAACTTCCTTTTATTTTCCTTTTGCAGACACCTTAAAAGAAGCTTCTTTGATTTGAGAAGGACCTCCTTGTCTCATTTCAAAAGCAGTTAGAATACCATGTAATTGAACAATAGTAAGAGTTTGCAGATCTTGCCTTTCTTCAATAGCTGAAACTTTAGAGTCAAATTTTGAAGTCAATGATCTTAAGACTTTTTCCACCAGAGTAGTATCGGTTATGGTTTCACCCAAAATTTTCATCCGATTTACAATATCATCTAGACGAAGAAAGAAACTGGCAACACTTTCATCACTATGCATCTTCAAATTTTCATATTCAATTATAAGAGTTTGGAGTTTTGCATTTTTTACCTTTGTATCTCCTTCATAGCTCAGAATTATTTTGTCCCATATTTCTTTTGCTGAATGTAGCTGCATCACTTTAGCAAATTCTGATTCAGACATGCTTCCTAACAAGACATTTACTGCTTTGGCATTGATTTCATACTTCTTCCTTTCTGCTGCATCAGTAGGAATACTTGCTGGGTATTGATAACCTTCTTCCACAATTGCCCATACATCTACACCAAGACTTTGCAGATATGCTTTTGTTCGTACCTTCCAGAATATCAGATTGCTTCCATTGAATAGAGGTGGCTTTATAGACATCACTCCTTCTTGACTTCCCATTGCGACGGATCTCCTTCAAGCGATCAAATTTCTGCAGAAGGACCTGCCTTTGATACCAATTGTTGGGAAAAATACTGAGAGAGGGGGTGAATCAGTATTTACTGCATATTCAAAACTTTTACTTTTTCTTGCTTCTAAAACCCATACACTACTTTCCTGAAACAGACTTGCGTACATACGCGGATACCCTTCATGAAACTCGCGTATACAC
This sequence comes from Pinus albicaulis, assembly GCA_034641835.2. Lineage (NCBI taxonomy): Eukaryota > Viridiplantae > Streptophyta > Pinopsida > Pinales > Pinaceae > Pinus > Pinus albicaulis. The sequence goes on from MU968411.1 coordinate 74,148,949, forward strand.
AGATATCTAATTATGTCATTAGTTCTTCACTTAAATCATTCCATCATTAATTCATCAGATGTTTAATAAACAGTAAACATATGCAGTAAGAACATATTAAACCATCACACAAAGCATCACACATGAACACCAGGATTTTTAAGTGGAAACCCAAGTCGGGAGAAAACCACCGCTGCCATTGCTCAGCCTTCAATATTTTATTATAGAGAAAACATCTTACAACATATGTGCCGGTGCAGACTCCTACCATCACGCAGGCACCCACCTGCGCTCGTTTACCAGCCTCTCCTGGAAGGGAGCTCCAACCCCCTGACTCGTTTACCAGCCTCTCCTGGAAGGGAGCTACGACCCCCTGATCTCATTTATCGCCCTCTCCCCGAAGGGAGCTACAAACTCCCCCGACCGAAGGCTACAACCCTCAAAGACTTAAGGACCATCGTTCATCAATTTTCACACGGATCCAAAGCTTCCTTTAGACACCACTTGCAAAGCCACGTTTCATCATATTTAATCGGACCCACCTATACTTAAGCACAAATAAACATGAAACTCATACATATAACTATCACGACGCATACAAGAAAAACCATCGAATGCATCGTACAATTCTTACCACAGACTTCAAAGAAACCCTAGTTTGCATACTTTGCTTTCCTTTCACCGATGTCGTATATATACGCTTCCGTTCACACGAACCAGCCGTATACTTCGTACAAATTAAGGAAGTCAATTTTATCAATGCGCATACGCGTTTCTCAAAAAACTACGTATATACGCGCTTCCTCTTCGTCGAACTAGCGTATGGTTCTTCAGACATTTAGGTCATTCCAATTCTTCAGAACAGATACATCACACAGATTTTACCCTTTACTTCAGACAGATGTTCACCCTCATCTTAGATCTAATCATTCCATAAATAGATCTAGCAAATACAAGTACATTCCAGATCTAGATACCCTTCTTCATCATTGGTGCATCATGCATTCAGATCTATCATTCAATTGTAACCCTTTCCATTCAGATATACTTCAGAGTGAGGTATTCATTCAAGCTCAGACATCTTGCACCCACTCGCATCATATGCACAATGAATTTCTTCTCCTTATATAGGTTTACCCTTTTTCAATACCATGAGCCAAAAACACATTCCTTCCGATGGTATTCCTGGACGGGGTCATTTAGACGAATCATTACCCAATACAATGGGTCAATACCATGGTGGTTACCCCTGGTTTTGCACTTTTTGAGCGCTTTTGCCCATACGCGACTTAACACGTTGTTTCCCGCGTGCATACGCGACTTCTCCTAGACAGATCTGCGTATGCCTTGAAACATACTCTTTTCACCATAGATTTAGCACATGCTGAATTCCTTTCTTCATTGCCTTATGTACTCACTGTAGATACATCAGATTTAGTTCATCAAGACATATTCTATCAAGCACAACTTCATCAAGTAAGTTGTCATCATCTTCATCAAGTAGGTTTCCATTCAAGGACAACACTCCGCATCATATTGCTAACAAACATCATTACATATCAGATTTACATCATTTACCAAGTCCATCAGGTCAAGAATAACTTCATCAGGTGGTTTGCCATCAAGGACAACACATGTCAACACTTTCATGTCTTCATCTTCATTCAGTGGGTTGCCATCAAGGACAACACTCTGCATCATATTGCCAACATCTTGTTCCATGAGTAGTTAATGTTCCATTCCATGTGAAATGAATAATCTCTATTATGTGAGGATAGGCCCTTGTGCCAAGCCATGCAAATATGGTCTCTGACCTAACCAAGTGAAGATGCCATAGATCATATGTGAAATCTGACTTTGAACTGAACCATAGGAGTCTCAGAAAAATACATCATCAAAATTATATGTCTGATCTTGACGAGAAAAGATACCACACAAAATTAATGATCGATCTCACTCTTTATTGGGCTTGACCTCACCTAGCTCTGATACCATGTTAAATTTTGATCAACATGTTCTTTCTAAGGATAGCTACTTCAATTTTTCATATAGCCCATTAAAAATCCAGTTCTATTAGAAGTAATCACAATGATTTTTATCACATTGAGGCAAGAACATAAATAATTAATACAAAGGACAAGCCAAGACAAGAGGACAAATTAATATATG